>JASAUF010000364.1:1797500-2280000 GCA_030180095.1 Magnolia changhungtana | reverse complement strand
ATGGCGATGAGCCTGGGCCATTGCTTAGAAGTGGTCCCAAACCTCAGGCTGTGGGCCCCACTCGATGCCATCCTCTGATCAATTGGATGGGTGTTGAATAACATGATATTCCCATCTCCCTGAACTCACAAGAATTTCAACACAGAGGTCATGAGTTCGAGTAGTCATTGTGGTGTATGTGGGTGTGGGAAAAAAAGGAATTACTGGCATGGATTTTGAAACATGTATTTCACGACATACCCCAAAAACTACATGTTTGTTGTCGAGCCAATCGCATTTCGAGCACGTTATAAAGAACTGCCAAAACAATTGACATGGCGTCTGCAGATTAGCTAAAAGGCTTGAAGTAAAAAATAAATATAAAACAGACATGGGGTCATTGACAGAAGAGTTTAGCTGTGTCTGGCTAATGACACCTCTCATCTATCCCATTGGGGGTGAAGGTGGGCCATGGCCAATGCAGTCAGATCAAGTGCTTCAACCAGGAAATGTCCTGAGTGGGATGTATGCCTTTTATTCCCATTTACAGAAATGCAATCAACATCGTGACCGCTTGAATGACATTAAGAATGAACACTTTGTCGATATACAACGTACCTGAGATCCATTCGTATTTGGTCCACTATTCGCCTGAAACAGAATGAGCAAAAGGACAAAAACAGCAATTAATCAGTGTCTATATAGAATGATGGAGTGAACAAGTATAAGATAGCAATTAATCCCTGTCTGTACATAACACCAAGTTTGTGCATGAGTTGGACCATGCACTCGCACATATACACATATTTACAAATGGAATGAAGTAGTACAGGTGTGGCCTGAGCCCAGCCCACTTTGGGTTGGGTGCCAGATGAACCAAGAGGACCATGGGCTGGGCACGGCTCAGGCTGATATTTCAGGCACGATAAATAATTGGACCCAGGGGCCTGTCTATGATTTTTAACCGTTGACTTACATGGACAATGTTTGGACAGCGCAGATCATCATATTAAAGTAATTATAGTGATGCAATTGATAATCTAATTGTTTTGGGATATCATCAGTGGGCCATGTGCCCAATAGCTTAATAATCTAGTGACACACATGCAACTCTTGGAAGGATTTTAGATGTAATCTAAGCTTTCACCATGGATTTCAAACCCCCGGTTACTTTATGGTGCCAAACATACCAGGGGATTTGAAATCCCCTCAAACCCCCCCAAATCCGTGGTGCCAAATGACCCCTTGGGAACTTAATGAAATTCTCTTCTGCAGTTCATTTTTGTCACACGCCTAATTTCGGAACTGGGGCCCTCTTGGCCTAGTTGCCTATATATATATAGGGAAAAGGTACTATGCGCTCAAGCGTAAAGCGGTCGTCCATGAGGTTGAGCTGGGGTGGGCCCCACCGTGATTCCTTTCGAAGATCCACACCGTCCACCAGATGCACCGCTCCAAGTGGGACCCACACGGCTGAAAATCGACCGTCCACGGAACTCAGGTGGGCCATACCTTCTGAAAACATAAGTATACACGTGAAAACATGTAAAATCACTTGGTGGGGTCCACCTGAGATGTGGATACCACCTGAAAAGTGGTTTAAAATTACATTTAAGTGGGACACACATGATGGACGGTTTTGATCATGAAGAAACCTCTCGAAAGGCCCCCACAACTGGTTTTGAATATTTCAATGGTGCACGGCCCCTCTCCACTTCTGTACGTGGTGTGGCCCACAAAAGTCACGGATTGAGGTGATTTTCAGCCGTGTGGGCCCGTCCAGGGATGGTGCATCTGACTGAGGGGGTAGATGTTTGAACGGCATCACGGTGGGGCCCACCCCAGCTCGACCTCATGGAGACCGCTTTACGCTCGAGCGCATAGTACCTTTTCCCATATATATATATATATATATATATATATATATATATATATATATATATATATATATATATATATATATATATATAGGCTTACAAATCTGACAAGCAAGCCCACGCTTCACAGATCCAGACCAGTGACCTGTTGCATCTCACCAGGGATGGACCGTGCTCAAAAATCCCCTCAACAGGACAATCATACAGCACCAGTCCACATTCAGCTGAAAAAGTCCAAAGACTGATCGCTCAGATCTTCCAATCTAGGAGCCTTTTTTTGGGATGGAGTCCACGGTAGGATGCAATAGAACAATGGTCTGGATTACCAACAAATGGACCCACTTGTCAGAACTGAAGACCCATATGTTTTGTGCAGAATCACAATTCCTGTATTTTATGATTCCTGATCTCTAAAATCATATGGACTAATAGTGTGGTCTAATTTACACTGAAAGGTCACCAATAAATGATTAATAGTTTATATAATTCTGTGAACAGGTGAAATCACTGAAAAAAGAAAAGCATGTGAAATGTACAAAACAAAGAAAACTAGTAAATGCATAATACAAAGCGATTCGGTCTTGAATAAAGAAGACTGGTAAGTATATGACTACTATACAGTGAGTGACAATCACACACGAAACTACATACCATGGATAATAGACCAGGACCGGTGTGCTTTGCTATGAAGTTCTCATCTTCAAACTTACTTCCGTAGATGCATACACATCCGCTACCATCACCCTGAAAATACGAGATCATAGGGGTCAGATGGTAGGAAAACACAAGCATCACATCTGAAAGAATGCCTAAATTCATTTTACAAAAAGGATTTGCTAGGGCATAATGCAAGAGTGCCCAGATTGTGCTTATCCTGGGAAAGATCTTTTCTCTGGTTGCTGCTTGGGGTTGCCATCTTTTCTCTGGTCCCTGTGATGATTTGTGTCACCAAACAGAAGGCAGACATGGCAACTTGATGTGTTTAACTACATCACAGGAGCTGACACATTCGTTTTCAGGAATGTATAGCCTTTTTGAACTGCTGGACACTTTTTTGCATAGTCAGCCTCTGGACAGTTGGACACGCTTTTTTGCATGGTCAGCCCTTGGACAGTTGGAAACGTGCTTTTACATGGACTGATCAAAATTAAGGTTCTGAGACTCCCTTGCTCTCTGCAGAAGGGCTGTACACAGGTTGGCTGGCCCGGTGGGCATCATAAGTACTGTAAACAGGTCTCTATAGAAGGGCTGTAAACTGATCGGCTGGCCCAGTTGGCATCATGAGGTCTGTCGGTCAGTTGAGCTCAGCTTGAGTTAATGGCCACCTAACTAATAGTTTAGGTCAGTCGGGCTCGGGATGAGTTTTTGGCCCAATTAACAATTGGACGAGCCTGGGGTATACCTAGGCCATAGCCAGACCTAGCATGTTGCAAGCCCTATTTGAGATTCTTAGTTGAGAATAGGCCACAGAGAAGCTAATGCATGGTCATTTTAACTTTACAAAAAAGTAATAATAAATAAACAAATAAAAATGCCATAGACATTTCCAGCAATACAAACATCAACAACATGCACCGACCTTCACAAAATCACCAGCCTGGATCATAAAATCTTTAATCACCCTATGAAATTGGCATCCTTTGTAACCAATCGGTATTCCAGCTTTTCTGCAATCATCTCGGATCAATGGAAGAATATAAATTTGTGTTTTCTCACCCAAAGGAAGATGCTGTCAATATTATATCAAATCTAAACTTAGGAGCATATAACATCATAAGTCCTAAAATTATCACAAAATCCAAACAACAGGATTTGGTGAAATCCTAAGAATGATAAAAAAGACAAGTTCGGAGTTTATGTACGGGACCAATTTAAAATTAGTGCCTCATGTTTCCAAGGAAAGATGTATTGCCAACCATAGAATCCACTTGTTCTTGAACTAAGCACTTTCCTCGTAACTAGCAGCATGTTTATTACTGTGACATTCAAGCAATATCTATATGCATCAAAACGTTAAAAATTCATCAGCTCACAATTTCCATCTTTCCAACATTTTACTATGGAAAAAGTCAGCAGGAAGATTCACACGTTTCCAAGAAAATATTTTCCATTATTTGGCCATCATTTGACTAAGAACTAGGCCAAAGATGGCTAGGACACGGATTTTGAAATGATCAGGCCAGGCTTATGCAAAATTTTCATTTTGCTAGCCCAGGCCAGCCCAACTAAGCACTTCCATTTGATGGCTAGAATGCTTAACAGCTGGAATGTTATATAATTCTGATACCTGAGCAGTATGCACATACCATACAACCCAAAGGATACACACAAGCACATTTATATTCATCATTGCCATCATAGCCTTGTCCCCAGCTATTTGGGATCGGCTTTACAATAATGGTAGCAGTGGTGGTGGCAGTGATGACATATATTTCATAGTCTTGTCCCAGTCTTTTGGGGCCATCTTGAAAATGATAATGATGATCATCTACTTTCATAAGGGCCAACATGAACAGAAGAACATGGTGTATGTGAGGATATTGAGATGGATGTCCAGGAAGACCGGGAAGGATAGAATTAAACATGAGATCATTCAAGGCAACCATGACGTGGCCCCAATTGGAGATTAAATGAGGGAGAGCCGATTCAGATGTTTTTGCCACGTGGAAAAGAAACTCAAGCTTGCCTCGGTAAGGAAGGGAACATTTTGGCTGAAGGACCCGAAAGGAGGATGAGAGGGACCAAAAAAGACATGGATCGCAAGTTGTGAGAAGGGATATAAAAGTTTTTTTTAACTTATCAAAGATAGCACCTAAGAAAAGATTTTTTACGAAACGGGATTCATAAAGCCAACCTCAAACAGCTTGGACAAGACTATGATGATGGAGGTGGCTATATTTCATAAAATGTGTCAACTTACAGCTTGCTGAAGATGAGTGTCCACCTACCTGTACTCACCAGTGCAGAACTGCCTGCCATACAACAGAGAGAAGGCTGGTGTTATGCACAGCATTTCCATAATGCAAATTGCAATAATGAATAGAAAAAAGCAAAACAGAATTACACAAATGATTAAGCTGGCATCTTCAGAAACTATGGTGAACTGTTTGTGGGACATTTAAAAGTATATCGATTATCACATAGTTTATGAATAATTCTAATGCCAATGGACTACTACAGATTCAAGCAGTTGGTATTCGGTATTCCCACAAAGCTTTATAACCATTGTTCAGTAGGCTAAAGAAGGTGTAGATTATAACAATAATGAATGACAATTTTCTATTTAAGAGCCTGTTTCATGGAGTGCAAATCCCTATTTTTTAGGATTTGCCTTCATCCAAAAGCCCAAACATGCCATAAATGTGGCATAAGTGGTTGAAAGATCAGATTATCCATACAAAAATATTATTTCACCTAGAGTTTCTTTTTTTAATCCTTTCTTTCTTTTTGTTGGTGGGTAACAAATTCTATTAAAAATAAGAGTTCAGATACAAAGAAGGGAACAAGTTCCAACACACAAAGCATCCTGTACCTCTCTCTTCTGCAAGAGCTGCTGCAATCAAATTTGTGTCCCTGGATATGGAGGAAAACAAACTCTTTACCCTCGACATCAAATCTCTAATTTCATCAAGGATGAAAGTAAGTCTCAAGGTTCACGGCAACCTTAGGTCAGCCAAATCGTTATATTTTTGGAGCTGCCTTCCACCACTACCATAGTGGAATGGGAGGCAACAAAAGTTTCAGAGGCCTTCCCAATTGTTTTTAACTCCGATTCAATCAAGTCCCCCTCTCCCGCTGGTTTGGACAAGGACAATAGAACATAACCATCTTGATCTCTAACAGCGCATAGCACTCCAAAAATGCCCGCACTTCCTGAAGAATGTCCCATGAAATTTTCCACTCCCATTAGAGGTTTCACAATGTATCTTTCTCCTTAGTATTGCCCCCTCCCATGTGCACTAGGGGCCACCTCATTATAGATCCTTTGATTTTAAGGTGATACGATGCCCCCCCTTGCACCTAAAGCATATCCTATTGGGAGAACCATCATATCTTGGAGCTACAACACCCGCTTGAACACAAGCAATATACTACTTTACATCCACATGCATGTACATACAAACAGATAGCATGTTTACAGGGGCATATGACAACGTAAAGCAATGAGTTTACATCTAGTGGAAAATGAAAAACCACTACTTCAATAATAAACAATCAGTCTCACCATCATCGTTGTCATCATAATCTTGTCCCAACAATTTGGGGCTGGCTTTATGAAGCCTATTTTGCCAATCAATCTTATCTAAGGCTCTATATGCCCTCAGTGTTTGAAATATCGATATCAGGTTATGTAGCGCACCCTTGGGATACGGATACGTATCGGTTATCGCATGGGATATATTGGTTGTATTGCATATTGTATCGTTGTTGTTGGAAACATGGGGAAATATTGGGAAATTGGTCAAACTTTTCAATGAAACTTCAGTGATTGTTAAAAAAGACATCAATACACACTTATAAATCAAAACATTACAAAAAAACAAGTGCATATAATGTGTTTTCTTTGTATGGGGTCCTAATCTATGCATCGTCAAATTGAATTGATGCAAGATTCATATAATTTATTAATGTAAGAAGACGTGTGGAAACACAAGCAATACATTCAAAAGCAAAAGAAGAATCACTAGATCAGGTTACATACATGTTTGATTTTATGTTTGGACACAAAGATTGCAACTGATTTGAGAGAAATTGGGAAATTTTGACTTTTAAAATTTTTTTCACAACTCGGCCCATCTCCTACAAATCTCAACATCGAAGCTCCCAATCCTTGATTTATAATGCAAAACATGAAAATTTATAATTTTGCAACAATTTGACACTGATTTAACATGACTTGCAGGAAAAAAAAAAAAAAAGGATCGAAAATTGAAAATGCTCATCGGCCCGTATTGGCACCATATGGGGCCATTAAATCCAAAAAGGCCATATTTCAAACATTTTCTCTTCACTTGTTTCTTCATATCAACCATGAAGCTTAAAAACTAATTTTCTAATTTATACTAGATCTAAGTTTATTTTGAGGATTAAAAAAAATAGAGTGAAGAAGATGATATCGTCAAAATGCAAGGGCCAATTGGGTGGAGAAGTCAATTTGGATTAGACAACTCTCCAAAAGATCTTGACATGAAAAAGGAGTTTTTGAGACGGTTGATAGCCATTTAATGAAGTCTTCTTCTCCTTTTTTTTGGTGTGTGCGCATTTTTATTTTATTTATTTTATTTTTGGGTGGGGGGTATGTTGAGCTCATTGTCAAGATACACTCATATGAGCTCTTGGCTCCTCCAATGGATGTTTTGATATGGGAACAAATGAAGGATGGGAAACGGCAAAGAAGAAAAAATGGCATTCTCATTGTCAAGATACACTCATATGAGCTCTGGGCTCCTCCAATGGATGTTTTGATATGGAAACAAATGAAGGATGGGAAATGGCAAAGAAGAAAAAATGGTGTAAAAAAGGAATACTTCACCCTCTTCATATCTAATACTTCTTTAAATCTAACAAAACGGATCTATTAGAGCACTTGATGCCTGCATCCCGCTGCTCAAACACTTGGGCAGACATGACGTGAATGTGAAGCCACAAGAGCCATCGATGCGCTCAATGAAGTGGAGTTGGGCGGTAGAATGATCAAGGTCAACTTCACCCATGAGGAATGCAACGAGGTTCCTGAAGAGCATATATATGAAGGATCATCCAGAAATCAATTGGAAACAGTGGTGACCGCTGAAAATCGCTAACATCCCAGCCACAAGAAGGAAAGAGGCCTAAACTTCAAAGAAGCGTTCATATAGGGTATCGCTTTCCAGGGATCAGAACGGCGAGGAGGGACATCGCGAAAACAAAGGTTATGGACCTTATGGTAAATGAAAAGGAAGTCGAACACCAAACATCCCTTCTGCACAACGTGATTATAGGATTCTCAAGGCATACCTTGAATGAGCAGACTATGCAGCTTATTTCTAGGGAAGCTCTTAGTTGCGAGGGTGACACAAAGCTAAGGGTAATAAAACTCTCTCTTCATCAAGTTATCTCTAGAAGCAGCTCAGAAAACTTACGTAGATGAATCCTCCTCATCAAATCTCTGGGCTTGTTTGGTCCGTGAGATTAAATGGTATGGAATTGCATTAGATGGAATTAACACCATTATTGCACAATGATTGCATGTCTAGAAATACCATGGTATTTTGGCCATCCAATCTTCATGTTTGGGATCAAATTCTTCCTTTGGGAAAAACAATGCATCAAGCAAAACCCGCATTTGATGGATCATGGAATTGTAATTAACAGACTAGATTCACAATTGATGTTGGTCACTTGTACACATATATAACTCAGATGTCACATGTAAAGTGTGCATATGATTGGACAGCGTGGATAAGATACATGCATCAATGTGGGGCCTACAGATGTAGTGGATTTCAATCCACAAGAAATCTCACATGGGATCAAATGCAATTCCATCCCACATGATCCCAATCCTTCCCATCGCCTCCAAACGCTGGATGGTATTTGCAAGGGACCAAATGCAATTCCATCCCACCTAAGCCCACGTACCAAACAAACCCTTAACTGATGCCCTGGTAGCTATGCTCCCTTGGTCCAAAGAACTCTGGGCTACTCAGAATGTAGTATGGCTCCGGATATTCGGAACACCACTACATGCACGGTTTCTTAAAATGTTCTCATAGCTTGGTAGTTGCTTTGGCACAGCGATTGAAATTAACCCAGCAATGGTGCAAGGAGAGTGCTGAATTCTCCTTCAAACATCAGCCACATCCCTCTTCTCATCGGATCTCTTCATGACAGGGACTAGTTTGCTTTTTGTAGTCTTTTTAGCTCCTATTTGTGTTTTTTTCTTTCCTTCTTCTTTCTCTTTCTCTTTCTATGGTTTAGGTTCTCTTTTCTGGAGGTTTCCAGTCTCGGTATCTCAGCGATCTGTACCTTTCTTTTTCGTTTAATGATATTTTCGTTGCCTTTCAAAAAAAATGGTGCAAGGAGAGGTGCTGGAGCTTGCCAGAGTTAAGAACCTGTGCAAGAATGATGTGACCTTCAGTTTCAAATGCTTGCCTGTTGGAAAAATATCATTCAAGATCTCATTTGCGGTAGAGGAACCATCAGTGAGCAACTCCCCTCTTCCAGCTGCCAACCTCGACAATCGAACAAAGAGGAAAGGAAGCGATGATGGCGTGGCCTTGCACATGCAAGATATTCTTGCCAGTCAACCCACATCCAACAATATCAAGACAGGTGAAGCTCACACTATTAGCTGAGTTCCACATCATCAAGGGACCCACCTCCAGAAGTTTCCTACGTAGCGGAGAACGGGAGGGAAAGCTTTTTTTTTCCAAATTCAAATTCTTCTTCAATCAAATTCTTCTTCAAACTAGAGTAGAGACGGATAGACAGTTATCCCTAGGTTCATACCTTGATGGACCCAGTGGACTGGAGAAGGACTCACAACTGAGAAAGAGCAACCCCGGCACTCTAAGCTACTACTCGATCTCTTTGGAGCCGCACACTGAAGTTGTGCTGAAAGACCCTTGTCTCCAATGTTGCCAGGCAAGATTCCCAAAGGTGAACCTCATCCTATGACTCAGACCAAGACTATTTCCAATTCTCTACTGGCACCTCAAAGATCACCAACAAAGGTGTCTGATATAGATTCACACAGCGAAGAAGAAGTTGACAGTGATCATCACGCGGTTCACTACACTCCTTCCATGATACCTCTTGTCGATAACAGCTGGGCCAGTCATAGCGATGAGGAAGGTTCTTTTTCAGAGCATTTTACATCAATGTCACAGCCAATGCTACCCCCATCAGATCAGTTTCATGAAGCAGCATAAAGAAAACAAGTTGGAGTGACAATCACGACGACAAGGGAACAACTACAAAATCTGTTTACACGTAAGTCAGAGATGCAAATGTAGGGAGACCACCTATTGTAGATGATCTCTAGCTTCCAACAAAGTCCAAGAAAAGTAAGTCAGATCCGAGAAAGCTTCAGAGATTGTCCAGGGTAGAGATCAAGAACAAGGTATCATGGAATGTAAGAGGGTTGGGGGCCTCCAAGAAGAGGCTGGTTGTTAGTAATCTCATTAGAAATCACAGCTTTGACATTATCCTAATTTTCTTAATCAAAGTGGAAGAGTTTGAATGACAGAAAGATAGCTAATCTCTGGGGCAAAAAGAATTGTGGCTGGTCAGCAGTCTCGGCCATAGGTTCGGCTGGGGGAATTATTGTAATCTGGAATTGCAACAAATTTAGCTGTGTGGGCACAACTACGGGCAAATTCTCCATCTCAGTCATGCTGCAAGACAACAAGGATAGTTTGAAACAGGCGATATCAAATGTGTATGGCCCCATAGAGAAAGCCTCCAAACACCCTTTTAGGAGCTGAAAGAGGTCTATTGAAAATGGGGAAGCCCTTGCTGTATCAAAGGAGACTTCAATGTGATCAGATTTGACAGAGAGAAAACTGAAGGTTCAAGCAGACTATTGGGTTCTCGAAAATTTTAGCGAATTCACCAGTGATTGCAATCTCATCGACCTTCCAAGCTCAAATCATTTATTCACATGGTCCAACAATCAAGGTTCCCCATATTCAAAAACAAATGGTTGAGGATTCAGAATTTCAAGACTCTTACGAAGGAATAGAGGAAAATTTGTCAAGCACAAGGATGAATAGGTTACAGGTTTCTAAAGAAGCTCCAATTTATCAAAACCAAATTTAAAAAAGTGGAGTGCAACGATGAACAAGGTAGAATCATAAAGATAGGTGGCCACTAAAGAATCCACCTGATCTCTCGACAAGAAAGAAGATGAAGTGGGCCTCACTCCTAATGAAAGACTTCTGAGGATTAATCTCTCTTTTTGTTATCTCAATGAGATTTCTCAACAAGAGGAAATAGTGTGGTGTTAGAGATGAAAACGACCTGGCTCAAAGCAAGACTGCAAGAGACGGTGACACTAGCTTTTTCCACAAAATTGCAAATGGCCGAAGAAGAAAAAACATCCTTTCCAATATGATTTGTTAACGATATGTTAATGGAAGACAAAAGAAATCAAAGAGGAAGCGATTAACTTTGTCAAGTGATTATACTCAGCAGACAACCATCAAAGACCCCACCCTTGAGGGAATTTCCTTCCAAACTATTTTGGCGGAAAACACATTTATCCTGGAAAAAAAGGAATTCAGTGAAGACGAAATCCGCAATGCGGTCATGGGAATGGGTTCAAATAGATCTCTAGGTCCAGATGGATTCCATACGTGGGCTTAGGTGGGATAGAATTGCATTTGGTCTCGTGCAAATTCCATCGGGTGTTTAGAGACAACTGGAAGGATTGAGAATATGTGGGATGAAATTACATTTGGTCCCATGTGAGATTTCTAGTGTATTATAAAATCCACTACATTTGTGCGCCCCACATTGATGCATATGTTTTACCCATGCCGTCCATCCATATGTGCCCTTTATACGTGACATTCAATTTATAAAGGTGTACAAGGGACCAACATCAGTTGTGAATCTTGTCTGTTGATTACAATTCCATAGTCTAGCAAACACGGGTTTCGCTTAAAGCAGTGTTTTTCCCAGAGGAAGAATTTAATGCCAAACATGGGGATTAGATGACCAAAATACCATGGTATTTTCCAGACATGCAATCATTGTGCAATAATAGTATCAATTCCATCTAATGCAATTCCATACCATTTAATCCCACAGACCAAACAGGCTATATGGGATTCTTCCACACCATCGTTGGGAAATTCTCTAAGGAGAACTCTTAAAAGTGTTCAAGGAATTCTTCTCCAGTGCCAAACTCAGCAAAGGTATGAGTGTTACCATCATATGCTTGATTCCAAAGGCTTCAGGAGCTAAATGGATGTTTGAATTTAGACCCATCTGCTGGATAAGCAGCATATACAAAATTATTGCAAAGGTCCTCGCGAAAAGGCTGAAGCTGATTGTGACTACAATTATCTCACCTTTCCAAGGAGCATTTATCCTTGACAAGCAAATACTCGATGAGATCCTCGTGGCTAATGAATGCATTCATTCTAATAAAGGAGACAAGAAGGAAGATGCATGTAAAATTGATATGGAGAAAGCTTTCAACCATGTTGATTGGGGATTCTTGTTATGCATGCTTAAGAGGATGGGCTTCTGGAGAAAATGGCGTCGTTGGATATTTGAAGGTCTCATCTGCTCAGTTTTCAATTTTGATCAGACTCCCGAATTGGCTTTTATCCAGCTCAAGAGGTCTTAGACAAGGGGATCTCTCTCCCCTTTGCTATTCTCAATTGCTGTTGAAGGCTTGAGTAGCATGCTATCCAAAGCTGAAGAGATGGATTTGATTTGCAGTGAGTACGTCCTCCATATCCCACCTTCAATTCGCCAATGATACTCTCGTCATATGTGAAGCTAAGGAGTCCCAACTTCAAAACTGGAAAGGCATACTAAGAAGCTTTGAAGTTGTCTCCAGGCTCAAGCCTCTTGAGCTGCTTTCCTATAACTCACCTACTTCGGGCTTCCATTAAGAGGAAGGGTGGCTGCTTCATCTTTGTGGAAGCCCATTATAGAAAAATTTAAGAAAAGGCTTGCAAATTGTCTTAGAAGAAATTAAGAAAAGGCTTGCAAATTGGACAAATAAAATTGCCTTAGCTAAGCTGCCCATCCCTCCCCTCCCTCCCTCCCCTACTTTGGGCTTCCATTACGAAGAAGGGTGGCTGCTTCATCTTCGTGGAAGCCCATTATAGAAAATTTAAAGAAAAGTCTTGCAAATTGGACAAATAAAATCGCCCTAGCTAAGCTGCCCATCCCCCAACTCTTAACTCTATTCTAAGTATCCTCATCAATCACTCTATCTTTTTCGATAATAGAATGAGGGTATTGAAACACATTACATTGAGGAATCTCTTGAGCAAGGTATGTGAAAATGGTTATGTAACAGTCATTATGTAACGATAATGGCAGAAACCATTACTTGTTATGGGGCCATAATGGCCATTACAGAAAAAATGGCCCGTAACGGCCTATTATGGGGCTGATACAAGTTTTTTCACACACAGAGAGAGAGAGAGAGAGAGAGAGAGAGAGAGAGAGAGAGAGAGAGAGATGGCCACAATGGCTGTATTGTAACGGTAATGGCGGTAGCCATTATGGCCACCACTACCATTATTGAATACCTTGCTCTTGACCGTGGATTCTAAGTACCTTGCCCCTATACTTGATCTTATTGAAGTTGAATTCCAAAGGTAACATCTTGAGTCTATCAATTTTTAAGCCTCTAAACTCCAGAAACTTCCTCTAAACTCCAGAACCTTCCTCCAAACCTCCAATTTAGCGGTTTTCCCCTCTCTAGTCTCATCGAACAGCACTACATCATCCACAAAAAAACATACATACACCAAGAGACCCATATTGGACACTAGCGGTTAATCATCTAAATGCAGAAAAAATAATGACTTAATGGTAACCTTTCTACTTTGAAAACATCAGTCTAACAACAGGCCATTTATCACTGTCCTAACAGCACCCTCATACATGTCTTTACTGACATCGACATTACCTCCTGGGACCACATTCATCGTCATCAGCACCACACAACCTCCTTAGCATGCCTGACAGGATATGCTCATTGGACAGTCTGATTGGCATGCACATGACACCCATACAGCGAATAGCCGGTAAATTGAAGCAAACGCACACTGTAGTCTAACCAACCAAAACAATCATGGACTCTGACCCTGTAGATACTTTTGCGAACGATCGCATTTGGGAAGAGGAAATTAGGGTTAGGGTTTATGCATCAAAGAGAGGATAAGTTATATGAACCTCTAGCCTTTAGTTTGAACAAGGCGGGCTGCATCGCCAGATGATCCGAACCGTTGATCAGATGGTCCCCAGGCCCCCAACGCTATCGGGGGATTCCACAAAATCGTAACAATCCAATTTTTATCCCGTCTTCCTCCAAACGCAGACCGTTGACCAGATGGTTAGGATCTTCCATCTGGGAGATCTTTTTAGTGGGGATTCTCCATCCACGTTGGTGTCTACCACATAAGCGGTCTGGATCACCAATCCATGGGGCCCACTCAACTGAAAACCCAGAGAGATTGTTCATACGACTCCGAGAGAGAGAGAGAGAGAGAGAGAGAGAGAGAGAGAGAGAGAGAGGTACCTGAAATTCTCAGCGCTTTTGGGGGTGATATCAGCAAAGAGCTCCATCTTGATTCGACCGGCTGGGATGGTTCCGATGGTAACATCGAAGAAGACGATTGGGTTTTTAGGGTTTGGAGGCCTCTGATGCCATTCCACTGCTGCTGCTGTTGCTGTTGCTGCTGCTGCGTTTCCAACTCCTCCACCAGACGCCATTACAGAGAAGGGAGAGCGAACGAGTCCTGCTGTTGCTGCAGCTCTTCTACCTCCTAAAATGGGAAACGGATTGGCTACTCCCCCTGACACCAGCCAATGGCTGGTGGTAGGTGTTATGTGGGCCCCACCATGATGTATGTGTTTCATCCGTGCCGTCCATCTATTTTTACAGATCATTTTACGATATGAGAAAAAAAGTGAGGTATATCCCAATCTCAAGTGGACCACATTTCAGGAAACAGTGTTGAATGAGCATCGACCATTAAAAACATTTTGGGGCCATAAAAGTTTTGGATCAAGCTGATTTTTGTTTTTTCCCTTCGTCTGGGCCTGTATGACCTAATAAACAGATTGGATGTCAAATAAACAGTACAGTAGGCTTTAGGAGGATTTTAATGGTGGATATCCAATCGCTATTGTTTTCATATGGTGTGGTCCACCTGAGACTTATATCCCTCTCATTGTTGGCATTAATCACTAAAATGATCTTTAAAAATGGATGAACGGAATGGATGAAACACATACATCATGGTGGGGCCCACAGAGCACCGACCACCAGCGACGGGGCTGGTGTCAGGGGGATTGGTTACTCCCCCTGACACCAGCCAATGACTGATGGTCGGTGCTCTGTGGGCCCACCATGGTGTATGTGTTTCATCCATGCCGTCCATTGATTTTAATAGATCATTTTATAGTATAAAACAAAAAATTAGATATATCCCAATCTCAATTTGACCACATTACAGGAAGCAGTGTTGAATGAACTTCGACCATTAAAAACTTTTTAAGGACCAGAAAAGTATTAGATCAAGCTGATATTTGTTTTTTCCTTTCATCTGGGTCTTTATGACATAATCAACAGATTGGATGTCAAAAAAACAGTACAGTGGGTCTTATGAGTATTTTAATGGTGGATACCCGATCAATCATGTTTTCCTGTGATGTGGTCCATATGAGATTTTTTTCTCAGTTTTTGCACATAGCACTAAAATGATCTGAAAAAATTTATGAACGGAATGGATGAAACACAAACATCATGGTGGGGCCCACAGAGCACCGACCACCAGCGACGGGGCTGGTGTCAGGGGGATTGGTTACTCCCCCTGACACCAGCCAATGACTGATGGTCGGTGCTCTGTGGGCCCCAAAATGGTGTATTTGTTTCATCCATGCCGTCCATTGATTTTAATAGATCATTTTATAGTATAAAACAAAAAATTAGATATATCCCGATCTCAATTTGACCACATTACAGGAAGCAGTGTTGAATGAACTTCGACCATTAAAAACTTTTTAAGGACCAGAAAAGTATTAGATCAAGCTGATATTCGTTTTTTCCCTTCATCTTGGTCTGTATGACCTAATCAACAGATTGGATGTCAAAAAAACAGTACAGTGGGCCTTATGAGTATTTTAATGGTGGATACCCGATCAATCATGTTTTCCTGTGATGTGGTCCATATAAGATTTTTTTCCCTCTCAGTTTTTTCATCAAGCACTAAAATGATCTGAAAAAATTTATGAACGGAATAGATGAAACACATACATCATGGTGGGGCCCACAGAGCACCGCCCACCAGCCACCGGCCTGGTGTCAGGGGGAGTAGCCGGTCCGTTTCCAGAATCCGGTGCGCTGAGTGACATTTCTAATGCGGGGCCCCTTTTTCATGGACGCGGCCTACCTGCGCTATTCGACGATGCTCTGTGGGCCCAATATATGTATGTGTTTCATCCACACCGTCCATCCATTTCTCCACCTCATTTTACGGCATGAACCGAATAATTAGGCACATTAAAATCTTAGGTGGAGTATACCATGGGAAACAGTGATGAATGAACGCTAACCATTAAAATGTTGTTAGGGCCACAAAAGTTTTGCATTGAGCTGATATTTATGTTTTCCCTTCATCCCTATTTTTATGACCTAATCAACGTGTTGTAAGTTTTCAGCGGTGGGCATTCAATCACCACCATGTTGTCCTGTGATGTGGTCCAACTGAGATTTGGATTTGGCTATTTTTTTAAAGTCCATGTTCTGAAATTATGGTATAAAAGAATGAATATATCATTGTGGACCCACTAGCATTAGGGTATAAAATGGAAGAACAAATACATCATTGTGAACCCACTTAAGATCTACGGAGCAGCAATTAGGTTATAAAATGGATGAACAAATACATTATTGTGGACCCACATAGCACTGTCTAGCAGCACTTAGGGTATAAAATGGATGAACAAATACATCATTGTAGACCCACGTAGCACTGTCCAGCAGCAATTAGGGTCTAAAATGGATGAACAAATACATCATTGTAGACCCACATAGCACTGTCCAGCAGCAATTAGGGTATAAAATGGATGAACAAATACATTAGTGTGGACCCGCATAGCACTGTCTAGCAACAATTAGGATATAAAATGGATGGACAAATACATCGTTGTGGACCCACATAGCACTGTCCAACAGTAATTAGGGTATAAAATGGATGAACAAATACATCATTGTGGACCCACATAGCACTGTGTAGCAGCAATTATGGTATAAAATGGATGAACATATACATCATTGTGGACCCACATAGCATTGTCTAGCAGCAATTAGGGTATAAAATGGATGAACATATACATCATTGTAGACCCACATAGCACTGTCAAGCAACAGTGTCGCCACTGTTAGTGTCAATAGGCCACCCGTGCCGGTAACACAGACTTTAGAATGCGGGCCCAACTTGGTGCATGTGTTGTATGTCCATGCCATCCATCCTTAAGAACAAAGCAGATTTGGTGGACCAGGTACAGGAACCATAGCGATTTACTATTAAAACTTTCTTGTGAGCCATGATATTTGTGTTTTCCCTTTATCTTCATTTATAAATTTACGAGATAATATGGCGAACAGACGAGTCCGTACGATGCCTTTAGGATTTTCGCTGGGAGGAAAGTTAGAATTGGAAAAGCGACCTTTTAGGGTTCGGCAACTGCTATTTTTATGAAAATACCCTTGGACGGTTAGGATAAGCAGTTGTAGAAGGAAGGATATTTTGATCTTTTAGGTTCATCCGTACAACCCTAGGTCTAGTTTGCAAATTAAGGTTTCGTTGCAGCGAATAAACTTGCTGGCTGAAACCTGCGTTCTATACGCCTCAAGAACCCTAAATTTACCAATAAGTTGGATGGAAAATAAACATAAAGTTAGGTCTTGTTAAGTTTTTAATGGTGGGCATTCCATTGCCACCATCTACCTATGGTTTGGTCCACCTAAGATTTATATCTACTTAATTTTGTTTACTCTTGCCCTAAATGGATATGCAACACATATATCAAGGTAGGCCCATGATCATAGCTTGACCAAGCAGCTCATCAGAAGATGCAGGGCACACCTTCAGTGCAACCCCCTCCCCCCCAAATCAGAGAGGACCGAGCAGGGCAGTGTGTGAAAAGTTCTGTGGGCTTCACCACTATTTTATCAGCTCATTTTAAGGCATGAACCCAAAAGTAAGGTAGATCTAAATCTCAAGTGGACCACACCACCAGAAAAAGTGATAATTAAACACCTACCATTAAAAACTTCATAATGAGTAGGTCACATAGACCTGGATGAAGGTAAAACACAAACATCAACTGGATCCAAAACTTATGTGGCCCCCAAAAAGTTTTTTAATGGTGGGCGATCAATCATCACTGTTTCCTATGGTGTAGTCAACCTGAGATTTGGATCTTACTCATTTTTTGTCTCATGTTCTAAAATGAATATGAGAAATGGATGGACGGTGTGGATAAAACACATATGTCACGTTGAGGCTCGCAAAAGCTTCTTCCGACTCCTAACAGTAATGAGGTCGGTAGTGAATGGGTGAAGCCAAGTCCCCCTCCCCACCATTATCCAAAATAAAATTCAAATTCAAATTCACTGAAAAATCTTTTAGCTTTGTTGCATCGGGGCCATTTGATATTTCATCGTTCAAACGTCCATAAAATGTCCATAATTCAGATAATTAGGTTGATGAAATCAGCCCTAACCTGCTCTAAATAGTTTGATTATCCTAAGAAAGGTTGTCAACAAGTTGAGTACTATCGTTTTCGGAATTGGGTTGATTAGGTTTTGGGTCTTGTTACTTGGGATCGAACCTAGATTTGATCCAACTTCGGTTCTTATCAAGTCTTGAGAGAGGGAATTTTTTAAAAGAAACTCAAAAGTAGGTTAAGTTTGAGTCACAATTCCAATGATGAAAAGAGGCCTATTTGGAACACGGGATTAAATGGTATTAAATTGCATTAGGTGAATTTAACAACATTATTACACAATAATTATGTCTATAAATACTATAGTATTTTGACTGTCCAACTCTACTTTTGGAAACAAGTTCTTTTATCTCTTCTTTTTTTTTTTTTTTTGAGGGCGCACATTGTATTAAGTGAAATTTGCATTTAGTAGACCATGAAATAGTAATTAACAAACTAGATTTCACAATTGATGTCAATCACCTGCATGCATATACAACTCGATTATCACCTATAAAGGTATAACATGATGGACAACATGGATAAAACATATGCATCAATGTGGAGCCCACGGATAGATTAGATTTTGAAATTTATTAGAAATCCCCTTGTATCTCCTACTGGAACTTGATGCATTCCATCAGTTCTAGACTTTTGGCATAACTGTTAAATTTTAACAATTGATATTAGAGCCAATGCTAGGTCTATACTTGAGTTATAAAAGGGGTAACTTATAAAAAGAGCAACTTGACCAGAGTGAAACCAGCCACATCATAGAAGGATTAGATGGGCCACAACATGAAAAGGATTAGGTGGACAACCAGAGTGCCACTTCTAATGGATAGGGGCTACTTGAGTACTATCTTTGATTTTGGCCTTATTATTTTAGAGAAATTTACGACTGTAAACTCTACCTTTTACCCTCCATCTTTTTAACCCACTGCCAAACTTTACTTTCCTAAACTAAACCATTCTTAATGGGCATATTATTTGCATACGAAAATGCCCTTTACATGTGGCTACTAATTATAATAGTATCCACATGTAAACATGAAATTCTAAGAGGCAAACATGAAACTCACCAAGTCAAACCAATGGCTACGAATTATAACTGCAGCTATTGGCAGGTAAACATGAAATTAACGAGGCTCGTTGAATTTGCCTCGTCAAATTTTATGTTTATTTGCCACTGGCTACATTTATAATATGTAGTGGTTGAATTCATGCTTGCCTTGTTGAATTTCATGCTTCCAAATGCTTACCGTTATAATTTGTATCTATAGGTTTCACGGTGCCACCTAAACGCAAGCATATTTTCGTCAGAAAATAGTGTCCGTACAGAATGGCTTAGTTTGAGAAAGTAAATTTTGGGATCGTTTGGAAAAGACGGTGGAGTTTGCAGTCATAAATTTCTCTTATTTTTACAGCCATCCGTTTTTTAAGCCATGCATGGGATGGTTACAATTGCCTAACAAAATGATTCTTTAGAATCATAAGCAACACATGATGGGCCCTAACAAATAGATGGATCAAATTGTTGATTGGACCTATTTCTTGTGCAAGTGATCTCAACCGTAGATATTAAATACCATTGGAAAATGGTTCTTCATATTTGTCGGATTGTTGTTATGTTTTGCATGGTGACCATTAAATTTGCACCGAACCTAATGAACGGTCTGGATCAATTAATGGTCTTAATTAGACCATTTAAGCTTCCCAATGCAACTGGGAGCACGATAACTTACACTGCTCTCAGAGCAATAGAGCATCCCTCTATTACTATTATTAAGCGCCAGCTTGAGTCAAGCATACACACGATCAAATCTAGTTTTCAGTCCGAAATTTTCTGAACTCTGAACTACAATTTTGGGATTGGTCATTTGAGCTTTATTGAATTGAATTATAGCAATTGGATTCATTTGAGCAGCCAACCACTGCCTCAGAAGACTAGATTACAAAAACAATCATACAACTAACAAAAGAATCAAACAAGGCTTCTTCAAGAATTTCTAACTTACAGAATACCAAAATCTCTTAGATTCCTTACAAAGGCTTCTCCAATTTGAGAACCAAACTTTACAAACACGGCAGGATAGCCGATGGGAGCTTCGACCCAAGCCTCGAATCCTGGCCGTCGAGGGCTTGAATGATCGAATGGAGTACCATATAGTTTCCCTGTCCAAATATGAATCCAAGAACATCCTTCAACTAATGGGAAGTAGGCCTTGACTGTGTTCTTACCTTTGTCGAGGACAGGCACCACCAAGATCTCAGTTCCAACCAAGAACTGCTGATAGGTCAAGCTGTGAACATGGTCGTCATCTGGGAAGTGGATAAACAAATGCCGAGTGACGGGCAGCCCTTTTTGAGCAGCTTCCTGGATTAACACAAATAAAACATGAATTCACACAGCACATAATGAGGATGTGGAATGTTCGTTTGGCTCTGTGGTGGTACTGGTGGGGCCCACCTTTTGATAATCTAGGTCAATGTTTTAAAACTCTGGCGGGTCCCTGTCTTGTTTTTGGGGCTGGGTCAGTCCAAACTGGTCCTACCCGTGACTTCAGCATGGAACACAAAGGTATGAAATAGACAGAATAGAATGTATGACCAGGACCAGATGAACCACCTGACTTGAATGATTGGACCGGTTGATCCAGATGGTTTGAATGGCTTATTTCCCTGAATGGGAGTTGAGCGACCTGACCTGTTTTGGTAGGTGGGTCCGGTCCAATCCAGTCCGACCATCAGGTCCTGTCTGTGTTTTAAACCATGGACCTATTACACTTACCTTGTAGGCCCCATCACGGGATGAGCCAAGTTCTTACTTCTCCCCCTATAAGATTATCCTAGCCATTTGATGAAAATGGAGAATTGCTAGCAATGGCTGACATTTAATCGGGCTCAATCGAAAGGTTAGGATCATTTCCATACGAATATGTTTGTTGGGCCACACACATGCTTGATCAAACATGCTAACACTTCCTCAGTTGCAAAGAAAAATTGGCCGTTTGTACTAGTGTGCGAAATTACCTTCACAAGTTGGATTCTGTAGAACTCCCATGCCTTGTATACTTTTGCGAAACGTGCGAAATGCGATAAGGTGCGGTCATTCGAATAGAATTGGGTGTTGGCAGATGGATTGTTTCCCTGTTGACAACCATCAAAGGACAGCAATAGTTCAAGTTAGCAAATATTTCGGAAATTGATGAGATCAAATCATGTTAATGGCATCCACAACATTAAAATTCATGAAAAAATAAAAGATTTTATATTAACATCCCAAATGGAAACTATTGTAGTAATATCTTGTTGTGGGCACTTTTTAGAAAATACCAAGAAGACACCAAAATTCTCAGAGAGAGAAACGGCTCTTAAAGTTTCGGGCAGCAGTTTCCTTAGTTGATGCCTTGCACTCAAATCCAAGATCTGGACCATTTATCAGCAAAAAGCCAAGAACAGAAAAATCTCTTTGACAGAATCACACTAACCGCACACAGTGACCTCTGGAGGATCGGTAGAAAGGAATGGCTGCTATAGTTAGCATTGAATGAGAATTTGATGCGGTGGGGTCATCAAACCCATGCGATTTGCCAATAACTGCACGTTAATGGCAGGACCCACTAGATGAATGGTCTGGATCATGGAACATTGTGTCACATGTCTAATTCGAGTCGTGTTGCTCAATGTCTTGTTCTCATGCTAGATTGCCCACTTTAAGGTATATGATCTCTACCACATGATCTTGGACAATCCAATCACCATTAATTTGAGCAGAAATGATAATTTCTATGACAATAGGGGTTCGACTTACTTCATGGGTCCGGAATACTGTGCTGAATGCATTCAACTCCATCCATCGGAGAAGCAATTCTTCACTTCTTCGGTACCCAATTATAGGCAAGTTAACTGCACAGTAGCCTCCAATGTCACTGTGGTTAAAGGCAAAACCCGAGAGTCCACTACTCAGCAAGCCTACAACGGCGCTCTTTATTCCGTCGTTGTTCTGCCAACTTACCATTTGGTCGCCTTCCCAAAACAACATGGCCCACTTGGGACTATCTCTGAAACCAGCCCTCACGAAGAAGACCAAGCTCTCATCATCATCTTCACCATCTGTTGCTTGACGTGTTGATTTCCACTCATCAACGAATTCCCTATTTATTTTAGCCCATAGTTCAGGGTATCTGTTGTGAGCAGAAATTGGATCTTCACCTGACCAACAAAAGGTCCCTAGTTAGTTTTGAAATGAAGAGATACAATGTTCAATCGAGTATTTGCTTCGCTCAATCAAATGTACATGTGGGGCCCAATTTTGATAATCCTATTGTCCATATGGTGGGTTGGTGGTGTACAAGAGATACCCCAAAATTTCCCCATCAGATGATCCTAACCATCCAACCATGCTCCATTAAATGTGGATCATTGGTTGCAATGGTCCAGTTTAGTCGGATGTCTAGGATCATCTGACAGGGGAAATAGCAGGCAAGCATTGCTTCATCCAATCAAGTGTACATGTAGGGCCCAATTTTGCTGGTCCTATCGTCCAAATACTAGGTCGGTGGTGCGTAAGAGATACCCCAAAATTTCCCCATCAGATGATCCTAACCATCCAACCATGCTCCATTAAATGTGAATCATTGGTTGCAATAGTCCTGTTTAGTCAGATGACTAGGATCATCTGACATGGGAGATAGTAGGCCATGGTCCATCATATGAATGAGCCACAATATCAACGGTTAAGGTTACTGGAAAATAGGTCCCATCATATGAATGAGACAAGCAGATCAATGGTTAAGGTTAACTGAAAATAGGCCCATCATATGAATGAGCCAACCAGATCATGTAGGGGTAAAACCCCCAAAAAAAATGGCATTCATTTCATCCACTATACTATGCCAGGGAGAGCTAGAATTATAGACCTGAAAATAGGCAAGCATCTAACGGTAATCCTTCACCAAAATCCGCCATCCAGCCCCTCACTCCACTATCCACCATTTCATGTAAGATCTTCTTGAACCAACCACCAGCAGCGGGGTGTGTGAAATCCAACATTCCCACATCAAAAGCCGTATTCGGAATCATGTATGTTTCACCAGCTTCATCTTTCACCAAGATGCCCAAGTCGTTCGCCTCCTCAAAAAGGTTCCTCTTTTTGTTTGGCTTATCATCTATCTGCAAAGAAAGGGAAGCTTCAAGAATCGTACCTGCTCGCTTTTGGAGAGGATGGGTAGAATAATATCGTGAAGAAATGCAATTGTTGAGATGATGAGAAACATCGCACGGCAATCTCTTATTTTTAAATCATTCTTTTTAAAAAAATTTAAGCCTGTTGCAACTGCATGTTCTCTCATTTTTATCATCTTTCAAATTCTAACATCCTTTTAGTTAGCTTTGATGAGGCAGAAATAAATACCGGAGCCAGACACGGATTGCAGTAGGCCATCATTTTGATGTTGTGAGATCGAAGATCGTCTACTAGTTTAGTCCATCCTGCATATCGAGTTGTGTCGACTTCCCAGTTCCACCACAACTGTGAGCCGATTATTGTTTCCCTCTGCCCCACCCAATCCTACACAGTAACCGTCCCATTTTTAATAAGGATAGACAATGCACAAACAAGTTACATATGTAGAGAGATGCAATTGATAATAACAGGAGTCAGATTTCAAAATTTGGATCCTACTTTCCTCATATGAGATCCAGGCCATTCATCAATCCCTCCGAGTATGTTGCAGGGGCCTGGAAATTAGGCCAGCCTGGTCATCTGATGACCCAACATTTATGAGAGACACGAACAGTCATAAGGAATTGACTAGCAATCCAAATTCAACATACACAATTCGACCATCTGATGAATGGTCACAAGTAAACGGCCAGCCTGATTAAGGCCTACCAGATGAACAGCCTGGATCTCTAACTCATGTGTGACAATGGCATGTGCAGGAAAGTGTAGACTAGCTCTATAGCAGGAGCTGCAGTGATGCAGGACAATTAACCAGGCTGATAGAGCATGGCGAATTAATCCCTTTACCTCATAGCCCAGGCTCCAAATCCATGGGTTAGGTCCTCAGCCGAACCCTCATCGTGGACCCCAAATCCATGGGTTCCGCCACACAAGGGCCCCAAATCCATGGGTTCCGTGGGCCACCCACCCCGAGTGTGCCCCTGCATCCCATAGGCCACCCACTTGAGCCCAGTGTGAAAATGCCCCCGCATTATGCAGGACTGATGGATCCATGCATCAATGTATGCATATATGTATGATATGTGAATGTATGTGTATTCGTATGCATGCAAGCTGAATTCTCAATGCACATCATAATCCTGATTACTCACCTGTAACCAGAATGCAGAAATAGGAACATTGTAATCCTGCAATCGATCCCAAACACGGCATACAGCTTCCGTACCGCCTTGCATTCCGACAACAGCACCAGATATAATCCATTTTGGAAGCTCTGGTGGTCTCCCAATGGTGTCTGTAAACCGTTCAATAAGCTCAACTGGGGTCTTCCCATGCAATATCCTTCCTTGAACACTGTCACTGTATATCTACACATGATAACCAATGACAAAAGAGTGAGATTGGCAGGAATGACTCACTATAAATGCTTCACGTACACAGGAGTACATGTGAGCCTTGCATAAGATGGGCCCCAAAATGAATAAGGTCGACCCATTTGTCAGAGGGGCCACCCGTGTATGTTGAATGAAACCATCCATGTATATTTAAGATTATCAACCAATTCAGTTAGACAGAAAATAAAACATTGGGGACCTTTTTCTAGCTTGATAAAGATGAGAGCAGGCTATTGGCATTGACAGCATAAAAATGCCATGAAGAGGAGAGGGAATAGAGTAAAAAGGAGAGCACCACGAAAGGCTGAAAGTAGGGGTTTTAAGCCTAGAAACTTCCTTGCTGGTGGAAAGAATCAGTTGAAGATGCATTTGCCATTCTTCTCCATAATGAAGAAGTTTGAACGATAAATAGACAAAAGCCATGTTCACAATTTCGGATATGCTCTTTAGCTTGTTGTTGGCCTTTTGGCTCTTTTTGTATTTTGTATTTTCTTTTTTAATAAAATGAGATCCATTCATTTAAAAAAAAAAAGAGAGACTAGGCTCTGTGATGTAGGATGGGTCATGGGGTGACTCAATGGAGTGCCAAGATCACACGAATTTGGGCTGGAGGTGCCCTGATTGGGCACAAAGGGCCTAAATCCACACTACAGCTTGCAACGGCCATAACTTTGCATCCAATTATCGATTCGCACACATAATGCCATTAGAAAGCTATCAACGAGCTCTACGACGTGGCAATTGACAGATTTGGTTGGCCTCAAGGGAATTTCTTGAAGAAAGGCCAATTTCTAAGTAAAAATTGCGTTTTAGTTCAAAACTTGCTATTTTTATTAAGTTACGTTTTTGCTATTTTTAGGGTTTTAAGAGTCTGGTTGTGGTTCAAAGTCTTTGTTTTAGTCATCTAACGGTTGTTTATGAATTTCGGTAGTGTTAGACATCTTTACTATTTTAAATATTTTTACTATTTTGGAAAAGTTGCCTAGTTTGAGTTGGAGTAGGTATAGTGCCTCTTTTGCTTACATAAGGCTATCAAGTACATCATAGACATCACTTTTATTTCTAATTTAGAGATTTCCGATCCTTATGAATTCAAGGATCATAAACTAGGAGAAGACAGTGATCTTCTTCCTTAATCCACAGGCCCACTACACTCTACATTTGGAATCTTTGGATGCACAACTGAATTGAATTGCGAACATTTAGTTTAATCATGAAGAAACAACAAAAACTAACAATGTTTCCCAGTATTCATAATGAGGGAATAGCTCCCGATTTGCAGTTACGATCCTTTCCAACTTGAAAAATACCATAATTGCATATTGAAGCCGAGACCCTGAATATGGATACTGAGGAAGGGAATTGCAGTTTGGTTATTTGCTTTATTAGAGTAGTAATTCCAATTCAACTCAATAGAACATCCAAACATAACCAAAAACAAAAGTTTCAATGTCAATTATCCCATAGTAGCAAGATCTCAGTTGCAACAAAGGAGTTATAATTGATTTAGGATAATCCTCGACTAACAGTTAAGTTGGATTTGTCTTCTGTTAATGACTAGAAATGCTCATCTCTCTCTTTCATATATGCACCGTTCAAGAAGACAGAACATCTGCTTATGGGGGTCGATGTGCGTCACAAACCACAAATAACAGATAGCCCGCTTGTCTCTTTGTCTCTACTCCTAGAAGAACCAACCAGAATCATTATTTTGGGCTGGTTTGATGGAAAACAGATAGATTGCTCCCAGCTGAATCCATTTTGTGTCTATATCAAATGTTTCAGCTGGAAAAATGGATTGAGGGTACATCCAAACATGGCCTACATCCTTTTGATTAAAGCCATCACTTGCGTTGATCTGAAACCATATTTCCCACAGAAAGAAAGGACGAGGAAAAAAAAAAAACTCCAATGGATACAGTTTCTTACTGAATTACCTGAACCTGTACTCTATCCCGTTTTGTTAGATCGAAAATCGAATAGCCGTATCCTTCAAGATAAAGAGACCTCATCTTTGATGTCATGTAGAATGGTGAAGGAGCATAAGTCGTGCTCGAATCGCCCCCAGACCTGCATGCAGGAAAAAAATATATTCTAATATAAAAACATGGGAAATAATTCAGTAGGAAGACATTTGTTATTTGGCTTTGGATGAATCTTCTCTACCATACGATCATGATCAACACCACACCTCACCTCTTAAAGTCAGTGAGGCCCACTTCCCACCACCTACTGATCTTGATTGGATCGGATGGTTATAAGATTTAAACATGTTAGTATTGGTTCCTAAAACCAGTTAAATTAAAAATAAAAAATAAAAAAGATCGTTGATCTGGGGTTAGGTTTAGTATCTCGGGCTCTCAGTTAGAACAACTTTCATCAGTATGGTTGATCTGATGGCTCAGACAGTGGATGGCTCATGCCCCAAATGTTTTCTAAATGGTACAATCCTAACCCTTTGATTGGTAGCCTGCAACTAGATAGATGCATAAAGAAAAACAACACTAATCCACATTTAATTGAAAAAAGGTCCAAAATATTAGGTGGTTAAGATCAAAATTTTAAAAATGGTGCCGTGACCATACAATGGTCGACTATCGCTACCATTACAATGGTCGCCATTAAACAGTAAAATGAGAAAAAAATAGGGAAAAAATAGCCTGAAAAGAATAACCCATAGCAAAAAGTCACTATCCTGCAGATCATCAAATTGTTGTGTTTTCCTTGTGCTATGATTATAACTCATAACCAGCATCCAATCAAGATGATATGGTGATATAAAGCGGGCCCCACTTCGCCTCATTGCTTTTTGGAAATCAAAACAAGCAGGACCCAATTCCCATCATCGTCTGATCTTAATCAGACAGCGACAAGAATCACTCGTAGAAAAAATGTCGCTATTGGTGTTAATAACACTTGCATTAGGAAAAGCAACTCTATCATTGAATTACTGAGGTTTTCTACATTTTAGGATGATAACCATAATCACCAATCAAAACAAATAAAAAATCCAAGAAATTAAAACATCGGATTATGGAACGAAATCTACCTGTAACTAACTAAATTAGCTGCAAGAGTAATGGGCTGATCTCCCCTCCCAACACCTTGTTCTTGCACGAATATAGGCACCCGCCTGCCTTTAAATTCCATATGAGAGAACTGCTCTCCAAACCCGTAAAACCGCTCATCTGCCTCGCTCGTGTATGTGACGAAAACTCGATTGAATTCCTTCAATTCTCCAACTTTCTCTTCCTCCCGTTCCTCGTCTGACGACAACTTCGTGAATCCCCTGTGCCTCGAGAACCACCCGATCCGCCGCTTCTGAAACTGACCGAGCCTCCACCGCAGGCTCCGGAAGCTTCTGGAAGGTTTCGGGAACTCCTTTGGGCGGTGCAATTCCAAATTGGGTTTTCCGAAATCGACTTGAAAACCGACTTGGTGTTGGTTTTCCTGGTAAAGCAAAACCCGATATCTCGCAGAAATCAAAAGCCTCTTCACCCTTCCTAATTTGATTTTTTTGGTCTCGAAGTCGGACTTTTTTCCGCCCATGGATTTCAGGATCTTCTTCCGACTGAAAATCCATCCGGTTATAATCAAAACCGGGAATTGGGTATCTCCCAATCGATCCGAAATGGCGATTTCCGAATCAAATTTCAAAGACCCAGATGATAAATCGACCGTTGATCGATCCAGGACCTGTATATCTTCAACAGACTGATGATTGCAGATGAACAGAACATCTCTGTCTTTTATCACAAACGATCCTCTGCTTTCTTCCACCTCTGTTTCTACAAATGCTGCAGAGACAAAGGCCTGCCCTGAGGCGGTGGACCAGATGCTTCTGTGTGGCTGTGATTGGTGGGAAATGGAGAGGGACCCACCATTTTTATGGGTGTGATGAAGCTGGAAATCATGGCCAATTGGGAAGGTTTGGTGGTGGTGGGGGAGATTCTGGCTATTATAGACAAGATTTCCAGGGATGAATGGGAGAGATTTTGGGGTAGAAGGGAATGGGTTGTTAAAACGCTTGTGGTGCTTTTTGGAGAGTTTAATGGGAGGTGGCATGTTTGGATTGGCAAAAATTGCAATTTGAATCTATACAGAAGATTCAAAATCCAATGCATGTATATAGACATAGAAGAAATGTTCCAGTGCTATCAGCACACTAAGTTATAGTGCTCCAAATAAAATTTGGACACTTACAAAGTTGAATCAATTAATCTAGACCGTTCATTACTTATAAATGACATTTCAAGGAATACCATGAAAATATCACACTAATCTGACAAATAATAACCATTTGATCACTGGACCTAAATATGGACGGGCAATATTATTTACATAAAAAATATGTTTAATGAAAATTTCGATCCGTCCATTTGTTAGAAAACACAATGGATTGGTTATTATTCTTAAGAAAGAGCTTTGTTAGGCAATTGTAATAATCCCATCGATGGCTTGAAAAAAGAATGGGTAGAAAAATAAGTACAAATCATGAATGTACTGTATCATTTTATCAGCGTAATTTTTTTATAGTAGATCATGGAATGTTATTATAACTTAATGAACGGTTAGGATCGATGGATTGAAGTGTAAAAATTAAATTATGCAACTAGGAGCACTGTAACTTGCAGAGCTCTGAGAGCACAGGAGCATGTCTCTATACATAGATGGTTAGATTCGCGAGGGTGATGGAACTGGGAGGAAGTCTCTTTCGGCATTTTGTGGAAGGACCTGAAACCGTGTGTTGACTGCGGGAACTTTGAATGGTGTCCTCCGTCAGTTTGTACAAGTGGGGCCCACGTAGAGTTAATCCGACCGTTGATTTAATGCAAAACCGGTGTGGATGGATCATTTTATGAAACTTTTTAGATAGAAAATTCGTAAGTCTTTCGATCAGTGTCCTGAAGATAGACGGCCAAGGAAGAAATATATCCAAAACGAGTTCTTTTTTACTCCGTCGCGACTCAGAATCAATCCTGCGTCGCAGCCCACTGTAGCCCGCATGCTGAGTGATCTGATGATCTGAACGGTCCATGTTGTGTAATTTATTGTATAAAGGGCCACTTACTGTGAACGGATTATTTTGACCGTCAAAATCCCTGTATATGAATTTATTACAATGAAAGAAAATTTTCAATGGCTGACATTCATCTAAAAGGGTTAGGATCATCACCAAAACCTCGACGTTGGACAATAGCTTATTCATGTACACGGTTCAAATCAATGGACCTTTTTAGCATGTGGGCCCAACTGGGTGGCTACACAAGATGGATCCTGTGTCGCGACAGACGCAAAACGATTTCCATTTCTCTATAGTACTATAGTTGGTTGGAAGAAAGGCCTTCAGGTTGGACGGTTAGGATGTTATTCCCATTAACGTTCCTCTTTTAGATGTGATCAAGACCGTCTGATTGGTATTATATTCGGGCTCGGTCCGGCAGACTGGGTACGTGAACCTGTCAATCTATATATCTCTTCTCTACCGCATATTATTCAAACTGCACGTGGATTTGATAATTTTAATAAAACAATACATTTTTATTGAATGAGTGATTTTTTAAAATGAAAGCAGCTTCGGTCGGAAACGGATTAGCTACTTCCCTTGCCACCAGCCAACGGCTGATGGTCGGTGCTTTGTGAGACCCACCACGATGTATGCTTTTCATCCATGCCGTCCATCTATTTTTTCAGATCATTTTATAGTATGATACCAAAAATGAGGTATATCCCAATCTCAAGTGGACCACATTACAGGAAACAGTTTAAGTTTTGGATCAAGCTGATTTTTGTTTTTTCCCCTTCATCTGGGCCTGTATAACCCAATCAACGTATTGGATGTCAAATAAACAGTACAGTGGGCCTTAGGAGAATTTTAATGGTGGATATCCAATCACTATTGTTTTCCTGTGGTGTGGTTCACCTGAGATTTGTATCCCTCTAATTTTTATTATCAAGCCCTGAAATGATCTATAAAAATGCATGAACGGAATGGATGAAACACATACATTATGGTGGGGCCCAAAGAGCACCAACCACCAGCCACTGGGCTGGTGGTAGGGAGAGTAGCCAATCCGTTTCCGCTTCGTACCCGATCTTTAGAGACATTTATGATTGTGGACCTCACTGTTTATCCAACGGTTTTTTTGAAGCAATACAAACTTAGAATACGCACTTGGACCTCCTCGAACGGAGTCGAAATTTCAGGACGAATATACCCCTCCTTTCACGGCTGTGGCTTTTCCTCTCCCATTTCCACTGCTTGCTTTTCCTCTCCCTTTCCACAGTTGCTTTCACTACCATTGCTTTCACCCCTTTCTTCACTGCGTTTCCCGCAGAAAGACCCAAAAAACCCTTTTTGTGGACCCCCCTCATCAGCATTTTGTCTTTAAAAAAAAAAAAAAAAAAATAGTCGGTCCAGTGAAGAAAGCATGTAACACAGGTATATTTTAAACTCAGTTGGGCCCACATTGAATGTATGTAGTTCCATTTTTATTTTTGTACTAGAGGAAAAGGTTCTATACGGTAGAGCTGTGTGGGCCCCACCATGATGTATGTCGAACATCAACACCGTGAACTTGATGGGTGCCCTTTAAATTATGGGATAGCAGAAAAATCAACTGTATACGGAACTCAGGTGAGCCATACCATCTAAAATCATGTGAAGACATGCCTAAAGCATATAAAATTACTTGGTGGGGCCCACCTGAAATTTGGAGTGTCTGAAACTTGGTCTAACCCCTCATCCAAGTGGGACACACATTATGGATGGGCTGGATTTGTGAAACACATCTCGGTGGGCCCAAAAAATAAATATGAATGTTTTAATGGAAGGTAACCCCTCTCAAGTTTTGTACGTGGTGTGGCCTACAAAAGTCACGGATTAATTTGATTTTTAAGCTCTAGGCCCACCATGGAATGGTGCATCTAACTGATGGGGTAGATGTTTGACATACTTCATGATAGCGCCCACACAACTCGACCTCATGGGTAGTTCACATGAGCTCGACCATATAGAACCTTTTCCCACACACATGTATATATACACACGACACATGTGCATGCATGCCCATGCACATGTATATAGTATATGAGGGGTTGAGCCCCAAATTGAAGCATATCAAAAGATCAAGTGGACCATACCACGGGAAACAGCGGGCATAATGATTTTTCAGTTTGCCCTACTGAATTTCTATTTTGCCCCGCTGTTTTTCTAGTTCCCCCGCTCATTTTCATGTCTACCCCGCTCATTTTCATGTCTCCCCCGCTCATTTTCTAGTTTTCCCTGCTCATTTTCATGTTTTACCTGCTCATTTTCTAGTGTCCCTCGCTGATTTGCATGTTTGCCCCGCTGATTTCCTAGTTTACCCTGTTGATTTTCTAGTTTACCCTACTAATTTTCTAGTCTCCCCCGTTGATTTGCTAGTTTGCCCCGCTGTTTTTCTGGTGTCCCCCGCTCATTTGCATGTTTGTTCAGCTTATTTTCATGTCTCCCCAACTGATTTTCTAGTTTTCCCTGCTCATTTTCATGTTTCCCCGCTGATTTTCTAGTGTCCCCGCTGATTTTCTAGTGTCCCCACGATTTCGATTTGTATGTTTTTCTAGTCTCCTCCGACCGATTTTCTAGTTTGCCCGTTAATTTTCTAGTCTCCGCCATTTTCATGTTTGCCCTACTCATTTTCATGTCTCTAGTTTACCCCGCTCATTTTCATGTTTCCTCCGCTGATTTTCTAGTGTCCCCGTTGATTTTCATGTTTACCCTATTGATTTTCTAGTTTGCCCCACGATTTTCTAGTTTCCCCACTATTTTTCTAGTATCCCCCGCTCATTTTCATGTCTCCCCGCTGATTTTTTAATTTTTGTTTCCCGCTCATTTTCATGTTCCCCGTGATTTTCTAGTGTCCCCATGATTTCTTTGATTTGCATGTTTGCCTCCTGATTTCTAGTTTACCCATAAATTTTCTAGTCTCCCCGACTATTTTCTAGTTTGCCCCGCTATTTTCTAGTGTCCCCCGCTCATTTTCATGTTTGCCCCACTCATTTTCATGTCTCCCCCGCTGATTTTCTAGTTTTCCCCGCTCATTTTCATATTTCCCCCGCTGATTTTATAGTGTCTCCCGCTCATTTTCATGTTTGCCCCACTGTTTGTTTATTACCTCTCCTTCAACAATAACATCAGCAACTCCTAAAGAACGTTCAACATTTCCTGCATACGAAGTCCTGTTTTATACGAACTTTTCCTGCATACGAACTTTCAACATTTCCTGCATTGTACCCTAAACTAGAGTTTGATAGTTAATAGCATGTCATTCTAACTAATTAATTGAATCAAGAGAGTGCATGGAGACCATTTATGTCTGATACTTTGCATGAAACAATGATCTGACCAGGGAAATTAAAAGCTTGTTGATGAGTTACTTGAAGGAATGATAAGAGTCATCCCTTAAATTAAGATGTAACTGCATGAAGGTGTTAAGTTATTATGTTTTTTTCTTTGAGTCTTTTGGTCATAACATCTGCACTCTAATATTCTATTTCAACACGTAGTCGGATGATTTCTTCAACTTTTGTTTTTTAAAATGAATGAGAACCTTGAAGGAATGACTCCCACACCATTTGCCCATCAGCAGCCACAGAAATCTTGTCTACTAATGATTGATTCAGGCATTCAATGAGCTAATACATGTTGAACTTATGTTCCTCAACAGGAATTTCACCACCTATGGCACTCGAACCCTTGACCGGGAGTTGAAACTCTTGAGAGTTTACCACCCGAGCAAGAGTAAGGACCCCAACACAAGTATATTTTAAACTCAGTTGGGCCCACAGTGAATGTATGTAGTATATCTACGCCGTCCATCCGTTTTTCCATCTATTTTAAGGGGTTGAGCCCCAAATTGAAGCATATCAAAAGATCAAGTGGATCATACTATGAGAAACAGAAGGCGGAATGATTTTCATATTTGTTCCATTTAATTCAAAATTTCATGTGGTGTGGTCCATTTGAACATTGGATATGTTTAGAATTTTCAGATCAAGCCACGAAATTATTTATTAAGTTTGCCCCGCTCATTTTCATGTTTGCCCCGCTCATTTTTCAGTTTGCCCTGCTGATTTTCTAGTTTCTTCCGCTGATTTTTCAATTTGCCCCATTGATTTTTCAGTTTGCCCTGCTGAGTTTCTAGTTTGCCCCGCTGATTTTTCAGTTTGCCCCGCTGATTTTTCAGTTTGCCCCGCTGATTTCCTAGTTTGCCCCACTGATTTTCTAGTTTGTCCCACTGATTTTCTAGTTTACCCCGCTGATTTTCTAGTTTACCCCACTGATTTTCTAGTTTGTCCCACTGAATTTAATGATTTGCCTTGCTGAATCTCATGCTTCCCCTGTTGAATATCAAGTTTGCCCCGATGAATTTCATGTTTTTCCCACTGAATTTCATGTTTTCCCTGCTGAATTTAATGTCTCCCCCGCTGAATTTCATGTTTGTCTCGTTTAATTTCATGTTTGTCCCGCTGAATGTCTAGGTTCCCTCCCTCAATGTCTAGGTTCCCTTCCACATATGGGGTTTTGGTGTATATATATTGCGATGAAAACGGAGGGGTATTACATAATCCGATGAACATGATGTATTCCAAATAAAACACCATTGTTGGGCGTAGCAAGCATAATCGGATTGCGTACTGAGTTAGTCAGTACACTTCCATTGTACTAAGTATTACATAATTCGATGAACATGATGTATTACAAATTAAACACAATTATAAACTTGATCCAAAACTTCTGTGGCCCCTAAGAAATTATCAACATTAGAAGTTCAATTCAAAATTTCATGTGGTGTGGTCCATTTGAACATTGGATATGTTTAGATTTTTCGGCTCAAGCCACAAAACTATTTGTTAAGTTTGCCCCGCTCATTTTCATATTTGCCCTGTTGATATCCTAGTTTGCCCCGCTGATTTTTCAGTTTGCCCCGCTGATTTTCTAGTTTCCCCCGCTGATTTTCCAGTTTGCCCCACTGATTTTCTAGTTTGCCCCACTGAGTTTCTAGTTTGCCCCGCTGATTTTCCAGTTTGCCCCACTGATTTTCTAGTTTGCCCCGCTGATTTCCTAGTTTGCCCCGCTGATCTTCCAGTTTCCCCCGCTGATTTTTCAGTTTGCCTCACTGAATTTAATGATTTGCCCGGCTGAATCTCATGTTTCCCCCGCTGAATATCAAGTTTACCCTGATCAATTTCATATTTTCCCCATTGAATTTCATGTTTTCCCCGCCGAATTTAATGTCTCCCCCGTTGAATTTCATGTTTGTCCCGTTTAATTTCATGTTTGTCTCACTGAATGTCTAGGTTCCCTCCCTCAATGTCTAGGTTCCCTTCCACATATGGGGTTTTAGTGTATACATATTGTGATGAAAACAGAGGGGTATTACATAATCCGATAAACATGATGTATTACAAATAAAACACCATTATTAGGTGTAACAAGCGTAATCGGATTGCGTACTGAGTTAGTCAGTACGCTCCCATTGTACTAAGTATTATATAATCCGATGAACATGATGTATTACAAATAAAACACAATTATAAGCTTGATCCAAAACTTCTATGACCCCTAAGAAATGATCAACATTAGAAGTTTAATTCAAAATTTCATGTGGTGTGGTCCATTTGAACATTGGATATGTTTAGGTTTTTTGGCTCAAGCCACGAAATTATTTGTTAAGTTTGCCCCCTCATTTTCATGTTTGCCCCGCTAATATCCTAGTTTGCCCATTTTTTTAGATTTTCTAGTTTCCCCGTTTTTTTCCAGATTTTCCCCATTAATTTTCCGGTTTCCCATTGATTGATTTTCCGGTTTTTCGGTTTCTCATCATACTAAGTAAACTCAGTTGGGCCCACATTGAATGAATGTAGTATATCCACGTCGTCCATCCGTTTTTCCATCTAATTTAAAGGGTTGAGCCCCAAATTGAAGCATATCAAAAGATCAAGTGGATCATACCACGGGAAATAGTTGGTATAATGATTTCCACCGTTGAAACCATATTAGGCCCAACAGTGATGTTTGTTTATTATCAAACATGTTCATCTATTTTTTAAAAGAATTTTGCAATGGAATTGCATAGAATGTATTGTTTAGAATTGGATTGAGTGCACTATTTAAATCAGTCCTATATGCATGCATAATTTCATTTTAAAATTACATTGATTCACGAGGTGTAGTGGGTTTTTACTGTACATCGTATCCTAAACTATTGCTATTGAAATGATGTCTTAGATTTGTTGCAATTTTAAAAATAAATTGAGGGCTTTTTCTCTTTCATGGCAAGTGATAGGTCTTAGGTGGCCATGATTGTTGGCTATGAAAAAGATGGACCTTTCCGGAATCTCAAAAATAGCATTGTGTGATCGTCATATACAATCAAAACTACATGCTTGTATTTGTATTTATATGTGCATATGCATATCTATATATTTCTATAAGTATGTATGTTTGTATATATGTATGAATTTACAAATGCATCATCATCACCATTATTATCTTAGTCTTCTCCTAAGAATTTGGGTTGACTTTCAGGAAGTACATGGCAGAGGTTTCTATATGGAGCACTTTTTATAACCAACTCCAACCATGTGAACTACCAAAGCAACCAAAGCAACATTCATCACATTGGGCATTTATTGAAACCAGGCAGATGGAAGTTAGAAACTGAGCCAGACTTCAAATTACATGAGTTATATTATAAAATATATTATATTGTAATTCAAATATTGGTCAGATTGCATTCTCATCACTGCATCATCCTATTTTGGAATAAGACAAGAATCCTGTTGATACTTGCTCCTTTCATAATTTGAGCCTTCTCATGTTGTAGGAAGATGTTGTCCATGAAGCTCAGACGGGCAAAACATTGCCTTTTAAGGTTACATTCTCTATGGTGTCCCAATGCTTTCTTTGTTTGTTTGTTTCTTTCTTTTAAAAAAAAAAAAAAAAAAAAATTTGTTTTGTTTTATTTATTTATTTATTTTTGCATCAGGTGTGAAGAAGAAAGTTGATAAAGTAATAGTACTTGTGGGGAAAAGTGAGGAGAAAATGACCGCAGACCTATGACTACGGATTATAACCATAGCCATAGATTATCGATAATATTGACCATAATTCAATAATATCGAAGATGAATGCCAAATTGTCTAGCAACGAAACTCGAAAAATGGATGAATTGTCGATATTATCGATATATGCTCGATAGTATCGAGCATAAGTCATCGATAATATCGAGACATGATCGATAGTATCGATTACTAATGTCGAGTAATTACCGTAGACCTATCGCTATTGATTATAACCATAGCAATAGATACCGTAGCCGATCTGGCTTCAAGCGCAACAGGAAAAAAATTTTCATAGACTTTAATGACTACAGTTATCGCTACGGCTATAATCCATAGCTATAGCTGTATCGAAAATTGCAGGATTTTTTAGGCAAACTCGCAAGACAGTTCTGGACCTTTTTCGATCATATCGAAAGACCTTCGATACATAGCAAAGGACATATCGAAAAAGCATGGGCTGCGGTTATGGCTATGGTTATAATCCGTAGCCATAGGTTCCTGACCTTTTTTTTTTTTTTTTTTTTTTTTCTGTTGTAATCCCCACCCCTTTTTGTGGGTCCTTTTATGAGGTATGTGTTATATCCAAACCGCCCATCTATTTGGAGAACTCATATTAAGGCTTGAGACTTAAAATAAGATAGATCTAACTATCAAGTGGACCACACTGTAAAAGGCAGTGGGGAATTGAACGTCTACCATTGAAACCCTTTTAGGGGTTACAAAAGTTTTGGATCATTATGAAATTTGTTTTTCCTCTTCATCCAGGTCTTTGTGACCCTATGAATGAACTTAGATGGGGAGGATTTCTCATAAACATCACAGTGGACCCCCAAAAAGTTTTTAATGGTCAACGCTCATTCAACACTGTTTCCTATAATGTGGTACACTTGAGATTTGGATATACCTCATTTTTGGTCTCATACCATGAAATGATTTAGAAAAATATATGGACGACATGGATGAAAAGCATAAATCATGGTGGGGTCCACAGACCACCGACCGTCCGCCATTAGCTGGTGGCAGGGGGAGTACCGAATCTGTTTCCGTCAAAAGGAGGGGTATTTTTATCCTGAAATTTCGATTCCATACGGGGAGGTCCAAGTGCGTATTCTAAGTTTGTATTGCTTCAAAAAAAACCGCTTGATAAAAGGTGGGGTCCACAGTCGTAAATTTCTCCGATCTTTATCTAAAAATGCTCCTCGAACTAGGAGTTGCATGAACAGTTCAAAGGAGATCAAATTTACATGGCCGCAAAATGATGTATTTATTATATCTAAGTTCATTTATTTTGCGAGATTATTTTAATGCTTGACCCCAAAAATGATTCACGTGCAAAGCTTAAGTGGACCACACCACAAATAAGAGCGGGACAATGATTCTAACCGTTAAAACATTCATTGGGCCCACCATAACGCTTATTTACCGTCTAATCTGTTCATAAGGTCACACAGACATGGATGAGGAGGAAAAACAAATATAATATTGATCCAAAATTTTTGTGACCCCAAAAAGGTTTCAATGGTAGGAGTTCAATCTCCACTGCTTGTGTGGTCCACTTGATCTTTGAAACTGCCTTAATTTTTGGCTAAATCCTTACAACAAGCTCGCTAAATGTAAGGACGGTCAGAATATAACTTAGTGATGTCAAAACAGGTCGGTGGTGCATGTGTGGTACACTAACTAATTTGCTTTTATATCTAAAACTCAAATAGGCTACACGGCAAGAAATGATGGGGATGATGACACCCACCAGTCTTCCGTTAAACTTCTTAAAACCTACCATGATGTTTTTGCCAGCTAAACTATTCGTAAGATCACATAGACCTCGGCAAGGGATTGAACAGATATATGAGCTTGATTCAAAACTTTGGTTGACCCCAAGAAAATTTCAAAGTTAGGTGTTTGATTGCCACTATTTCCTGTGGTGTGGTCCATTTGAGTTTTGAATCTACTTTATTTTTTGGCTTGAAATCTTAGAAAAAAGAGACATGCAATCATGTTGAGCCCTATAGAGCTTGGGCCACATTGTACTACCAGGATATCTGTGGTGGTGGGTGTTGGAAGCAATCAGCTTCATTTGGTTTTCCTTTTAATTATGTATTTTCAGACTTTGATGGAAAAGTTTTGATTTCTTTATTGAGGGGTTTTTGACCATCTACGGTTTCGACCAATAAACCAATGGTCAATATTAATTAATAATAGGCCACGCACGTATATGGTGAAAGCACATATTCTACTACAAATATTACACGTATCAATTGACCTCTTCCAATTCATTAATCATTCTGAGAAACGAAGTACCTGCAACTGAAGAACTGTAATACTTTTTGTTTTGATTTTTTGTCATGAGCTCAAAAATGCAGAAAATTTAAATCTTAGGTGGACTACACTATAAGAAACAATGGTGATTGACCATTAAAAACTTCTTAGTGGCCACAAATTTTTTAGATCAAGTTGATATTTGCATAGCCCTTCTATCCCGGTCTTTGTGACCTTATCAACAGGTTGGATGGCAAATAAACATCGCAGTGGCTCCTAAAAAGTTTTTAATTGTGGGCATTCAATCACAACTTTGGTGCTTTGTAGTTGAGATTTAGATATGCTATATATTTGGGCTCGCACCTAAAAAATTATCTAAAAAAGTGGATGGACGGCTTGGATATAAGAAACATACATAACAGTAACCCCACAATCAAGCTTAGTCGGGCTATTCATCATTGGTCCTGGTCTAGGGTGACCGGAACAATAGGCCTATTTCAAACCCTAGCTCAGTCCTTCCGTTAAGTTTAGTGGCCCAAGCTTTAGCCCTTTAGGTTAGATAATCTAAGATAAGTTGGGCAGCCTAGCTTATCACCATCCCTATTGGAAAGGGTTTTTCTTTTTTGGAAAATGAAGCGTATTTGGGTCATTAAAACACTATTTCTGAAGGGTTGACCGTGTGCTGGATGTTCTCCTCCTTAAATTTTGGCATGCTGAGATGGTTGGCACACGTGCACTATAGAAATGTTACATATGAAAGATTTAGAAATGTAATTAAAGTACAAAAAATATAAGTTTCGATTTATAAGAATATGTTATTAAATGTCTTCAATTTGTACAAGAAACAAGGGTTCAATCGATCGAATGAGTCTCGAATTATACAAATAGGTCTTTGGATAGTTTCAGACAATCTTGATCGATCGAATTTTTGGGTCAGTCGATCGATCAACAATATTTGGAAATACTTGTAAACTCTCTAAATACTTTTGAGCATGTTCGAGCGATTGAACATGTGGGGCTCGATCGATCGATATTGATGCTTAGATTGATGGCGTGCGCAATTTTACGTAATTGCGCAATTAGTTTCCTATTCCGAGTATTATACTATATATATATATATATATATATATATATATATATATGGATATAATTGTGGGATTAGGGTAGAACAATCAAGGCTTAAATGTTTATAAGATTTGGAGAGGAGAAAACTGGTGTTTTCTGAATTGTAAGTGCATTTACCTCTTGTACTTTCTGTTTTTATAGTGATTGTTGCACTTTTTGCTGTGGGTTTTCACACAAGAGTTTTTTCACGTAAAATTTGTGTGTACTTTTGCATGTTTTGTTTGCGTTTGCTTATTGTCATATGATCTGAATTTGGGATTTGCTTTCGTAGTCCTCTAATAAGTGGTATCACAACTAACATTGGGATTCGAGCTTAGATTTAAGACATGACAATTAAGGGAATCAAACGTGAAGTATGAAATGGAAAAGTTCACCAGAAAAACAACTTCAAATTATGGAATTTGAAGATGAGAGGCATTTTAGTTCAGCAAAGGTTGCAACATGCACTCCTTAATGTAGAGAAGCGTCCAGCGTCTATGAACAATGAAGAGTGTGAAGAATTGGATGAGATGACAAAAACCTCAATCTAACTATATTTGACATATGATGTCCTTTAATGTCCTCGGTCAAAAGACCACCACGGGACTTTGGAAGAAATTAGACAGCTTGTACATGATGTAATCGTTGTCAAATCATATTTATCTAAAAAAATAATTCTATAATTTGAAGATGACGGAAGAGTCATATCTTAATGATTAAATCAGCGTATTTTATCAAATACTTTGTAAATTGACGAGAGTGGAAGTGAAGATTGGCGAGGAAGATGATGTCGTAATTCTGTTGAACTCTTCTAGAGTCTTATGATAGCTTCACGTACACTATGTGTCACAGTAGAGAGACCATTGATGTCGAGACTGTCATCTCAACTCTTCAGTCGAATATGTTGAGAAACAAGGACAGCGGTTAGAGTCCTCTATGAATGCGTTGGTAGACAAGGGAAAGAATTCTAAGCGAGAAAAGAGAAACTCGCGATCACGGTCAAGGTCTAGGGGCAAGGGAAAGATGAAGTGCTAGAATTGTGAGAGACATAGGCATATGAAGAAGGATTGTTGAAATCCTAAAGCCCAAAAAGGAGAAAATCAGATGAAGCGCTGAAGGAGGCCAACATGGGTAGAATCTAGTGAAGAGGTGGATGGTAGTGATGTCTCAACTGCATCCAAATTTGATTATCTTAGTGATATATTTTAAATTTAAGGGCCTCATACCACATAACTTTTTAGTGAGATTACCTCACTAATTACAGTCAGTGCGATGATGGACATGTATTTATGAATAATGACATTGCATGTAAGGTTGTTGGAATTGAAACGATGCACATCAAGAAGTTTGATGGGACAGAGCATATCCTGACGGGACATGTTCATGAGCTAAGGAACAATCTGATATCCTTAGGAGTTCTTGATACACTTGGGTGCAAGTTTATCGGGTTTGATCATGTCCTAAAAGTTTCAAAAGGGGCACTGATAGTGATGAAAACGAAGTAGAGCAGTAACATTTACAAATTTATCAGGAATATCATATCGAGTGGAGCTACAACGTCTGTAGTGGAGCCTACATCAGCATGATTATGGCATGCACGTATAAGCCACATGAGCGAGCGCAATATAAAGGAACTTTCTGATTAATGCTTAATTCATGTTTTTAAAAGTATTGATTTAAATATATGTAAGTACTGTATATATGGTAAATAATCACGATTATCTTTTAAATCTGTAACGCATAGTCTTATGGGAAATATGACATGAGCAATCCAGATTCTTGCATCAACACATAACGTAAGGGTATTCTAGATTATGTATATTCTGATGTATGGGGGTCATTGCCCATAGCTCTAGATCGGGGTCATCATTTTTTGTATCATTCATAAATGATTACTCTAAAAAGACATGAGCATACTTTATGAAGTATAAATTAGACGTTTTCCCCACCTTCAAGCCGATGGTAGAAAAACAGTTATGACAAAAATTGAAAGTGTTGAGGACCGACAACGATGGAGAATTCGCTTTAAATGAATTTAACCAGTTTGTAAAGATGAGGGAATCGTACATTATAAGTTAGGCACATACTAGAGTAGAATGGTATAGCGGAACAGATGAATCAAAATCTCTTAAAGAGAGCCCGAATCATATTAAGCAACGCTGTGTTAGGCAAGGAGTTATGGACTGTCACGCCCCAAACTCAGAAACCGGGCTCATAAAATTCCCGATCGCCGAATCCGGCGCCGACAGCCTCCGTAGTACCCCATTCTCGGCTCCCGACACCCATATACCAGGTTCCGATCCTGGGATGCTACAAGGAGGATTTCTAATATTAATTTGATTCGTAATGAGCATAACCAAGCATAACCTACGAACAATGACCACAAGAACACCATCACAAAATCCACTATGATCAAAAACTTTGAGTACAGTGTGTATAAAGAGAAATACAAGATAGTGGTAATATCAAAACTCCAAAGGCTTGGCGGCACGCTCCAACTGCGGCGAAACTACAGCTGCGTCCTGGCGTCACCTGCACGCATCAATCGTGCATAAGCTTTATAGAAAGCTTAGAGGGCGGTGTAAGTGTGTGTGAACGTGCTCAGAATGCAATGCCGGAGTAATGCGGAATCATACTGATGAGTACGTAAATGCAACTAGCCATACCAAGGCTATGCAGTACAAGATGTGAATGCTATCGGCCATACCAAGGCCATGCGATGCAATATGTAAATCAAGCATGCCAATCCTCATACCAATATAACTCCTCACTAGAGCATCAAATCAGTACGATTCTTAGTTTGGATAATCACCGGGGTTCAGTACACTCCAAATGGCACTGTCTCCCTCCAAGTAGCATAGTCTAAGTGAGCGTAAGAAACACTATCCGCCTGGCCAATAGTCAGCCAATACCTATCCGGCACGTCGATAGCGAACCCATTTCCGAGCTGGTCAAACTCAGCCTAGTAATGCCCCCTGCTCTCAGGCGAGTAAGGCCACCACTCATTTCCAATCGATCACGACACAGTGGGAGACGCGGCCTTCTGGTATTCGGCCCTCATGCGCTCGTATATCCACTCGGTCTCGACGTTGGAGTCATCCTATGGTACCATTGGGTTCAGGGACTCTCACCCAGGGACATCTATAGTGCCCCAATTGCTTAGAACAAGATTTTTCCGGTATCTAACCAGCCACCCACGATATATCTGTAGAGGCTATGGCCCTGATGTCGCTAGGGCATATTACATTCACACAGATGCAAATGCATGAACCACACTACCAATCATACAACCATCCTGCGTGAAGCACATGCTTATGTAGGGCAACTTCGCCTATCAGGGAGCCCATAAACAGTCTGCCCGAAGGCATATGCTATGATCAGACACTCCTCATCTCAAGCATACATATGATGCGTATGATCATGAATCATGGGGCTGTGCTAAACATGTTATAAAGCAATAAACTATCCTCTTAATGAAGATGGGCCTAGATGGCCTACATGAAACAGATACGGGCCTATCAGTGGCCTTAGGGAGAGTTATAATGTGGACATCTAACCAACATTACTCGTATAATGTGGACGTCAAACCAACATTGTCCCCAAGGCTCGGCTCACCTCAAATACCATTAAATAAATCCTGGTGGAATCACACATTGCAATGTGCCTTAGTTACATCCCACTGGGCCTCAAATGCATCAAATGGGCCGTATCTCATGGGCCTTATATTCATCAAGTGGGCCACCTCAATGAGCCTCACCAATGGGCCTTAGGTACATTGCAGTGGGCCATCACCCATCGGTCATAGAATGCATTAAAATGAGCCCAATCACATAAGCTTTATGTGTATTAAATGGGCCTAATCACATAGGCCTTATACATATATCAAAGTGGGCCTCAACAATAGGCCTATATACATGCCAAGATGGGCCTAAATACATGAGCCCATATATATCCAAGTGAGCCTTAATAATGGGCCTAAAAATACATCAAGATGGGCCTAAGTACATGAGCCCATATGCATCCAAGTGGGCCTCATGTGAAGCCCACCATAATGTTTATTTTACTATCCAATCCGTTGATAAGGCCACATGAATAGGGGGCCCACCAAAATGTTTATTTTGACACCAACCTGTTTATGAGATCAAGTGAGCTAGGGGCCCACTACAACGTTTATTTGACATACAATCTGTACAGGGGCCCATGGTCAAGGGAGGGGACCCACAGTAGTGTTTATTTTCCACGTAACCTGTTTATAAGGTCACGTGAGCCAGGGCCCACGTGATGTATATTTGTCATGCAACCTGTTTATAAGGTCACACATGACCTGGGGGCCCACTGTGATATGGTTCACAGATCCAGTCCACCCATTAGGTGTGTCCCACTTAGCTGAGGGTTCAGACCAAATTTCAGCCATGTCCAAATCTCAGGTAGGCCCCACCAAGTGGTTTTATATGTTTAGGTATGTCTTCACATGACTGTAGATGGTATGACCCACCTGAGTTACGTATACGGCTGATTTTTGGGATACCCCACAATTTAAAGGGGAACCATCAAATGCACGGTGCAGATGGTCAAAATGCACCATGGTGGGGCCCACAGCTGGGCTGTGAGGCGCAGCTCGTCCGTCCGCCAGCGGCCAACACAGGCGCTGCCTGCGCCTATCAGAGCAGCAGCAGCAGCGCTGCTATTTCCCTTTTTTTTTGTTTTGGGGCCCATCGAGATGTGATTCACAATCCAGCCCACCCATTATGTGTGTCCCACTTTTCTGGCTGTCCAGACCGAGTTTCAGCTGCATCCAAACTTCAGTGAGTCCCACCGAGTACTTTTATATGTTCTGGCATGTCTTTACATGGTTTTAGAGGATATGCCCACCCGGTGATCAGATCACCTTACGATTTTGGCTCAATGCCTGAAATGATCTGAAGAACAGAATGGACGGTGTGGATTAGTCTCAAACATCAAGGTGGGGCCTATATGAGCGAACACCCCAAAAGCACTACTTACCTTTTTTTTTGTTAGCTTGTTAGTATACCACCATGTCAGTACACGCACTCCATATTAGCCTCTCCTCACGTCCAGTGTCTGACGCTGGACGGCTCAAATATCATGGTGGGTCCCACATGCACATGTCCATGCTCATCAAGGTGGGTCCCGCATGTTTGTGGCCCACTATACATATAAATATTAATAAAAATATTATAATATATCATATAATTTAAATAGGTGGTGGATCTCTCCTAAAATGAGGTGGGCCACCCCATTTGATGGATGGAGTAGATTTAACATATTGGTGGGGCCCACTTCATTCTAAGGAAGAGAGAAAGAGAGAGAAAGAGAGAGAGAGAGAGAGAGAGAGAGAGAGAGAGAGAGATACACATGGAGGGGAGGGACCCCGCCACTATTGGGCCCTCCCAAATACAATGCATTCATCGAGTGGGTCCCACACAAGTGGCCCTACAAATTAAGATTAATGGTGAATCACCCACCTTGTTGGCCTCCTCCTTGCTCCCTTAGGCTTGTATGCTCCTTGCCTTCACTTTCAATGGTGGTTGATGATGATCCAACGGTTGAGATGGGAGATGTGAGAGTAGGGGAAAGTGGGCCACCTTGGTGTTTGGGAGGGAGAGGAGGTTAGACGTGTGGAATTTCTCATGGGAGAGTGTTTGAGAAAATGAAAGAAAGAGAATAATAAGAGGAATGGTTGGAGTGGTGGATGTAAGGAAAAGGGATGGGGAAGGTATGGTTGTGTTTGAAATTTGTGAAAAGAGGTATGATGAAGGGAGAGAAGAGTTGACTTGGGAGAAAAGAGGGAATAGCCATGAGTACTTGTTGTTGGGTGAGGTGTCATGGGAGGTATGGTGGTGTACTTGACTTGATTGATGGGACATCTCGTAGAGATTCCCTCGAGATTCGCAACATGCGGCATTTCTTCGAACCGAACATTGACCCGTATCTCCTGGACTGGGTATTGGTTCGGTGCGCGAGTCGCGGCGTTAGAACCGCGGCGATGACGCGGTCGCCAAGATACATGTTTCGGGTCGAGCCGACTTCAGCATGCGGGACTCGGCTTAGGATCGCACACAACGTCAGAAACGGATCGAGGATTAGCGAAATTCGACCTGAAGGATCGCGAAGTCCTACAGAATGGTACGGTCTAGGTTACGGGTCTTACATGGACTGAGGCTGTTAACACGATTTGTTACTTAGTAAATTGGTTTTTGTCTATGTCAATTGGTTGTAAAATTCTACAGATGTGGAGTGATAATGGTGTAGACTACTTAGGGCTACGAGTATTTAGTTGTGATGCTTACTTTCATGTATTGTCAATCGAGAGAGATAAGATAGACCAAAGTGCGAAGAAGTGTACTATATTGGCTATGGCGATAGTGTGATGGGATACAGGTTCTATGACCGAGTCACACGAAAGATAATGATAAACCGTGACATCAAGTTTGATAAGGATTCCTTATCCATATGAATGAATATAAGGAAACGGAAAAATTAACGGTAATTGACATTGAATTCAAAAATGTGAGACACATGTTGAAACCAAGTAGGAGGAAGAAGTATAAGAGCAGGTGGAGTAACCACCTGTGAGGAGAAATCTACCTACAGATCACAGATTACCAGATAGATACAAAGATGACTCAAATATTGTATTCGCCATCATTACGGATTAAGGGGATTCGTCTACCTTAAAGGAAGCACTAGATGACTTAGATGCTGAGAAGTGGATGACGATTATGTAAGATGAGATGGACTTTCAGTATGAGAATGAGACATGAGAGTTAGTGGAGCTTTCCGTTGGGTGTAAAACAATTGGATCCTAGTAGATTTATCGAAAAAAATAAGATAGATACAAGGCAGGATTGATTGCGAAGGAGTGTGCATAAAAAGAAGGCATTGACTTCAGTGAGATCTTCGCATCTATTGTCCAACAGCTATCTATCAGGTTTGTGTTAGCGTTGATTGCCCAATATAAATTGGAACTGGAACAAATGGATATAAAAACTGCTTTCTAACATGAAGAGTTAGAAGAGTAGATCCATATAAAGCAATCAAAGGGGTTCAAAGAAGAGGGCTTAAAAAATAAGGTTTGAAGGTTGAGGAGGTCGTTCTAAGTCTGAAACAGTCACCTGGGTAGTGGTATAAGTTGTTTAATACTTTCATGGTGAGTTAGCGGTTCACTATGAGTAAATATGATCTTTGTATCTACTTAAAGATACTGAGTAATAGAGAACTCATCTTACCGGTATTATATGTTAATGAAATGCTTATCGCCAGTCATAGCATGTCTGAAATCAACTTATTGAAGACTCAACTATCAGGGACATTTGAAATCAAATATTTGGGGGCCGAAAAGAAGATTATGGCATAGACATAAACAAAGATATGGAGACGAGCAAGTTATAGTTACCTTAGGCGGAGTACATTGAGAAGGTATTGGTGAAGTTTAGGATGAACGAGGCTAAACTAATTAGCAAACCCCATACTGCTCATTTTAGGCTTTATTGCAGATGAAAAAAAAGTATGTTATGCCTCGTGTGCCCTATTTGAGTGCAATTAGTAGTTTGATATATGTCCTGATCTCTATGAGAACAAATATTTTACATGTAGTCAGTGTTGTGAGCATATACGTGTCAAACCACGATAAACAACATTAACAACCAGTAAAATAGCTACTTCATTATCTATGAGGTATATCGGACTATGTCTTTACATCTCTATAATCAAATGAAAAGTTAGTAGGATATGTGGATTCAGATTGCACAAAAAATGTAGACAACAAAAGATCAACTTCTGGTTACTTATTTGTATTAGCGGGTGGAGCGAACAATTGGATGTCGAAGCTTCAGTATATAGTTACACTTTTCACAACAGAAGCAGAGTATATGTCAGTGACAGAAACATTCAAAGGATATGTTTGGTTAAGAGGAATGATGAACGAACTCAGACTTCAGCAGAAGGTCATGCCAGTTAATTGTGACAGCGAAAGCACGATAAATTTGGCGAAGAAATCAATTTACTATTCTATAACTAAACATATTAATGTTCGTCATCATTTTATCTTATAGGTGCTTGAGGGAGCCGGTGTCACTCTCGAGAAGATCCACACAAACGTGAATTCAGCGGACGTGCTTACTAAGGTGGTTCCCACAGAATAGTTTCGATTTTATTCGACTTCTCTCACTCTGGCAAAAGATTAATGAAGACGAAGTATGCACAGAAGCGATGACAATAGAGAAGATATGATGTAGATGATTATAGATGGAGGTTGGAGCAATGATTTATGATGATTGAAGCCATGGTGGAGATTGTTGTCAAATGGCTTCAATCTATACATGAAACAAGGGTTTGATCGATCGACCACCTTAGTCAATCAATCGAGTGAGCCCCGAATTATATAGATTGGTCTCTGGACAATTTTGGATAATCTCGATCGATCGAACTGTCGGGCTAATTAATTGACAATATTCAAAAATACTTATAAACTTTCTGGATACTTTTGAGCATGTTCAAGTGATCGAACATGAACGAGGTGAATAAAATACATAAATAATAGTGGGGGCCATAGAGTACCATCGTATACATATATAGCTTACATGTGTATGCCATCCCAAGCATGCAAGACATAATCCACGCAATCTACTTTAGAATTTCATATGAGTCTTGAAGCATCCCAAAAAAATAAGATGGCCCTCCTTGATGTCTATGTTAAATCCATGCTGTCGTACCATTTTGCCAACTTATTTTAAGGCATGAGCCCAAAAAATGTGGCAAATCGAACTCTCAGGTGTTCCATACCATAGGAAAATGTGATAATTGAACACCCACCATTAAAAACTTCTTGGGGCCACAAAATTTTTGGATGAAGCTAACATTTGTATTTTCCCTTCATCTAGGTCTGTGTGATCTAAACAATAGGTTAGATGGAAAATAAACATTACGGTGGGCCTATGAAGTTTTTAATACTAGGCATTCAATAAGGATCGTTTTCCTGTGGTGTGATCCACTCGAGATTTGGATCTACTTTATTTTTAGTAGTGGGCTCCACCATGGTGTGTTATATCTACACTATCATTCATTTTTATCAATATCCTTGTCTTTCTGTTATTATCCATGTCTTTCTGTTATTAATATTCATAGACAAGGATAGTTTAGTCGATCCCTCCATTATTAAATGGCATAACGCAGTCTTATGATAATTATACTAGTTTTATCATTAGTTAATATACTTGAGAGATTCTAATGGGACCCACCTTATGAATAAATATAGCCATCTATTGTACTTTTTAGCAATAGTACTTTGGACCACTGTAACAAAAAATCAGAAAGGATGGTTGTATTTATTTTTTAGCGTACTTTACAAATGCATACTCACGAGGCCTGTGGGGTGTGTTTATGGCATCCAACCTGTCTAGAAAGAGTCGTGGCTTGGCTATGACCTTGAAACAACAATTTAAGTGGGACCTTGACCATCGGGTCACCTCGATGTGTGGACTGTATATCTAGGCGCTGTCCATCTATTTTGCCAGCTTATTTTAAAGATATGGTCCCAAAATTGTTGATAAAAATTTCAGGTGGACCATGCCATATATAGGAATTAGTGGTGATTGAACAACCACCATTAAAAACTTTATAGGGTCCACCGTCATGTTTATTGACCATTCAACCTGGACCTGTGACTTAGCTGCTACCCCAAAACTAGTGATGTGGGTGAGACCCCAACCATAGGGCCATAGGACCCACCTCGATGTATACGTTGTATATCCATGCTGTCCCATTTGTTTTGCCAGCCTATTTTAGGCCATGGTGCCAAAATCGAAGTAAATAAAAATTTGAGGTGTACCACACCATAAGAAACAATGCTCACCATTACAAACATTCTAGGGTCCACCGTAATGTTTATTGACCATCCAACCTATTGATAATGTCACACAAACCTGGGTGAATGGTAAAAAAAACAAAAATCAACTAAATCCAAAACTTTGGTAGACCAAAAAAGGTTTTTAATGGTCAATAACTACTATTTCCTGTGGTGTGGTCCACTTGAAATTTATTTCTACTTCAATTTTGAGACCATACCCTAGAATAAGCTAGCAAAACAGACACCTAGATCCACAACCCAAGTGGTAGAGTGAAAGATACCTCGTTTCAACACTGAGGTCTAGGTATTGATTCCCTGCTAGGTGCAAGAACTGACAGTGGGCGTACTAACAAGCTAACCTAAGAAAAAAATAAAAAATAATAATAATAATAAAAAAGCTACCTTCAATTTCTCACAGTATTCTAAACAACAATAGTAATTTACAAGTATTTCATCAAACACTTGGTAAACGATATCAAAATCAAGATACGAGGTTAATTTTACCATGTAAAGTTTTTTTTTTTTTTTGGTAGTGGTTTGTTTCGTATCCATACCTTCCTCGCCACCAGCCGATCCTGCGAAGAAAATATACATCCGAAACAACACTTCATTGAAACATTTCATCAAACACTTGGTGAGCAACGTCAATGTCAAAATAACCGTGTCACCGAACTGATTTGATCGGAGCTTGATTTGAGTTGAGGTTCGAAACGAGTTGATTTGAGCTCGGACAAGCTCAAACTTGGCTTGAAATTTTCTCGACCTCCAAAAATCAACTCAACTTGGCTCAAACACAGTTTTGAACCGAGTCCAATTGAGCTTTTTCAGGTCAAGTCGAGCGAGTTAACTGAGCTAACTCGGTTGATGTACAACTCTACTAGAAAGGTTCCTCGTGAAAGTACATATCCCATTGGTTCAACCATTACCTGGCCACTGCGAATTCAGATGTTTTTGATGGTTTTTGTGACTGGGCCCCATGGTATTGTGTAAGTCTTATCTAACCCAAGCATTATTTGAGCTCCATCGTGATGATGGGATGACTAAAAAATTAGGACTATGTTATTATTAGGTGGGCCACACCATAAAGAATAATGGAAAGCCATCCATCCATCTATAAATCGTGTCGACCGATGCAATGGTTGGACCGGCCTGATTTTTGGGAGTCCAACTTGCATGTTTGGCGGCTCTTATGAACATGCCATGGACAATACCAGGTGGGCCTACATGGTGCTTTTTATTTTTATATTGCGAAAGGGGTTCTTCTGAATTTTCCATACGATGCATTTGCATGGAAATTCTACCAAAGCTGCTCATGCATGTAGCCGTGTTTATGGTACGTTTAGACATTTATAATGTATCTGGACGTGTCTGTGGGGCTGATACTTCATCATGCATGTAGACATGTTATGCGAGATTTGTTTTTTGAGCATGCCTCGGGCAATGTCTAAAATGAGCAAATAACATGAAAAGGAAAGGAAAGAAAGAGCAGACGGAAGTCCCTGAAAATGGGGCCCAACTTGATGTGACGTAGATTTCGTCCTGCCCCAGTCTCTAGCTGGGAACGGGCAGCAGCTTTGAGTGGATTGGGTCTTATCCCTACAGTTCATTCTTTTTTTCTTTTTTTTTTTTTTCTTTCTCGTATCATTCTAAGTAGATCCCAGGGTCAATCAACTGGACTATACGATGGGGATTAAACTCTTACAGTTGAAAACTTTTTGAGGGCCCCAGGAGTTTTGGATGGAACTGATATTTGTGTTTTCTCTTCATCCAAGTCCACGTAACTTTATGAATAGGTTGGATAGCAATAAACATCACAGTGAACCTTAGAAAAGTTTTAATGGTGAGAATCGTCGTCAGGGGCAGCTCTAAGGGGTAGGCAGTTGAGGCAATCACCTAAGGCTCCCTAATTATGAAGGCCCTATATTATAGCAAAATTAAAAATTTTTAATTATGAAGGTCCTATATATATTACAGCAAAATTAAAATTAAGAAGAAGAAAAAAAAGCTTAAATTTTTTAAAATAAAACTTATTGAAAGGCCTACAAAATAGGAACATCTAAAAATTAATTTACATATTTGAAATTGAAAATAAAAAACAAATCCTAGAAATTAGCACTATCAATAATAACAATCTAACTCTATCATCTCTTTCCAAAATAATAGCATCATTCCCAATAAATTCTTCTCCTAAAACCTAGGACCACAACTACTTACTTTATCGCTAATTAAGTTCTCAAAAAATTAAATTATAACGTCATTTTTTCAAATTAAATTCTAATTTCATTTTTCTAAATTAAATTCTAACTTCAATTTTGGATTTTTCTAAAAAAGTTGTAGTTGAGATGGATATAAAAGTTGTATTCCATAAAAAGCGTGTCATTCATAGGAAAAAACAATTCGATGAAAATGAAAAAAATGATGATGAGATGATGAAGTCAGCAGATGAATCTTTCAAAATTGATTATTTTTATTATATTGTAGATCAAGTTATATCTTCCATGCAGGATAGATCTGAACTATTTTCAAAGTATGATGACATATTTGGCTTTTCGTTTGGTTTAGAAAGATTAAGATCTTTTGATGATTGCATTTTAGAAAAAAAATGTCTCCATCTTGAAAATTTTCTTAAGCATGACATGCATTCTGATATTGATGGTTTGGATTTATTTTCGAAATTAAAAGTTTTAAAAGAAGTTGCGAAAACAGAAATTGATACTCCAATTGAAATACTTAATCTAATAAAAGAACTAGATTGTTTTCTAAATTATTTTATTGTATATAGAATACTACTTACCATACATGTTATAGTTGCATGAGCAGAAAGAAGTTTTTCAAAACTAAAGATTATAAAAAAATATTTATGAACAATTATGTTTCAAGACAGATTAAACGGTTTAGCAATTTTATCTATCGAAACTGATTTATTTGGTAAACTTGAATACAAAAGTTTAATTAGTAATTTTTCATCTAAAAAGGCAAGAAGCAAATTTATGGTTTAATTTTGAATTTATTAGTTTTTTTTTTTTAATTTTTAAACTAAAAAGCCTCATTTTTATGACTTGCTTAAGGCCCCCAAAAATGTTGAGCCACCCCTGATCGTCATCACCGCTGCTTCCTGTGGTGTGGTCCACTTGAGCCTTGAATTTGCCTCATTTTTGGGATTATATCCTAAAATGTTATGAAAAAATGTATGGACGTTGTAGATAAGATCCATACATCACTATGGCCACTCAAAGTTGTTGCCCATTCCCAGCTCGAGACGTGACGGTAGGACTCAATCCACGCCAGTATATGTAAACAGAGATTATAGTATTTGATACCAAAGAGGAGCTAAAAGATTTCTATATTTAAGACAACCCAAAGGGGTTGAATATATAGAGATTACAGTCATCTATATAAGGAAATTAATAAAATCAAAATCCTCTACCTATGGAAACGAACTATACAAGGTATACTAGCTATACAAGGCATACAAAGCATGTGAGTCTGTCTAACATCCCCCCTTAAACTAATGCGGGTCATCGACAAATAATAGTTTGCCAACTAGAAATGAGTGATGTGCAGAAGTGAGGGACTTGGTGAGAATATCGACAATCTGATCATGGGATGTAACATGTGGAAGAAAAATGAGCCCAGACTGAAATTTCTCGCGGATAAAGTAACAGTCAACTTCAATATGCTTCGTCCGTTCATAAAAAATCAGGTTAGAGGCAATCTAAATGACACTTAGGTTATCGACATGGAGTGGAGTAGGATTCTGCAGAGGAATGCCCAACTTAAAAAGAAGTCCACGTAACCAGACAAGTTCACTACACACAGCAGACATCGCTCGATACTCGGCTTCTGTGCTCGATTTGGAAACAGTGGTCTGCTTCTTACACTTCTAAGAGATGAGAGAAGTGTCGAGAAAAACACAATAGTCAGTGGTAGATTTTCGTGTGAGAGTGCAACCGGCTTAATCAGCATCTGAATAAGCACGAAGGTCCAGAGTGGCCGTGGAGGAGAAGAACAGTGATCGATCTAGAGTTCCATGTATATACCATAAGATGCGCAACACCGCAATCATATGAAGAGTCCGAGGAGTAGAAACAAACTAACTGACGAGTTGGACAGCGTATGCAATATTAGGGTGAGTCATAGTTAAGTAAACCATACTCCCAACCAGACGGCAGTATAAGTCGGGCTGCGTAAGGAGATCACCATATTGTCACGGCCATATTGAACGTTAAGTTCTAAGGGAGTCTGAACTGTCTTCTGATCCATTAATGATGCCAAGGCGAGAAGATCCTTCGTATATTTACACTGGTTGACCAGGATCTCATGTTTAAAACGTGAAATTTCAAGCCCAAGAAAGTATGTTAGATGGCCAAGGTCTTTCATTTAGAAGGATGATTGCAGAACTTCTACCAGTCAGAAGTAGGTCATCAACATAGACGAGAACAATGACAATTTCGTAAGCAGTGGTGCGCAAAAATAAGGATGGGTCATGACTACTTTGAGTAAAGCCAGCACTTGTAATAACATCGTGAAAGCATTAGAACCATGCCCGATGTGTCTGTTTGAGGTCATACAAGGCTTTCTTTAGGCAACATACCTTATTGTCAGGGATTAAAGAGTCAGGAGGAGGTTTCAAATATACTGTTTCGTGGAGGTCTCCATGAAGAAGAATATTTTTCACATCCATCTGAGCAAGTGGCCAAGAGCGAACAGAAGATATTGCCAGAAGAGTAAGAACGGTTTTCATCTTAGCCACGAGAGCGAATGTCTCATCATTATCAATTCCGTATTCATGTTTCTATCCATGAGCGACAAGCAGAGCCTTGTATCGATCCAACGATCCATCAGACTTGAGCTTGACAAAATAAATCCATTTGCTACCAATTAGTTATTGGTCGATGGGTCAAGTGACAATGTCCCACGTATGATTATCATCCAATACCGCAAGTTCTTCTGCCATAGCCTTCTTCAAACAATCATGAGTGACTGCCTGAGTGTATGAAGTAGGAATAGAGATAGTATCCAGAGTAACATTCATGGTAGACATAGAACATATCAAGCGATCAGGCTCTCGATGTACACGAGCAGAACGGCGTATTGAGGTAGGTTCATGATCTGCAATAGGTACAGTAGGCTCTGGTTGAGTAATAGGTGGTGGATCTGTATGTGGTCGATGCGAGTAAACCTACAACAGACAAGGGAGAGTACTCGAGGTAAAAGGAATATCAGGAAATTAATGTGATTAGACCAGGAGAGTTTGGGGTGTGTGAAGGAGGAAGAAATGAATGAAAATCAATATGTTTAAGAAAAAAAATATGTCGTGAAACTCGAACACGACAAGAAAACGGATCATAATATTGAAAACCCTTTTGAGTTTCTCCAAATCCTAAGTACATATATTTGATCGATTTTAGAGATAATTTGTTATGCTCACGTGAAGCTAGGTAAACATAACAGACACAATCAAAAACACGAAATGTGGAATATACAGGAGGTAAGTCGGTGAGAACAAAATATGGAGATTTACTGTTTAAAATGTTGGTTGGCATCCGGTTAATCAAGTAGACTGAATGTAACATTGCTTCCGCCCAAAAAGAACAAGGAACACTCATAGTTGTCATCAAGGTGTTAGCAGTTTCAACAATATAATGATTTTTTCGTTCAGCCATCCCGTTCTGTTGTTGTAACACCCCGTACTTTTCAGTATTCGGGTGTGCCACATAACCTAGCTTAGTATAAACACCAGTCTAATTAAATTAAATGTCCCCATGTCCTAGCATAAACCTAAACGTAAAGACCGCTACATCATCAAATAAATCTTATATTAAAATTTCAACCACTTAATAGATAAATCAAACCATGCAGACATCAGATGATACTTCATAAGTACATTATTTTGTGCAAACATAGATCAAACTTTATAGATGTATTTTAATAATTTACCTGAAAATGTATGGAATATGGTGATATGTATATATTTAATGTATATAAAATATTTTGAAAATAATATTATATTAAATAAACATAATGAGTGGTAATTTCACAATGTATAATTGAATTATAAATATTAGTGTAGCATTAAATTTCCTTCATAAATATGCAAACAAAAATTGTTAGATATTTTAAATAAAATCGAGTATTTAACAATGTGATTTCAAATATGATATTATACTATTTTTAATTTATATGTGGGTATAATATGATATTGTATATTATGAATTTCATATTAATAAATAGGTGATCAATAGCATGTATATGGTAGAATGTTCATGTTAAAATATTATATTTATATATATATATATATGAATGAGATTTTAATTATTTTAATTTCAAGTAATATACCAAAGTGATGAAATCTATATTGATACTAGTATTAGTTAATAATATAGGATGAAAGGCTTACAAATGGCCCCTTGAACCTTTTCAACCGTTGACATTCAGTTTTAGAGTGATCCGACCATTAGATCATCGTAACCGACACTAAAAGACCTTAATTTTGTTAGCATGGCCCATCTAAATCTTAGATATGCTTGATCTTTAGCATAGGGACCCATTTAGGCCCCTAGAACCTAATGGACGGTGTGGATTAGTCACATACACCACGGTGGACCCTACACATGGTGCGAGTGCACTACAACCACTTGTGCACGAAGTGCACGGGATATCTAGTGCTGGTTGACCAGCGTTGACCCGACCCTCCATAAGAAGAAACGCTCTCCTTCATTTCATTTTCTCGCCAGCGACACGAACAATGTCCGTGTTTTGATCAACGACCCACCATGTGGTCCCATCTTCAAGATCCAAACCGTCCATCGGATTCATATAATGGGCTCGACCAAAAACCAACCGTTACAACAGTTTTCCCGGTACGTGTGGACACACGATCCTTGGTGCGATAGGGTCCTACGAAGCACAACATTTCCAGAAATAAAAATCTGCTATTGTCAGCAGGGTGATCCGCGTGAGTCCCTTTCCCTCATCTTCAGCCATTCATTAAAGGCAATCCCAGCCATCCATTAGCTCTCCACGTGGGAGAGGATTTTCATCCACAGAAAGACCGAAACAGCTGCCGGTTTGAGATTACTGGCTATATTGTAAGCCGTTGCAAAACAGTGTCATCCAGGCCTTTCGTCCTTCAATCCAACGGTCTAGGTAGGGCCAGAAACATCATAAAATGGGCTGGGATCGAGCTCAAACAAAACTCTACCACCATTCCTGCAACAACCCGAGAAAATGGCCATTTCCATTTTTCCTTCGAACCCACCAGGGAAATGCCCTTAGAGCTTCGATCTGTTGATTTCTCAAGCTCTGTTGATAGTACAGAGACAGCCCAGTGGCTTCATTTTAAGGAGAGAAGTTGTTGTTCGAAATCCACCATTGTCACCCAGTCATCTTCCTCATCTGGAACTGCACTGAGTCATGGTTTAGGTAGGGCTGATTGGTGTCATGGTGGAGTTCTTGCAGAGGTAAGAACAGAAAAGAGAAGGGAAGAGAATAAAGAAAGAGATGAGGAAGATGGTGGTGCGGCTGTTGCACCGCACCACCGTGCCGCACCACCTCGAACCAATTCAAACCGAGTCCCAGGTACAACTATCTGAGTTGCTGAATATGATCGGCCATGTTAGGTTAGTTTGGATCAAGCCCAGGCTCCACTGGTTCGGTAGGAAAAGAAAAGGAGTAAAGAGAAAAGAGAAATAGAAGAGAAGCAGAGGGAGAAGAATCAGAAGAAAGGATGGTGCGTGGTTGCACCGACTCAAACTGAGTCGCTGACTCGCTCGGACCCAGTCAGGATGAGTCCCGAGCTAGTTGCAACTGCATTGGAGAAAAGAGAGAAGATAGGAAGGAAGAGCTGAGAGAGATGGGAATGACGAGAGAGGGAGCTAGGTTGAGCTCAACCGGGCCGAGTCAACTGGGTCGGGTGCTGAGTATCGGCCTTGGCTCAGTCCGATCTTTGCTGGAGTTTTCCAGCTAAATTAGAAGGAGAAGTAAGAGGGAGAGATAGGGAGAAAAGAGAAAGAAAAGAGGGAGAGGAAGAGAAAAGGAGAAGAAGAAAGAGAGAGGAAAGGAGAGAGAGAAGAAAGGGGGTGAGCTGTCGAACTGAGTCAACTCGGACTGAATCGAGTTAGCTAATGTAAGTTAGTTTCCTCTTTCAAAGTAAGTCGTTAATTTATTATCATAAATTGGTGTTACTATAGTTACTGAGATTAATAATTTTATTTAACCACCAACATGTTATGTATGCTAATATTAGTATATTATAAGCAAACTACAACAATTAGATGTTAGATATTAGTATTTATCTACCATCCCTAGATATTATCAGTTATAACAAACCACCTTATTCATTACCATCATAATGACTATTTTTACTACATTAGCTAATAGTAATTATAGCCTTGATGTTAATAAATATTATTAAATTAATACTAAAATTAGTTGCACCCCAACTAGGGTTTAAACCCTAAAACCTAACCTAGACCTGAACTCTAGGATATAATCCTAGGCCTTAGTAACTTAAACTCTAGGTCTACACTTTAAACATAAGTGATGAGACCATAGCACCTATTATCATTACTAGATCCATTGTTATGACTATATTATCATTTTTCTCCTTACGGGATTATTATAATACTTGTTTATATAATTATTAGTATTAATCCTTATTATATTATCATCAGTAATTATAAAAATATTAGATGATGTCACTACGTTTAAATATGAACTTACGGACCCTCATTATATAGATGGAATAATACGCTTATTAGGAATATTATTTGGCCTATTGTATAATAATAATAATGATAATAAATTAGTATCCAAATCCCGGGATCTAAGTTTAAGACTAAACTCAAGAATGAAAACCCTAACCCTACATCAAAACCCTAAGGATAACTAAAACCCTAGGTAGTGTGTAGAACTTGGATCTAACGGTACAAGTTCATGAATTGTGTTAGGATTAAATTCTAAAGGCGCAAGCACTTTGTGACGCTAGTAGGCGATTCCAAGTATAAGGTGATGATTTTTTCCCTTGAGCTTTCCATCTTCTCATTAGCTTAAGTTATAGTTTTTATTTAAATTTATAATTGATATATCTCTCTTATAATCACATGTGTTAACTAGTGAAAATTGAATTGCTATATTACGTGCTTAATGATTCAACCTACATATTTGTTCATGCTTGTGAATGATTTGTGGATTCTTTATGAAATTTAAACTGGTACATTAGTAGGAAACCCCCACATATAAATGTACACCCAAACTTGAGATGTAACCTGATTGATTGTGATCATAATGGGCCTTCGACTTAATGGTTGCTAAATGACGGTTTGAATTGGACATTGATGTGGGCCTACCATCCATGAGTTGTTGTGTTAGGTGGTTTTCAAGGATGGTCTTTATCGCATGATTTTAATAATCGCCTTATGTGGCTTAGTTTCAAAATCCGTCCTGTGTGGCTCAGTTTTGACATTTGCCCTATGTGGCTTGGTTTTAGTATTTGTCCTATGTGGCTCGATGTACCATTTCTATACAACTATGCGATGGTAAGCCCCATATATTGTAATATGATTGGCCACCAGTCAACGGGGTACCATTAACCATCCTAAGACGGTAGTCTCATGGGCCCAGGATGGTGGTAATGGGACACTATGCCCCGCCATCAACCTATGCTAGGCCACAAGCTCCCCGTAGTGACCGTGAGCTTATTTAAAATGGTTGAGTATAATTGGATTAATAATGGACTGGCTAATCATGCATACATCGCACAGACTAGCATATATTGCTATCGTACGTGGGGTACGTATTGTTTCCGACTGGATGATATTTTTCAGGTTCATTGATTGCATGGGCGGCGGCCTACTGTCCGCACAGATGAGTATCCCCAGGGCGTGAACGCATTCCATACATCCATGCACTTAATAAGACTGCATTTACTCTATTTTGGTTGTTTGGATGTTTTATACTATTTCTTACCTAATGCGACGGTGTGTAATCTTGAGGGTAGTTCACACTGAGTTGGCCACTCATCCATCAAATATATAACCGTACAGGTAGCACAGGTGGCCTTGATGATGTTCATATTTATATTGGTGAGGAGCAGGCTATGGTTGACAAGGGTGCCTGATTATATTTGCTAAGGGCTGCTACAAGATTTCACAGCTCAAGATTGTTGTAAATTTACTTTATTTCTTATGTAACGTTATTTCATTTTATATTCGTAAGAATGGAGACATTGGTTTGTATAAGTCATTATGGGCACTCTCTTGTATATTCTAAATGATAATGAAATTTTCATGTAGGCTTACTTGTCCATCCTACGTTCATCTGCTTACTCTGATGAAAGATAAAAGAATATCTGACCATCTCTTAATGTTAACATTCGGATTTTTGGGAAACGGGTCATGTACTCGGGTCCTGAAGATTCAAAGCGTTACAGTTGTGGAGTATCAGAATAGGTGGTCTGATGAATAATCTCATGACCCTGAAGAAATGTACGAAAATCTGTTGAGAGATATTCCCCCCTGAGTCAGAGCAGAGAGTTTGAACTGGAACATGAAATTGAGTCTCCACCATAGAGTGAAATATCTTGAATTTTTCAAAAACCTGTGACTTCTAGTGCAGAAAGTAAATCCAGGTGTAACGTGTGAAATCATCAATGAATATAACATAGTATCGTAACCCAGAGAGAGACATAATTGGTGAAGGACCCTAGACATCCGTATGCACTAGTTCAAACCTAAAAGATGATTTTGTAGTACTTAGAGGAAAATGAATACACTTACTTTTTAAAAGACAACAAGATGAATAAGAATAATCCAAATCTTTTTTATTAAGAGAAACGTTCAAAAGGCCTGAACGATTTGTTGGAGCATCGCAAGAGTCAAAGGTGATGAAAGACCTTCAGCAGAAACAATAGATGCAGTATCACTAACAGATGGTTCGGAAGAAATAGTGGCAGCAGTAGCAGAAAGAGCACGACCACGGCCACGGCCACGACCACGACCACTATGTCCACGGTCGAAAGAAGATGCATAGGCACGTGTACAGCAATCCTGAATACCATGACCAGTCCGTCGATAATAAGCGTACCATTCTTTACATTGAGCGATGACATGACCCACCTTATTACAGCCACGACAAGTCAAAGGAGTGGAACCACGAGTTGGTGTAGTGGTGGACATAGCAAGCACCATATCAGATGATCCCGGAGTTGAGGAAGGAAGAGAGAGAACTTTCAGTCGTTGTTCCTCAGCTAATAAATCATTAATAACCAAATTCAATGAAGGAGTAGGGCTACGGTTCAAGAGAGCAGCCCGACAATGCTCAAATTTCAGATGTAGCTTCATAAAAAACTGTCGAACTCGCGCACTCTCACGCATAGTATGGAATATTTTAAAGTCATGAGGAAATGTTAGATCCATTATAGCCATCTATGTCCAAATTGTGACAATTTTGGAGTAAAATGATTTAATACCGTCGTCACCCTGAGTAAGGTTAACGAGATCCTATTCCAAGCGGTATAACCAGGTCACATTACTATGTTGATAAATTGTCTAGAGATACTCTCATATTGCCTTAGCAGTGCGATGAGGTGTGAGGCCAACAACAATGGACCGATCGACCAAATCGAGAATCCAGGTAATAATTTGTTCATTATTCATTTCTCAATCAGCTAATTTGTCGGCATCTGTGGAAGTGAGGATACTAACAGATCTATCAATTAGTCCTCATAAACTACAACCCTAGAGGAAGTTCTGAAAATGGATAGCCTATAGAGAATAGTTGGTACCATCAAAACTACAACGTGGGGCCTCTGTACGTGATGAGTCCTTGTCCATTAATCTGAAGCAATGTAAAGCACATAAAGAGTCGCAACAGGAGAAGGTTTTAGATGTACGTACCTTGCAACAGAAGGTATCCAAGGGATTGCAATTTCTAGATCTGGCGTAATAGCAACAGGGGTCGTTGGATCTGGAAAATCTAAATCTGGAGCAGCAACAGGGCTTGCTGGATCTGGAATGAAGTTCGGTAACAACAACAGATCGAAAAGCAGAGGGGTGTGCAGTAGGGGTGGTCGGACGAGCAGGTGCGGTTGGACGACGCTGTAGAGGCGGTCAGACGACGCAGTGATGGTCGGACGACACAGTAGGGGTGGCCGGACGACGCAGGGGCGGTCGGACGAGCAGGGATGGTGGCCAGACGCAGCAGGGATGGGAGCCGGACGCAGCAGAGATGGTGGTCGGACACAGGGATGGTCGGATCTGACAGGTGGTGCTGGTTTTGGATCAGCGAAGCTTTAATACCATGTAAACAGATATTACAGTATCTGATACCAGAGATGAGCTAAAAGATTTCTATATTTGAGACAATGCAAAGGGGTTGAATATATAGAGGTTACAGTCATCTATACAAGGAAAATAATAACATCAGAATCCTCTACAAATGGAAACGAACTATACAAGGTATACAAGGCATACAAGGCATGTGAGCCTGTCTAACAGTATATACATGGCGCCTTCCATCGGTTTTACCATTTCATTTCAGGATATCGGCCCAAAAATTAAGTAGATTCAATTTTTAAATAGACCACACAACAGTGGTGATTGACTATTAGAAACTTCTTAAGGGCACAAAAGTTTTGGATCAAGATGATATTTGTGTTTTTCTTTCATTTAGGGCTGTGTGACCTTATAAACTTCTTGTACCACTGCCTCGGGGCCTGCTTCAGGCCATATAAACTCTTCTTCAGTCTACACACATTGTTCTCCTTTCCTGGTGCCACGTATCCTATTGGCTGATGTATATATATCTCTTCTTCAAGGTCCCCATGAAGAAAGGCCGTCTTAACATCTAGCTGCTCTAGATGTAAGTCCTCTGTAGCAACTATACTTAAGACCATACAAATTGTAGACATTTTCATTACTGGTGAAAATATTTCAGTGAAATCGATACCCGCCTTTTGTTGAAACCCTTTCACAACCAATCTGGCCTTGTACCGTTTCGAACCATCGTGCTCCTCCTTCAGTCTGCAAACCCACTTGTTATGAAGAGCTTTCTTACCCTTTGGTAGAGTGACTATCTCCCATGTACGATTAGACTCAATAGAGTCCATCTCCTCATCCATGGCCTGCTCCCACTTAACCCGTGTATCTGATTATAATGCCTCTTCAAAACACTTTGGTTCACCATTATCTGTCAGTAGTAAATAATATAAGGAGGGTGAGTATCGAATCGTAGGTCTCCTCTCCCGGGTAGACCTCCTCAATACCGGTGTCTGAAGCCCTGCCTCATAATGCTCCTGTACATGATCATCCTGTGGCGCTGTAACACCCGTGTCCGGTAACTCTTCTAACTCTACAAATTCTTTCTCCTTAGCCTTATTTTCATGCACACTGTCCTTATGCATCACTTTTTCATTGAAGACTACGTCCTTGCTTCTGATGATTTTCCTGTTTTCTGCATCCCAAAACCTGTAGCCAAAATCATGTTGCCCGTAGCCTATAAACGTGCACCTCTTGGACTTTGCATCCAGCTTGTTTCTGTGCTCTGCATCAATGTGAACATATAAAGTGCAACCGAACACTCTGAGATGTGCTAAGTTCACTTCTTTCCCAGTCCACGTTTCTTCTGGTAGCCCACAATCCAATGGTGCTGAGGGACTTTTATTAATGAGATATGCAGCAGTATTTACAACATCCGCCCAAAAAGTCTTGGGCAACCCTGCATGTAACCTCATGCTCTTGGCGCGCTCAAGGATGGTCCTGTTAATACGTTCAGCCACATCATTCTGCTGTGGTGTCCTTGGAATCATTTTCTGTTGTTTGATTCCATTTGCTACACAATACTCCTCAAACCTCTTATCACAATACTCTCTCCCATTATCAGATTTGAGACACTTTACTGTTTTACCTGTCTCATTTTTGACCATGACTTTCCACTTCTTAAATGTATCAAATACATCAGATTTATGCTTTAAGAAATAGACCCACAGTTTTCTACTAGCATCATCAATAAAGGAAACAAAATAACGTGAGCCACCGAGAGATGATACCTATGCCGGTCCCCACACATCAGTGTGTATAAGATCCAACAGATGCGTCTTTGGAGCACGTCCTGTCTTTTTGAAACTTATCCTCTTCTGCTTACCATTCACGCAGTCCTCGCAGAATTTCAAGTCAATAGACTTCAGCCCTGGTAGCTTCCCTTTTGACAATAGCACTTTCATTCCTTTTTCACTCATATATCCCAACCTCTGATGTCATAACTGCCTATTCACTCCAGTTGATACGACTGCGAGTGAACAATACGATCCTGAAGTCACATACAATGTACCTTTCTTCTTGCCTCGAGATATCACCAAGGCACCTTTTGTTATCTTCAAAGAATCACTGGTGAATGTCGTCACATAACCGGTATCGGCCAACTGCCCTACTGAAATCAAGTTACGTTTCAAACTCGGTACATGTCTGACATCCTTCGATTTCAAAGTTGTTTCGTCTTTTTGACTTATCTGAACATCTCCCTTTCCAACAATACTGCACGGCTCATCATCACCCATGTATACTTTCCCAAAGTCACCTAACACATAATTACGTAGAACTCCCTTGCATGAAGTGGCATGAAACGAAGCACCTGAGTCTATAACCCAAGACTCATTCCTAGCATCAAGAGACAAGATCAACGCCTCTATGTCACTCTCCTTAAATAGATTCACTGAATCCTTCCCACCTTGAGAGTTTCCTTCTTGTTTCTTAAGCGCCCTGCAATTACGTTTCATGTGCCCCTTCTTGTCACAATGCCAACACCCGTCTTTGTCTTTCGGTCCCTTGGACTTCTTCCTCGACTTAGAACGCCCGTGTTTATTACCTCCTTTGTTCAGCGATCTTCCTCTTCCTTCAACATTTAGAGCATTCCCTAAATCCCCTGAAACTCCTGATGCCTTCCTTATAGATTCTTCACTGAGAATTAGACAGGCTACATCATCAAATTTCAACTTTGTCGACCCTGAAGAATTGCTCACAGCAATCACCAAACCATCCAAACTGTTTGGTAAACTGGATAAGATCAATAACGCTCTGACCTCATCCTCAAAAATAATGCCAACGGATTCCAACTGGCTCGTGACTATATTGAACTCGTTTAGATGTTCAGCCACGCTCCCACCATCTGACATCTTCATGTTGAATAATTGTTTCATAAGATGAACCTTGTTGGATGGTGAGGGCTTTTCATATATGGTAGCTAGGGCTTCCATTAATTCTTTTGTAGTTTTCACCTTGGATATATTGAAGGCGACTGTCTTAGACAAAGATAGTCGGATCGTTCCTAAAGCCTTCCTATCCAGTAAAAACCATTCATCATCTGTCATCTTTTCTGGTTTCTTCTCTTTTCCTCCTAGAGGAATGTAGAGGTCCTTCTAATACAGATAATCCTCCATCTGCATCTTCCAGAAGGCAAAGTTTGAACCATCAAACTTCTCAATTCTAGTTTTCCCATCTTCTGCCATCGCTCCCAATAGAACTAAACCAATAGCTCTGATACCAGTTGTTGCGCAGCACGCCAACAACGCAGTGAGCCTAGATCCAATCTCAGGCCTCACCTACAAACGATAAACAGGAAGAAATATAAACTAGAAACAGATATACGTGGAAAAACTCCAATGTAGGGTAAAAAACCACGGATGCAAACTTTCACTATGAAGAACGAAGATTACAAGGTAATATACCAACCTCTCCCTTGGAAGTACAGAGAAAATTCCTTGCCCACACCTTAGAAATATTTCCCAATATTCACCTTAACCCTATAATAGCCTTAGGGACCCCAATTTATAGTTTTGGCAACTTCTCTTTCGCATCCCAGTTGTGAAAGGACTTGCGACACGAAATCCGCGAAACTCTTTTCCACATCCCAGTTGCGAAAAGACTTGCGACACGAAATCCGCAAAACTCCTTTCTGTATCCCAATTGCGAAAGGACTTGCGACATGAAATCCGCGCAACCTCGACTGGTAGTGGGCGGCCCCAGATGTGGCTCCACTTCTCAACACACACCATAAGAAACAATGGTCATTGAATGCTCACCATTACAAACTTTCTAGGGTCACACAAACCTGGGTGAATGGGGGAAAAAAACGAATATCAACTAAATCCAAAACTTTGGTAGACTAAAAAAGGTTTTTAATGGTCAATAACTACTGTTTCCTTTGGTGTGGTCCACTTGAAATTTATATCTACTTCAATTTTGAGACCATATCCTAAAATAAGCTAGCAAAATAGAAACCAGATACTCAAGTGGTAGACTAAGTGAAAGATACCTTGTTTCACCACTAAGGTCTTGGTATCGATTCCCTACTGGGGAGTGTGAATTGACAGTGGGTGTACTAATAAGCTAACCAAAAAAAAGGAAAGAAAAAAGCTAGCAAAACAGTTAAACAATGTAAATACAGTGCATATATTGAGATACTCCCTACAGTCAGGGTCCCACCCACATTGCCTGTTCTAAGGTTGTAGCCAAGTCAGGCCTCAAACACTTGAAGTGTACCTTCAATTTCTCATAAGTATGCAAAACAACAGTAGCAATTTACGAGTATTTCATCAAACACTTGGTAAGCAACATCAAAATAAAGATACGAGGGTAATTTTATCATGTAATTTTATTTATTTATTATTATTTTTTTTTTTTGTAGTACTGGCTTGTTTCGTATCCGCAATGTCAATACCAAAATAACCGGATCACCGAACTGATTCGATCCGATCTCGATTTGAGTTGAGGTTCGATCCGAGTTGATTTGAGCTCGGACGAGCTCGAACTTGGCTTGAAATGTTCTCAACCTCCACAAAACAGCTTGACTCTGCTCAAACTCAGTTTTGAACCGAGTTGAACTGAGCTTTTTTAAGTCCAGTAAAGTGACTTAACGAGCTAACACGGTTCACGTACAAGTCTACTGGAAAGGTTCCCTCGTGAAAGTACATATCCCATTGGTTCAACCATTACTTGGCCACCACGAATTCAGATGTTTTTGATGGTTTTTGTGACTGGGCCCCATGGTATTGTTTAAGTGTTATCTAACCCAAGCATTATTTGAGCCCCATCGTGATGATGGGATGACTAAAAAATTAGGACTATGCTATTATTAGGTGGGCCACACCATAAAGAATAATGGAAAGCCATCCATCCATCTATAAATCGTGTGTCGGCCGATGCGATGGTTGGACCGGCCTGATTTTTGGGAGTCCAACTTGCATGTTGGGCGGCTCTTATGAACATGCCATGGACAATACCAGGTGGGCCTACATGGCGCTTTTTATTTTTATATTGCGAAAGGGGTTCTTCTGAATTTTCCATACGATGCATCGTGATGATGGAAATTCAACTAAAGCTGCTCATGCACGTAGCCGGGTTTATGGTACGTTTAGACATTTATAATGTATCTGGACGTGTTTGTGGGGCTGATACTTTATCATGCATCTAGACATGTTATGCGAGATTTGTTTTTTGAGCATGCCGTCTAAACATAGCAAAGAAACATGAAAAGGGAAGGAAGGAGAGAGCAGATGGAAGCCGGTAGGGGTAGGTGTTTCCCTGAAAATGGGACCACCTTGATGTGTACGTTGTACATACAGGATGCAGATTTCGTCCTACCCCAGTCTCCAGCTAGGAACGGACAACAGCTTTGAGTGGCCAGACAACAGCTTTGACTGGCCACCATAATGTATGGGTCTTATCTATACAGCTCATCCATTTTTCTCCTATCATTTTAGGGTATAAACCCTAAAATGAGGCAGATCTAAGGCTCAAGTGGACTATACGGTGGGGATTAAACTTTCACTGTTGAAAACTTCTCGAGGACACAAAAGTTTTGGATGGAGTTGATTTTTGTGTTTTCTCTTCAACCAAGGTCTACGTAACTTTATGAATATATTGGATGACCATGAACATCACGGTAAGCCTTAGAAAAGTTTTAACAGTGAGAATCATTATAACCGTTGCTTCCTGTGGTGTGGCCCACTTGAGCCTTGTATTTGCCTCATTTTTAGGGTTATACCCTAAAATGTTACGAAAAAAGGTATAGATGTTGTGGGTAAGACCTATACATTATGATGGCCACTCAAAGTTGTTGCCCATTTCCAGCCCGAGACGGGCTGTTAAGACTCAATCCATATCGGTATATGCACGCCTTCCATTGGATAGACCACACAACAGTGGTGATTGACTATTAAAAACTTCTCAAAGGCACAAAAGTTCGGATCAAGATGATATTTGTGTTTTTCTTTCATTTAGGTATGTCTGACCTTATAAACTAGTTGGACGGCAAATGAATTTATGGCGGGCCCTTGGAAGTTTTTAATGGTAGCCGTTTAGTGACAGCTATTTCCTATGGTGTGATCTGCTTGCTTGATTTTTGGTACAATGCCCTAAAATGAGTTGGAAAAACTGATGGATGATTTGGAAATACAATACATGCATCAAGGTGGGCCCAACTATCAGTGAAATTTGATATTGTGGAATTAATATTTACAATATTTTTAAGATCTCACCAGCTTTAATCTTTTTATAATTTTATCATGAAAGCACTGAGAACTTAACGTGGAATTAATATTAAAAATGTTAAAATTTGCACTTCACACTTAATATTTAAATAAGAAATTTATTTATTTATTAAAATATATTTTTTAATTGTTTTTTAAGTGAGGTTTTCCTGGGAAAGAAAATCCAAATTTGAAAAGCTCCCAAGGAAATCCAAATCCAAGAACGGGCTGAAAAGGAGATTTGTCACTGTGGACATTACAAAAGTTGATAAAGAAATGATGACCTAAGTTGGTTGCATGCTAACTTGTTATACAACCTTATTTTTTCCTACTAAAATGCCGCTTGTGAAGAACATCTATACAATACGTCACCTAAGGTCAATCAAGAAGGTCATGAATCTTGAAAATTTGCATTGATCCACTTATCAATGTGGACCACGCATCTATGTTGATTACAACAAGGTGGCTCATCTGATCAGTGGATTGCCCTAATTTTTGTGCCAGGCGACCTTCTTAGTGAGGCTTAGTTTGCATGGAACATATGTCTTATTGTTTCTTCATGTTCCATGCAATGGGAGTTTTTTATATTCTGTTTATTTTAAAGGTTGATTGTTGGATTTTTGAATTGTAAATTCATAAATTTGAAAATTTAGATGCAATAAAAATTAAAATTAAAAGAAAAATAAATGGATGCAAATAATTCGTGTAAGGAGAGGGTAAATCTATTGGAATCGAGGTGTAATAAATTATTCGTCTTGAATTTGATTTGTTTTCATTTGTGCGTTGTCTGCATTGCAATAGAAATGTTAGATAATCAAACTCTGGGATACCTTGGAACACTGTCTTGGAATATATACCAGTGCACTCAATGTATGAAATTCTGAATCAACACCATATGTGTGATTTGAAAATATATAAAAACAAAACAAATGAAAAAAATAAAATAAAATAAAATTGTCCTTGAGAGTCAAGTGCATATAAAAAATGAAATTAGTGGTCTTTTTTATAGACTTCAATGGTTACCGTAAAAGGGTGCTTGAGCACTCCCACCAACCCATACACTGTTTGGCTCTTCAAAGAAGATAGTTGAATTTTTTGTTCTCTTTGAAAATTAAAAAGAAAACGACCGTAATAATCAACCATTGCAAAAATCCAAAATTTTAAAAATTAATAATTTTCTTTTTTAACTTTTGGCAAGTATACCCGTGCACGCAAATGCACCACATAGCATCCCATCACATCATGGCCCTGCTCCCCCCACCTACAAGCCATCACACATCCCAAGTAATTAAGCCCCACTTCTTAGATCTTCTAGATTAAGAATAAGGTCTTTTAATTCTTAAAGTGGGCCATGATGACAAAAGAAATGGATAAGTCATGGGTTCTTAATCATGCCTCAGGTGTAAACTCTTCGGTGATTATTATATATATATATATATATATATATATATATATATATATATATATATATATATATATATATATAAGAAGGGAGTGGATTAGGTGTTAGCCAAATAACACTTATTATTTTATTTTCTTTTCTTTTAGGGGTGCGGAATAGGCGTTAACCAGGTAACACCCACTAAGGCAAGTAACACCTTAGGGCCCGTTTGGCTGGGCGGATTGGAAGGGATTGGATGGTATTGGAAGGGATTGGAAGTTAAATCTTGGGATTGGCCGGGCGTGCCAAACAAACTGGGTGATCTGATCTCAGGATATAGCAATCCCATGGATCTTAAGATAATCCACTGACAACACCATCCTTACCTTTAGGGCCTGTTTGGCCGGGTAGATTGGATGAGATTTGAAGGGATTAGAAGGGATTGGAGGATAGATCTCGAGATTGACCAGGTGTGCCAAACAAACACAGGATCTTGATCCCCCGGGATATAGCAATCCCATTGATTTTAAGACAATTCACTGACATCACCATCATTACTTTTAAATCCCATCCAATCCACCCTAATCCCTTCAAAATTACCCAGGACATGTTTGGTTCAAGGGTTAAAAGAGATTGGAAGGTTTAATCTCGAGATTGGCTAGGCGTGCCAAACAGACCCATATAGCAATCCCATAGATTTTGCACCAATCCACCGATGCAACTATCATTACCTTGAAATCCGTGCAATCCACTCTAATGCCATCCAATCTCATCCAATCTTTCCCGCCAAACAAGCTCTTAAATCTCATCTAATCCACCTTAATCCGTTCAAATTTTCCTGGGACGTGTCTGGTTGGAGGGATTGGAAGGTTTAATCTCAGGATTGGCTAGGCATGCCAAGCAGACTCGATATAGCAATCCCATGGATCTTAAGACAATCCACTGACAACACCATTATTACCTTGAAATCCATGCCATCTACCTTCATACCATTCAATCCCTTCCAATCCACCCGGCCAAACGGGCCCTTAGTGTGTTATCCTTAACGTGGCACATCAAGTAGATCCAAATCTCTGGTGGACCACACCTCAGAAAATAGTGGGAATTGAAAAACTCCCGAAGGCTCAAATTAAGCGGTTTCAAAATATTTATTTGCCATATAACCCCTTGGTAAAGTCCAATAAACATGGATGAAGAGAAAATATAAAGATTAGCTTGATCCAAAACTTCAACAGCCAAAAGTTTTAACGGTCGTTTACAGCCTTTTCCAGCGGTGTGGTCCACCGGAGATTTTGATCTGTTTAATTTTTTAGAAAAGGTCCTAAAATGAGCTAAAATAACGGATGGGCGGCATGGATATACAACAAATTCATCAAGGTGGTGCCCACACAGTAAGGGGTTGTTACCTGGCTTACACCTAATCCGCTTCCTGTTTGACTTTTTTCTACTAACACACGTGCGAAGGTTTTATTCGCAATTCGTCAAAATGCCATACGTGCTATTTTTTAATTTTCAATTTTCCGACAATGCATCTAGTCATGTTTCCGGACTTTGTACAGAATCATACATCTAGTCATGATATGGGACTTTATTCAAAATTGGCAGGACTTACGTGGCAGTCTAGGGAGAGACGATGCGTTAAATGCAAGTCTATATGGTATACGTGGCAGGGTGACGTGCGAATCGGATCCGCGCATAAGATGGAGTGTAGAATAGATGGTCTATATCTAAAAAATCAGACATATCAGACAAATCCTGCCCATCAGATCTGTAAAAATTAGAGAGACGGTGGAAAACAAAATAGATCAAGGTCGAATTAGCATAGGGAGAAACTGCATAAAAAAACAACGGACAGGATTTTCTCTCGGATTTTACTTTTGAAAAAGGAAAGCCATCTGTTGTGGTGACAGTACATGGGTGGACCCCATCGATAGTCACCCTGTCAGGTGTCTTTAGGAGCCTGTTTGGCCAAACCGATCCCCCCCTATTAGGCGGGTTGGGATCATAATATCCCTGGATATGCATGACGAGCCACAGAGACCCGGTGAACTTGTCCCGCGATATAAGCAATTCCATGGGTCTTTAAAACAATCCTCATCATCATCATTATCTTAAAATTGATTCCATCCCTTGATTGGCCGGATTGAAAGATAAAATCCCAGAATATGCTGGAGGTGACAAACAGACCCAGTGAACTTGTCCCGGTGTATAACAATCCAATGGATCTTAAACCAATCCATCGTAATGATGTTAATGGTGGATTGGTTTAAGATCTACGGGATTGCTATATCCCAGACAAGTTCACTAATTTGTTTGGCACGCCTTACATATCCTGAAATTTTACCAACCAAGGGATGGGATCAATTTTAAGGTAATGATAGTGATGTCAGTGGATTGTTTTAAGATCCATGGGATTGCTTATATCACGGGACAAGTTCATTGGGACTGTTTGGCTTAGGGTTTGTGATCCCATCCCTCCTAATACCGTGGCCCGTGGGATGGTCCGGCCAAACAGCCCTAAAATCCATCCCATCTCCTGGTCCCATGGGATTCGCCCGGAGAAACAGCCCTAAAATCCATCCCATCCCTCCTAATCCCATGGGATTCGCCCGGCCAAACAGGGATGTAGTCTCATGGTCTTAGTTTGATTTTGAAATGGTTGGGCGTATGCGATTTCCAGGGAAATTTTCCACAGCTCGCGTACACGCTTACTTTTCCTCCATCTAGATTCTGACTTTTCATGCGGGTCCCATTTTTCCTACCGAAGTTTAACATGTGCGAGAGATCCAAGCCGTCTAAATAGTGGGGTCCACCAAGATGATCGCACGTTCCACGAATTGGATCCGATCATCAGATGGACCACACCTAGGGAACAGTGGGGATGGAAACACCAACGGTTAAAATCTTCCAATGGCTCACCATGATGTTTATTTGCCATCCTACCCGTTCATAAGTACGGGCCCATCAGGATGATGGCAAACAACCAAATGTCAGCTAGATCCAAAACCTCGTAGACCCCATTTATTTCTCTCCTTATAGAGAGCCTTAAACATATTTCCCCAGTGGCTGGACTATTTTGCCCATTAAGGACCAAGGGTGCACTTGGACCTGTGTTGAAATGTAGGCTAGGATTGGACAATGCTTGGCCTGGCCCTAACCTGCCCCGCCATTGACATCCCTAATTTTATATTCCTCTATCTTTTAATTATAGAAAAATACTTGTTCCAGTGCTCTCAGACAACTACTAGTGCACATAGCTACACTGGACAATTAGAAAGTCCAATTCATTAATTTAGATTATCCATATGTCATGCAAAAATGGGAGTGATCAAATGATCCAATCTATCCTTGATTTGGCATATTTGCTTTTGCCCTTCTTTTTTACATGCGACAAATGGGATGGCTACAATAGCCTAATAAAAGTGGTTCTTTATACTCATAAGTAATCCATGATGACTCCCAACAGATAGATAGATAATATTTGTCACATCAGTATCATGTTTGTGTACTAGCCCATGAAATATTGGTACTTTTTTTTTCTTTTTTTTTGGGGGGGGGTGGGGGTGGTAGTTGTCACTACAAACCCCATTGTTGGTACACACTCGGTACACTCCATTGTCATTACAAACCCCACTGTTGGGACAAACTACACACTCCGGTGTTAGCCACCCCCACTAGGGAATTGATGTCAAGACCTCAGTGTTAGAACAAGGTATCTTCACTCAATTTACCACTTGAGCTATGGATCAGGTGTGTGTACAATGCAACTCGGAGTACTATAAATTATTATTATTATTGTCAAATTATATAAAATTGCATAAGCCATTAGCTTGATCTAATCGATCGCATAAGCGATTGCACAGGCTAATGGCTTAAATAAAAATAAAAAATCAAACAAAAAAAATGGTTTAAAAAATGAAAAAAAAATCATATAAAATTCTTTTAAAAAAGTATGTCTAATTATTATAAGTGAATGGATTGGATTTATTTACTAATTTTATTATCATTTGATTGTTAAACCATCTATATGTTGAGTTATATTATATTATATATAATAAAATAAATTTTAACAATCAACAAGTTACACTATGAAAAAATTAATTGTTGATAACTAAGAAGATAGAAATTATATTGATAACTTAAATCTTAATGAGTTGGAGGATATAATACAAGTTATTGCATGCTAGAGTATGCCATGATTATACTATTATAACATTGCATAACATATCATACTTAATATGCCACGGTATCCTGCATAGCATATGCGACCATGGTAAATTCAGTCTAAGTAAATGTATGCGATTATGCGATTGTGTGATTATATAATTTATATAATTACTTTTGCAATCGCACATGATAATACTAATTATGGTACTCTACAAAAGCAAAGTCGGCAAGTCATTCTTTCACACATGCAGACCATATGGGCACTCGAACCCAAGACTTCGGTATTGAAATGCACTCTGTCTACCACTGAGCCATGGTTGGAACCTTCAAAGCAATGGTTTTTGGATAACTCTTTGATGTAGATATTTATTGGGGTAGATGTTTTGAAAAAGGGATATCTTGGGGGAAAACATGCCTTGACTAAACAAGGATTCTTGATTATAGTCTATTGATCCGTTGCTATTCTTCCATGATTTACATAATGGGTATGGAGTTCTATCATTGTACCTATTTTATTTCGTTATCTTTCTATATATCTTTTGTCAATTCAACAGTTTGAAAGGGATGGGGAATGCATGTCACCACTTACTGCAACAGTGACCATGTTAGAATTTGGCTGGGTTATGTGTCGCTGCTTGATATGGAGCCTATGTAAAGCATGTTTGAAAGTTTCTAAGTTGAAAATGTATTCAACGGTGTATGTTTCTAACAACAACATGCGGCCCAAAGGGTTGATAGTTTAATTTATATTTGAATCTTTTCTAGCATAACTAATGCGAACTGTCTATTTTCCTAACTATTCAGCGAATGTTAAGATCATCCAATTAAAGTGGTTTTTAAGAAGGATGAGCAATCAAAGGTAGGACCTACATGATTTATGATCAAACTTTTTATAGTATTATCAATGTGGACAATTCATTTTCTCAGCCACTACTCAAGAAATTAAGATCATCAGATCAAAGTAATTTTTAAAGAGACCAACCATCAAAGGTGGGCCCCAGATAATGGATGGTCCAGATCAATGGTTGGATTACAACCGCTAGTTGGGTGGTCAGTATCATCTGATCAAAGTGATTTTTGAGATGCTGGGCAATCAAAGGTGGCACATGATGGATGGTCCAAATCTGTTATTAGGCATTTCTAGTATGATCAGTAAGCCCAACTAGTATTGGATGATTAGGATCACTGGACCAAAGTGAGTTTTTGAGAGGGATGGGCAATTAGAGGCCACGTGATTGATGTTCCATATCAACGGTCATATATTTTCTAGTATGACCATCTTGTGGAGTATGATTGAGAGGGTTGGGCAATCAAAGGTAGGCCTCACATGATGGATGGTCCAGAATAATAATGAAACTATTTCTAGTATAATCAATGTGGACCATCCATTTTCCTAACCACAGGTGTGATGGTTAGCATCCTCATAATGAAGTGATTTTTGAGATAGATAGGCAATCAATTAAAGGTGGGACCCACATGACCAAATATTTTCTAGTATGATTATGTGTATGCCATTTTCTCAACGACTAGCTATATGGTCACAACTGTCTGGGCAAAGTGATTTTCTAAAGGGATGGGAAATTATTTGTGGGCCCACATGATGGATGATCATATCAATGACTAGAACTCTATATGATGAATGATCTATAACAATAATTATACTCTTTTTAGTATGATCAATGTAGATCATCCATTTTTGTAATCATTAATAGGATGGTTAGGATCATTTGATTGAAGTCTAGAGAGAGATGAGAAGCTCATGATGGATGGTCCATATCAATGATTGAAAATTTTCTAGTTGTTAGGAAAATGGATCATTTGACTGAAGTGATTTTTAAGAGATGGGCAATGAAAGATGTGCCTCCACATGATTGACGGTCCAAATCAATGGTCATACTTTTAAAGTATGATTTATATGGACCGTTCGATAATTCAAAGTCATTACTAGTATGGTTAGGATTGTTCAATCAAAGCAATCTTTGAGTGAAATGCTGATCAATAGTGGGACCACATGGTGGACGGTCCATATCAATAGTAGGACCACATGCATGTGTACCATTTTAATTGGGCCCCTCATGTTCATCTTGAGCTGTCATGTGGTTATTTTAGCATGTGAAATTAGGGGTAGTAATAGGTAGGGTTGGTCCACCCGTCAAACTAAATAGGTAGAGGTAGAGCTGTCAATGGGCCGGGTTAGGGCCGGGCTGAATACTGTTCAAGCCCGGCGTACAATTTTCTGAACCTAAGCCCAAATCTAGCCTTGGACTGTGACGGGCTGAAATAGTCCAGCCCGAGTCCGGCCCAGAACATGTACACAAAGCCTAACCCGAGTTCGTCTGAGCCCAAGCCCTGAATATCTCCTCGGATAAATGATATTTTGGTATGCCTCGTGTGAGAGAGAGGGCGAGAATGAAAGGGAAAGGGGAAATTTAGGTTTAGAAAAGGCCGGGCCGAGTTATGGGCTTTTGGGGTGCTAAGCCCGATTGGGCCCAATTTATAATTGGGCTCTTGATTTAAGCCTGAGCTCAACCGTCGAGCCTGAGGCACAACCCGAAACCCGGCCTAATACTGGCCAAGCCCGAAAGCCCGTCGGGACTATCCAGCACATTGACAACCCTAGTAGAGTCAGGTAGAAATTTTGGCTCGTTTAAGTAAATGGGTTGAGCTTTGGTTGAACCCTTCCCAACCCACCCACCTAGCTTATAAAGGGAATGTGCCGGGCCAACCTAACCTAGCCGACAACCCCGAAATAAATTACTGATGATAAGTATAGATATGCATGTTTGGATGTGTCCACTAATTTGGTAGGGTTGGAATACCTTCAACCCTGTGGTCCATTCTTAAATGTGAGTGTGGTCATGCCAAGCTGGGTTGGGTCATTTGAGCCTGACCCATCTACAAAGTATCAAAACGGTTCAGCTTGGGCTTGATGAATTTTAAGTGGTTCAGGTGGACCATGGTTATTAGGTGGGGGTTGAGCTTGGACACACACGCATGCATATATAGGGAAAAGATACCATAAGTTCAATATATGTGGGCCCCATTGTGATGTGTGATGGATATCCGTCTAGGCCTGAAAATTAGGCCAATTTATCACTTGTTAGATCTATATTACAGAATTGTCGGATCAATAATGGAGATTCAATGATATAACTTGAAAGCGTATCTAATTAAAAAGACATTTCTGATGCCTTGATGTTGCCGACAGTAATCTTGATCTTCCACACGTTGGCCACACCAGATACAATGGTTGAAAGTGGATACCCACCCATTACAACCTTCCATTTTAAACATCTAGCCTATCCATTGTATGTATCTCACTTGGATGAAGGCCACTCCAAAACTTAGATAAGTCCCACTAAGTGCTTTTAGATGTTTTTGGAATGATTTCCCATGGTTTCAGATGGTGTGATCCTTGATTTTTGGCACATCACACAACTTAGAAGGGACCTATGAAATGCATGACACGAATGTCCATCACACATCATGGTGGGCCCACATAGCTCGACCACATGGGTAGCTCCCATGAGGTTGACTCCATGATAGCATTTCTGGGTGTGCGCACGTATATGTATGCACACATACACGCGTATGCATGTACACTCATATACATATGGAAGATAAGAACTATATATATATATATATATGGTACTATGAGGTCGACCTCATGGGAAGCCCCAACTCAATGTTTCATTGATAAATTCATGAAAGGGGACTTTTTATCTATGTTCAATGATATTTCCTGTATAGATGATTTCCGAGCATTCATCCAATGTTTTAGGCCCTACCATGCCTTGTGTCAAACATCAACACCATCAGTTATATGCACCATTCCATGGTGAGCCATAGGCTTAAAAATCAAGTCAATCTATGACTTGGGTGGGCTACACCACATACAACAGTTGAGAGTGGTTACCCTCCCATTAAACATTCATAACCATTTATTTGGCCCACCGAGATGGGGTTCACAAATCCAAACCATCCATTGTGTCTATCCCACTTGGATGAGGGATCAGACCAAGTTTCAGCCACATCCAAAACTTAGGTGGGCCCCACCAAGTACTTTTATATGTTTTAGGATGTCTTCACATGGTTTTAGGTGGTATGGCCCCCCTGAGTTCCATATAGGGCTGATTTTTAGGATATCCCATAACTTATTGGGGACCCATCAAATGAAAGGTGTTGATGTTGTACAAATAGCATGGTGGGGCCCACACAGCTCGACCTCTTGGGAAGTTCCAATAAGGTCGACCTCATAATACCATTTCCATATATGTGTGTGTGCGTGTGTGTGGGAAAATGTACTATACGCTCGACCTTACTGTAGCATCTCGTAAGGTCGAGTGCTGTCAGATTGCTAGCCATCAGATGGAGACAGTTTGCATCCAACGACTGATGTTTTAACACATGTTGAAGGAGAGAAACCGATGATATCGGTTTCATTGTGGTCGAGCATGTACACGGCCATGTATAGTACCTTTTCCCTATATATATATATATATATATATATATATATATATATATATATATATATATATATATATATAGAGAGAGAGAGAGAGAGAGAGAGAGAGAGAGATACAAGAACAATCCACGTTCAAATGAAAATTAGTATCTAGGTCCTGGTCTATGTATAGTGGGCCACCATAGATCAGTTCTCTTGATCATGGAACTATGGCCCCACTAGATATAATTGAAAACCAACTGTGTCTATTGTCCAATCCACGTGTGTATTGCGCATCATATACTCCCCCCAGTAGAAATTAGGGGTGCACATTGAACCGATAGAACCGTGAAATCGAACCAGAACCAACCAAACGGTCCGGTTTGGTCCGATTCTAGAGTGCATCGGTTCCGGTTCCGGTTCCAAAAATCAAAGAACCGATTACATCGGTTTGGTTCTCAGTTTGGGGATATGTAGAACCGAACCGAACCGTGAACCGATCCGTAGAACCGAACCATGGATCCGAACCGCGGAACCGAACCAGGAACCCTTTGATTGTTTCCATATTTGACTCATGATTTATGGTTTACAATGCGCCATTTGATTGTTTCCATAAATGTATTTTAACACACCTTATACAATATCTAAATTATTCATCAAATGGAGCACAACACGAATGGACATGGGCAAGATTATAAAATAAAACATGCAATTGGGTTGGATTATAAAAAGCCCAAAATCGTGGAATCGATCCGGAACCGAACTAGTTTTAACGGTCCAGTTCCGGTTCGGTTCTAGGGTGCTAACGGTTCGGTTCCGATTCTGAATATCCTAGAACCGTTGGGAGCGGTTCAGTTCCGGTTTCACCCCAAAACCAAACCGAACCGACCCGTGTGCACCCCTAGTAGAAATGACCAATGGTCCACATTCGACATGGAAGACGTGGCCCACCTTACTGTTTGGTCAAAGTACCTACCTGATTCCAGGACCCCAATCGTCTCTAACACCTGCTTTCTGTAACGCGTAAAACAAAGCTCTGTGGGTCCACCATCTCATATATGTAAAATCCACTCCGTCCATCAGGTGACAACCGATATTTGGACCGTACATAGAGAAGATAAGCCACCGATGGGAACGGCCCACTTAAGTTCTGTATTAACGGGGTTAATAAAAAATACACACTATGATGACCCTGTGAGCAAACCTATGGTTTGCATCCCATCCCCATTCTATTATGTGGTGTGGCCCATCAGAGCTGTGGATATTGATGATATTTGGCCTTAGGGAGTAACTTAAAGTGCGGATTATAGGTATAAATCATGTTAGGTTCTCTTGCACTCAATTCAATTAAAATGGACAACTCATATGACCTAGGATTTAGATTCTGTACATGTGTATGAGTAAGATGTGCGTGCTAACTTAAGAGTTTATTGAATTGTTAGTGTCCCCTCCTTCGAGACAGACAAATCAGAGACTGGGATCGGAGATCCAATGTTCTCTTGGACATCAAAATTGTGCTTCGTTCATGTGACTGGTGAAAGAAAATTAAGCTAATTATTAAAAATGAGTTCTTTTTACACTGTGACAATAAAAGTGAGTCTATTAACTGTTCTTTCACCAGCACTTTAAATTCAAAACACTTTTTAAATGAAGGAAGATACACATTCAAATAAAATAAGGCAAAGTGTTGTTGTTTTAATTAGATATTGTGAAATATTATGTATACAATTGACAATTTGTGAGATAATCAAGTGAATAACACAAAATGAAAATGGATAAATACCTGATACACTTATCGAAACGGGTGAAAGAAGTGTGTGATGAACCAAATCAGAACTTAGATGATCATGAACTATAATTTAAGATTGCAGAAAGATTATCTCTACTCCTAAGGTACTGTGGCAAGAGCCACTAGGTAGTAACTGTAAACTAAGCTAGTCTATACTAAGAAACATAAAGGAAAGTTAAACAAAAGATAAGCTGATGTGCTTAGCATATGGCCCTGAGCTCTTCTTCGATTGCTTCGTTTAAGGCAGTGAAAACCCTCGTCAAGGATTCCTTATTGTTTCTGGATCCTTCGTGCTCATTTCGCTAACTAGGATATAGGAATCCTTGATTGATCCAAAATTGTCGGCTTGTATTGGAAATAAAGAGTTCCAACTCAATCCGAGCTAGCTGGTTTCCCATATCTTCTTCTTGTAGCTAATACAACGCAAAGATCATTGTGGCCCATTAAAGATCAAGCCTAGAATCACCAAAGTTCCTTTAGACCTAGGCCACCAGATTAGGAGTTGATCTGGAAGGCACCCCTCTAAGAAATTAAGGTTACTCATTTGTAGGATCTCACCATCTTGATGGTTTGGAGGAAAATAGATGGATAAAATCCATCACATTAAGATCTCCCAGACCTTTGATTGGGGATCGATTGAACTAGCTTTTGGATTTAATTCTCACATCCTATTGATTCTAATTAAGGTATGGGGAGAAGGATGAGTCTGTCTCTCCCGATTTGGGTATAAGTTGTTGCTGGGTCAACTAGACATTTGTCACGCCCTAATTCCAGGTACCCAAATAGGGTATCCAGGACCTGAATTTTAAACTCGTGATCTATATAAAAAATAAAAATAAAGTATCATTAAGAAACATTCATTTCATTTCCTCAAACCATATTTCATAAAATTTAAAATTCAAACCATATACTAAGATAAATAATTCCACAGTCTGTTATTACCTCAACCCATAATCATATAACTCAAATTAAGAGAATTATAATTCAAGTCTAAGGTATTATTACATCCATAATTCTAAAAGAAACTTAAACTAATTAAAACTAATTATGTGCATGATGAAATATCATGTGCAACCAATCGCATCTAGTACTCCGAGTACTAATAGTATCATCCGACATCTTTGAAATATTCTTAACCTGGAATGGTTAAAACACCGTGAGTTGACAACTCAATATGATCACATCAATTCCAAGTTGAAAGCTTCACAAATGTTACCAAATATAAGCCTAACACATCAATTAAAATAAGATAAGTATTGAATTTAAAATCACTCTTAATCATTCGTCATTCATGAATATAAAAGAAAAATTTGTTCTAACACAACTTTTCTTAGAATGTTGAGAATAAAAGTGGGAGAAACGCCCGTATGTGCTAATCCTTTTAGGGGATGACCCACGGTAGGGTACGTACCAGTGTTTATCCTTTTAGGGTATGACCTTTGGCAAAGCACCAATGCAAACTTTTAGCGATAAAAAGCCCAGCAGAGCACCCGTGTGTGCATATCTTTTAGGGAATCACTCCAGGTAGAGCACCCGTTTCGATCCTTTCAAGAATGACCCTGAGTAGATCGCATATATCGTGTCAATCCTTTTGACAATGACTCTGGACAGAGTACCCGTAAGAATCATTAAATCTTTCCATGAAACTAAAATAGCTCACATATGACACATTCTATAAGTTTACAACTTACACGTCGATTCACAATTTAAGAGTTGTAGACAACGCTATCTACCATATAATAGCATATCAAATTATCAACATCAAATAGAGATACAATTTCAGTTTAAATTATGCATCAACATCTAAAAACAATAATATCTATATTGTCACGCCCTAAACTCGGAAACCGAGCTCATAAAATTTTCGATCGCCAAATCCAGCGCCTACAGCCTCCATAGTGCCCCATTCTCCGCTCTCAGCACCCATACATTGAATTCCGATCCTGGGACCCTACAATGAGGATTTCGATCATAAACTGGCTTCATAATCAGCATAACCATAAGCATAACACACGAACAATAACCAGAACACCATCAGAAAATCCATTAAGATAAAAAAAAACTTTAAAGTACAATGCGCAAAAGGGAAATACAATAATAACAAATCTCCAGAAGCTAGACTGCATGCTCCTGCTTCTGCTAAGCTACGACTGCGACTTGGCGTCACCTACACCCATCAATCGTGTATAAGCTTATAGAAAGCTTAGAAGATGATGAAAGTGTGTGCGCAAGGTAGCAATGCAAAAATATAGTATCAGAGTAATGGGGAAACATGAAGATAAGTCGAAGAATACTACAGCTATACTAAGGCTATGCGATGCAAGGCGTGAAAGCTATCAACCATACTAAGGCTATGCGATGCAAGGCATGAATGTTATCAATCATACCAAGGCTATGCGATACAAGGCATGAATGTTATTGTCCATACCAAGGCTATGCGACGCAAGGCCTACATGACCAATGATATATGCGTGATGCAACTCAAGCATACCAGTCCTCCTCAGGGACGACATATCAGTACAACTCCTCTCTGGGATTTCATCGGGGTCTAGTATACTCCGCATTGGCTGTCGCTTCCCTAGTCGCGCAAACCAAGTGAGTGAAAGAGACCTCACTACCCGCTTACCAATATCGGTACAGCTCATCGGTAGCGGACCCATTTACGAGCTGGTCAGACTCAGTTTATTTATGCCCCTTCACTCAAGCGGATAAGGCCACACTCCCTCCCAACCAATCACAACACAGTGAGAGACGCAGCTTACTGGTATACGGCCCTCATGAGCTCATATATCCACTCGGTCTAGATGTTGGAGTCATCCTCTGGTACCATCGGGTTTAGGGACTTTCACCAAGGGACATCCTTCGCGTCCCATATAAAGAGAAGATTTTTGGTGTCCAAACCTGCCATCCACATTATGCCTGTGAAGGCTATGGCCCTGATGTCGCTAGGGCGTATAATAATCACAACGCACAATGCAAGATGCATGAGTCACACAGTCCAATCATGCATCAATCATGCGCTCATGTGAGACGGCTTCACCTATCAGGGAGTCCCATAAACAACCTGCCCTATGGTATATGTAATGGTTAATCACATCTCATAACAGTCATACAGATGATGTGTATGGGCATGAATCATGATGCTATATTGTCACATACTCATAATCGACATCGATAATCGGCCTATATGCAAGGCGGGGTCCATAGATAAATAACCAATCTAATCCATAATATAAAGATCGGCCCTCGGCCGTGAATATATCAAATCCGATAGTACGAAGCCATCCGTCTATGACAATGATGGACCATGCAACATCAATGGGGCCCAATGATCTGGGTTAACCCACTTAGAGAATGATGAGAATGAGCCTAACAAGGCCTAAGGGAAGGTTACAATGTGGACATTTAACCATCATTGCCCATCAATGTGGACATTTAACCAATATTGCTCCCAAGGGTGGCCCACATAGAGTTTAACATATAGTGGGCCCATGGCCTCACATAAGGGCCCAATACACATCCCATTGGGCCGCACATATGGGCCACACATACATCATATCGGGCCTCACTCTGGCCACATACATATTATAATGGGTCTTATCAAATGGGCTGCATATACATCACATTGGGCCACATCTCATGGGCCTCAAATTCATCACAATGGGCCTTAAATACATCATATTGGGCCTCACAAAAGGGCCTCACTTACATCTCAATGGGCCTTAAATAAGGGCCATATATATCAAGGTAGGCCCTATGACCTGGACGGTCCGGATATCCTAGATGGCTGGACGGTTTGGATATAACATATACCTCAAGGTGGGCCCCACCATCAAAAGGGCTGGACAACTAGAATATAACACATACATCGCATGGGTCCCACCGTCCATATCTGGACGGTGGACAGCATGGATGAACACATGCATCATAATAAGACCCACCATCCAGATCATGGTGGGCCACGTCCAAAAAGAGAAATGGATGGACGGATTGGAATAAAACACATATATCATGGCTGGCCGCACACAGCAGCAGATGAACGGCGTGAAGAAACATATATCGCGGTGCATCCCACACTTGCACCGTCCAGATGGACGGTGTGGATATAAAGCATATACACCAAGGTGGGTTCCCACAACACCATCCGGAGGTCTCGGGACGGTGGGGATACAAAATACAAGCATCAAGGTGGGTCCCACCCCCATGTGCCACACGTGTGGGGTGGGCCCCACATCTAAAACAAATGGATGGTCTAGACATAACATACCTCATGGTGGGATCACAGAACTCGCTGACGTCAATGGGCAGCAGTTGCTGCTACGTAAGGTGCTCTAGCCAATCCACATCCACCGTCCATGGATTGGACGGTGTGGATGCAACACATCAAATCAAGGTGGGCCCCACACGCTGCCATGGTGGGGTCCACGTCCAATGGATGGACGGCATGGCTAACAGATACATCACGGTGGCGTCCCACCGTCCCAATCATGTGGACGGTGTGGATATGGAATACATACGTTAAGGTGGGCCCACCTCACATATGTGGCACATGTGGCTGGGTCCCACGTCCTGAAAAGGACGATTTAGATATAACCATACCTCATGTGGGACCACAGAACTTACTGCGTCAATACAGCAGCTTGGTGCTGCTGGGACCCACCATCCTGCCTAGACGGACGGTGTGAATCATTTCATCATCAAGGTGGGCCACACGTGTGGCCCACTATTTTGGATTAAGTTGATATTTGTGTGGTCTCTTCACCTAGGCTTGTCCAGATGGATAGGCAGCAAGTCCGTCCGCTGGATAGTCCAGCAAGGGTGAGTCCAACATGTGGACAGCATGGATATAATACATCATGGTGGGCTACACATACACATCATCACAGATGGGCTGTAACATCCCGACTTTTCAGGATCCGAGTACACGACCCGTTTCCCAAAAACCCGAATGTTAACTTATAGAAAATCAAATTCCATACTTTTTTTTCTTTCATCAGAGTAAGCAGATGAGCGTAGAATAGACAAATCAACATAAGAGAAAATTTCAATTTCATTTAGAGGATACAAGAGAGTGCCCATAATGACTTATACAAACCAATGTCTCTATTCTTACAAATACAAAATGAAATAACATTACATGTGAAACAAAGTAAATTTCAACAATCTTGAGCTGTGAAATCATGTAGCAGCTCTTAGCAAATATAATCATGCACCCTTGTCAACCATAGTCTGCTCCTCACTAATATAAATATGAACATCATCAAGGCCACTTGTGCTACCTGTACGGTTATATATTTGATGGATGAGTGGCCAATTCAGTGTGAATTCCCCTCAAGATTACACACCGTCGCATTAGGTAAGTATAGTTATAAAGACATGCAAGGCATACAAAACAATACATGATACAGTCTTATTAAATGCATGGATGCGTGAATGCATTATCGGCCTGGGGATGCACATCCAACTGTCGAAATAAAGGGTCGCCCTAAGAGAACTAGTCACCTGAAAAAATACACAAAGGTATGCCCGAGGAGAACTAGCTATCTGGAAAAGACCATAATATATTAATTGCCCAAGGAGAGTTTAATCACCCGGAAAAAACCATAAAACATAGATCGCCCAAAGAGAACTTAATCACCCGGAAAAGACCATAAGACACAGATTGCCCAAGAGGAATTTAATCACCCGAAAAAGACCATAAAACATAGATCACCCAAGGGAAATTTAATAACCCGGAAAAGACTATATGCTATGAAAATACATGATTAGCTCAACCGTTATTAGTCCATTTACAACCAGTAGGTTTAATAAGCTCAAAGGTCAGTACGGGGAGCTCAGAACCCAGCGTAGGCCGACAGCTCAGGCATAGTGTCTCATTCCACCATCCCTGGCTCATGAGGCTACCACCTTAGGATGTTTAATGAATCTCAATCGACTAGTGGCCAATCATATTCAGTATATGGGGCTTACCATCGCATGGTTGCACAAAATAAAATATCGAACCCATATGGGGCAAATACTAAACCAAAGCCACATAGGGCGATATCGAAAAGGCCACCTAGCGCAAATATTAAAATAAGCCGTATAGGGTAAGTATCAAAACCATGTGATAAAGACCATCCTTAAAAACCATTGGACACAACAACTCTGGATGGTAGACCCACATCAATGATCCATCTAAACCACCACTCAATAACCACTAGATCGAAGGTCCATTACAATCACCATGGATCGAATTACATCCCAAGTATGGGTGTACATTTACAAGTGAGGGTTTCCCACTAATGTACCAGTTTAAATTCCATAAGCAATCCACAAATAATACACAAGCATGAACAAATATACAGGATGAACATTAAGCATGTAATATGGCAATTCATTTTCAACAATTTAACATATGTGACTGTGAAATAGAGATATCAATTATAAATTAAAATAAAGACTATAACTTAAGATAATGAGAAAATGGAAAGCTCAAAGGGAAGAAATCATCACCTTATAGTTTGCTTCACCTACCAGCATCGCTAGGGAATGTACGTTCCCTTAAAATCAAATCCCATGTAAGTTGACTCAACGGCGAGTTGACTCAGTTAGAGTTGAGTGAGTTGATTTTCCTCCTCTCCCGAACAAGTTTTTCTCACTAAATGAACATATTGTTTCCTCCATTTCCTTGAGTAATAGACTAAGGGCCCATACTCGACTCGGCTCATCTAACTCGGTCCCACACCGGGTTGACTCGGCTCAACCCACACTTCTTCCTTCTTTCTATTTTCTTTCTTTTCTTTCTTTCTATTCCTTTCCTTCTATTTTTCACCTACAGGAAATTAGTGGAATCTGGACCCTACTAAACCCAACTCGACTCGGTCTAGCCGAGTGAACTCAGTAGCCACTCAATCAAACCCCCTCACTCCTCCTCTCTCCCTAGACTTCCCAAAAAAACTTGAACTGGACCAGCCTAGATGGACCGCAACCCTGACTTCCCCAACTCGATCTGGTGACTCGACTCGGTTTGAACTCAATCCGGCAGCCCCCCTCTCTCTTTCTCGCCACTCTCCCTTTGATTTTCCCTCTTTCCTTTATGCTTCCTTTCTTCTTCTTCTTTTCTAGCTAGAAGTAGCGTCAATCCGACCAAAACTCGCCCTGAACTCGGAACGAGTTCGGGTGGTGGTGGTGCGATGCAAGGGCAGCGGGCGGGCCACCAGCTTGAGTGGTGCGGTTATGGCAGCAGCAATCGCAGTAGCGTCAGCTCCACCATCTCCCTCTCCATTCGTCCTTCTGTTTGGGAGCTCAACAGGGTTGGAACGGACCCGGACTCGGGTAGGCAATTGTGACTCCAACAAGGAAGAAGAAGCTGCCATTAATGGCAGATCTCAAATGAACACTTCCACCTCTGATCGGCTCCTTTCAGAAGGTCCGTATGGACTGTATGGAGCTTGGAGGAGAAAGGTTTCAGAGCTCCAGGCCTGTTTGAGTGGTGGGTTTGGAGATGGAACGGAAACAGTCGTTCTCCTCTAACAGCCGCAAGCACAAAAGGAGGGGCGCCGTTGTTGGATTTATTCCCTTTCGTAGGGTTGCCCTAACAGATCCTATACCGTTGGATGGAGAACGGATGGTCGGATAAGACTTAGGGTTTCTAGCCTTTCCCTCCCTCTCTTTATTGGAGATATTAGACCGCTCGGCTGGATAGATGGCTACAGTGCACGTCCCTCACAACGGTCAGGATTTACCCTCTACGGACGATTAAGATGCAGGGAGGGAGAGCTTACGCGGATCATGACAGAATGCTTTCCATTTTCGGAAAGAATGGTTTTTTAGGGCCTGTTGTCAGCAAGATTCGTGCACATTCACGTGAGCTCCTAGGCGTACAACTAGGTGGGGTTTGATCAGAAATCATGTCCGCTCCGGATGGATGATTTAGATCCTCCTTTTGGATGATGAAGGTGGGCCACCCATGTCACAAACAAACGACATTCGTCTGCTGGCCAAAAATGAGAAAGGAGGGAGTTTCCTTTCCATTTGCAGGAAAACACGGGTCAAACCTGGTTTGACCTGTGTTGGTGGTTCGGTGCACCACGTGTGCAAGAACTGTGCACACGCACAACTAGGGTGGGGTCCATGATAGTGTTTATGGGAAATCAACCCCGTCCATTTGATTTCTAGGGTCTTATTATGACCATAGGTCAAGGATGGGTCCCATCTACCACTCAGATGGGCCGTTCTCCTGTGTTCTTAGCTCTCAGACGTGGAGTTTCATTGATCTGATGGCCAGATCGCGCTGTCTTTGAACACCAACGGTCAGAAAGGTCTTAAGGGCTATTTAAGCCGGTTTCTAACAGCTGTTTGTATTGTCTTTCTAAATGGTTTACTAACCAATATTAATATTAATGTTAATCTTGATCATAACTACTTTATTATAAACCATATATTGTTATCATTAGTTGTTTTACTTTATTTATATCACTATTGTTATTATTATTACTATTTTCTCCATCATGCATGCATGCATTTTCTTTTTCATGTCATGGGTCCCACTCTGCAAGTTAGGACTATCCATCTCATGACTTTATATTATTATTATATATTCATTATTATCTATTTATCTTCCAGTTATATATATTTATATTTAAGATGTGGGATTACCCACATCATAATTCTATACCATTAATTATTTGACCATTATTACTATTAATATTACCTATACATTATCACTTACTTCTCGTTGTTTATTTATTTATTTACTTATTCATTATTATTATTATGCCCACACGTAAGCTGTGAGACCATTCGTTGTGTATCGCCTGGCTTCATAGTTTTGTATTATTATTATTATTAGCCTTGTTACCACCTATACACATCATTATCTATTTATTTATTTATTATAACTTGAAATTGTAGGGCCCACCTCTAATGGGAAGTATTCCTCCACGTGAGTTGACACTTCAAGTTATATGCCTCATTCTCCAACTAATTTGACAGTTAAGTGAGCCACACTAAGTGAGCGTCCACTAATCAACTCCTGACATCCTAATGATTCAAATAGTTCGACGGTTGGTTTTGACTTATCTTAGCTAGTAATAGACCTAGAAGCCCTTAGAATTATGTAGGTGATGATCTGCAATCAAATCGATTGGGACTGTTTTTTAAGGGTTAGATGTAGGCTAGAATGAACGTGAAAGTTCATTTAAGCTGGGCTTGTATTTATTTCTAAATTTGGTTACACGATAACACCCAAGTACTAGAAAGTACGAGGTATTATATGGGCCATCATACATCATCACCAAAAAGAAAAGAGAGAGAGAAAGAGAGAAGAAGAAAGACTGGCCAAAGGGAGGGGACCCCGCCACTATGGGCCCCTCAAAAGATCCAAACCATACATCATGATCATCATAAGAGTCTCATGCATGCATGGGCCCTATAATAGAAAATTTGAGGCGGGGATGCCATCCCCACCATGCAATTTAAGGGTCCAGATGACCTGTCAATGAACCAAATCAAATAATACATCGTGATGGGGTTTATGGAGGATGGCCCCATTATGGCTTGTGCATGCAACCAAGGTGGGCCATTGGCCACACCTAGGGGGTAAAATAGGATCTCCACCATTGATTGGTGGGTCCTACATGCCCCCAAGCAAGAATAGAATAAAGATCTATGGAGAAAATGAAAGAAACTACACCTAAGATGCACCCACTTAAGATCTTCTTGTCCTTCTTTTACCAATGGCTTCCAATGCTCCAAGGAGTGAGATTGAAGGGTTGAGATCGATTTTTTAGGGTTAGATTTGGGGGTGGAAAGCTTGCAAAGGGCTAGAATTTTTTGGAGAGCTTGAGACGGTTGGAGGTTGCTAATGGAGGAAAATGAAGAAGAAGAAAGAGAGAGGGAGAGATAAGAGAGAGAGAGAGAGAGAGAGAGAGGTAGTTTCTAGGCAATGATGATGGTAGGCCATCATGACTTGTAAGAGGCATGCTCATGGGGAAGAAAAAAATAATCATTGCTTGTAAGATGTAAGAGGTTATGGAGTAGGGTAGTAGGGTGGCTAGGTGTAGGGGTGATGTCACCCTCATAATGACCTAGAAAAATGTGTCATGGGATATGTGGGTCCTGCAACATACGGTCCATTACCATGATCATTCGCGGCCCATATCTCATGATCTAGACATCGGATCGGTGCACGAGACGCGACGTCGGAATCGCGGCGACGGCGCGGTCGCAATGGTGTAGGTCTCAGGTTGAGTTGACTCAGAATTATAGGATGCGGCTTAGGTTCATGCGCAAATGCGATCTACGGGTCGCGAGTCGTCGAAATTCAACCGGGAGGACCGCGGGATCCTACGGGACGGAATGGTCACTAGGATACGGGCCTGACATATACTCATTCAGATTTAAACCATGATAGTAATGCATCTAATTCAGGCTTCATTTTCCATATACAGTAATTAATGATGCGACATATATAATGTCCATTTTTACAATAATAACATTTATTATTAAGACTGGATAGTTTATAACATCAAATGGAAGAACAACATCTATATAAATCATCGGCTCAATCCAGTCAAGAACATCTCAATGTCTAACTCATATAAGGTAATTATTTATGAAATTTTCAATAGGGAATTATCACTTGGTTTAGGAATGAGATATCAAAGGCAACGCTGGACTAAGCGAGTTGACTTGAACTATCACGAATACAATTTATTCGACTCGGTCGATCAAATTGAAAGGCTAAGTACCTCGGTTGGGTGATGACTTTGGAGAAGATTTGTCTAAGCTTACGACCAGTTTATATACGACAATATAAGGCCGGGATTTACTGAAACCTGGTCGAATAAGAAATCAAACGTTCATAGCAGTTTCACACAGGCAATTATTTATACATAGAGAAATCTCAAAGCTATAGATTTGAATGCCTGTTTTATATATACATGATTCATGCGTGACAAAAGAATACCTATTACAAAATTTGAATCAAAACGTAACTAATAAACGATATTACGAATGGCGATTAAATGAAGAAGAAGACACCACTTCTAATGGCGATTTCTAAATCAATGCATCTCAAGAGGTTTTGGCTTATCTAAATGATGAAGATTGATACCAAGGAGCTTGGTGTAATGAGAGACGAAGCTTCAGGGCATGTTTGATTTTGAATGATACTGATAAATCCTGGGAAATAAGTATTTATTACTTTTTCTCCTGGTTTGAAAATGTGAGAGTAATTCCACCTCTAAAATTGATACAAAAGTGTTGACTTAAATCTGTGGGCCCCACCATAATGTATATGATATATCCTCACCGTCCATCTATTTTATTAAAACATTTTGGGGCATGAGCCGAAAAATGAGGCATATCCAACACTTAAATGGCCCACACGAAAGGAAACAATGGCCTTAGTTCGTCCATCGTTGAAAGTTGTTTCCTTCACTGGGCCCACGTTGAGGTTTTTTCATCATCTAACATGTTCATAGGGTCACACAAACATGGATAAGTGGAAAACACAAATATCAGCTTGATTCTAAACTTTTAACGGCCCTAAGAAGTTTTTAATGGTATGTGTTTGATTCTTGTTGTTTCCTATGGTGTGGTCCACTTGAACTTTGGATCTGCCTTATTTTTGTGGTCATGCCCTAAATTCAACTAGCATAACAAATGAGCGGTGTGGGTAAGTCATATACATCACGATGGGCCCTACATTGATTTTGTAAATTTCTCGATTTAAGTATTAAAAAAGTAAGTTATCACATCAGGATTGGGAAAGATATGGTAATTACCTAGGTAAATAATTATTACCCATTTACATGGTAGTTACAGTTGAGCCGAAAAATCAAACGGGCCCTTAATGGAGATTTTTCAATGGGTTTGGGGGTTCGTGGCTTTGTGGCGACTTGCGCTAACAATGCATGTTGTTTATTTTTTTATTATTTTTTTAATCTCTTATGAAATATGTCAGATGGATATTTGAATAAGATCAATGTGAAGCAATTTCGTTGTAGAGTGACGAAAAATGAGAGTGGGAGAGGAAGTCAATTCTACCGAGTTTACAGTAACGTGTATTTCACATTGAGTGTGTGTTTTTTTATATGATTGGTCAAAATGTCGAGACCCACCGAATGAACTGTCTGGGTCAGGCCCTAGGCCCACGTTCCCTATGGTTTGGAAGGGACTGATGAGTCCCAGAACCCTTTTATCAACATGAAGAAGAAGAAGATGGGAGAGAGAGTTGGGAGGGTTTGGTTTCACGGTGACGTGTGTCAGCACGTCACTCATCATTTAGTTTTTTTAGTTTGTTTGTTTTTTTTTTTTTTTTTTTTTTTTTTTTTTTTACACAGTGGGTCCATAGTGATGTTGTGGCAAATCCATTCCGTTCATCTATTTTTCTTGCCCATATTAGGGCATGGGCTAAAAAAATGAGGTCAATCCAATGCTAAAGTGGGCCACAGCAAGTGAAACAGCGGGAGGGGTTCCCACCGTTGAGTTTGAAAAACAGGTTGTTACAACATCAGTCCGATTTTTAAAATTATCTGAAACGCTACAGTCTCTCCAAACGTCTTTGGGAGATCCCCCATTTTTTAAAGGACTGTGAGAGATTACCTCACCGAGAGAATCATCGTCATATTTTGTAATAAGATATGTTCTTCTCATCAAGTCTCTTGTAGACGTGGTAGGCACATTGACTCATTAATGGGCACGATAATCACGACCACATAACATATGATGATTCGCTCCCCTAAAGGAAGGCCTAAGTGCTCGTGCCTTCGCATTTATAGCATAATGTGTATCGCCTAAGGAAACGTGAACGGTGATACTCTCAGCTGAGAGTACATCTTATGCCAGTTGCAGTTATGTTGTGTTGACACGTGATGGCCTATGACTGGTCCGCATTAGGGCACTGAAAATGAGTGTAAACATAATCAAATAAGCATGATGATGAGGATTCACTCCTCATGAGCTCCACTTGATTAGCGGATATCACACTTGTGTGGCCCGTGACCTCACTGTTCTCGATCGTATAGTACGGAATGTTGGGGGTCGTGCGGAAACAAACACAAAATCAAACAAAAGCAAAATGCATAGAGGACATGCAAGTTTTACGTGGAAAAACCCTCACGTGAAAAAACCATGGCACAAAGCGACAAGCAATCCACTATGAAAAGCAATATTACAAGAGATTATGGACTTACTGATCCGAATAACCCCTAAAGCCTCCTTGAAATCCCTAATTATGCAACCCTTGGGAACATCTTAGAGAACCCTTACCTTACCATAATCCCGATTACGCCCAATATATAATACCACAATCGGAATGGAAAATAAATCGTGCACGTACACAGTTCTGCGCACACCTTGGATGACATCGACAACCATCGAGGACCAGTCGATGACATTGAAGCGACCTTCGATGCCATCGAGTAGAAACTCTAAAACTGTCCAGCAATCAAGTATAATTTTTTCAAATTTTCTCGATGGGATCGAGCATTTGTCGATGACATTAACATCTGCTCGATGAAATCTAGTGGTTTGTCGATGATATTGATATACTATATTACAAACAGATTTAAGACATTAATAATAATCTCCACCATGTCTTCAATCTCCACACTTTGTTACTTCTTCCACCACCATCTCTAATTGCCTTTCATCATAGCTTCATCGTCATTTTTGTTGCACACTCCATCTTCATTAAGCCTTCGCCAAGTCCAGAGAAGTTGCACAAAACTTAAACTTCTTGGTAGGAACCACCTTTGTAAGCATGTAAGTTGGATTCACACTTATGTAGATCTTCTCTATAGTGACACCTCCTTTCTCAAGCACCTGTTGGACAAAATGATGACGAACATCAATATCTTAAGTACATGAGTGATAAACAAATTTCTTAACCAAATTAATCCTACTTTCACTGTCATATTAACTGGCATGACCTCATGCTGAAGCATCAACTGATTTATCATTCCACTCAACCAAACACATTCTTTTAATATTTTTATCACCGCCATATACTCAATTTCAGTTGTAGAAAGTATCACCACAGACCGGAGCTTTAACATCTAACTGATTGTTGCACCCACTAACACAAATGAGTAACTGTAAGACGATCTTGTATTATCTACACTACATGTGTAATCTGAATCAACATACCCTATTAACTTATTATCTTACTTTTCAAACATAAATACATAGTCCTGCGTACCTCAAATATATCGAAGTAGTAATTTCATTACCTCCTAATGTTGCTTGCTGGGGTTAGACATGTATCTGCTAATAACACCCACAACATGTGAAATATCCGATCTTGTACAAACCATGACATACATCAAGATGCCAATGGTGCTCGAATAGGGTACATGATACATCACTTGGTTTTCTTCATCTGTAGTATGACATTATTCAGAATAAAGCTTTAAGTGAACAACATGGGGTGTACTAACCAATTTCATCTTGTCCATACTGAACTTTATCAATACGTTCTCAAGGTATTTAGCCTGTGATAACCGTAACTCGCTCCTATGTCTGTCTCTGTGAATGTCTACGCCGGGAATCCTCTTTGCAGCCCCTAGATCTTTAATTTCAAATGTACTTGACAATTGAGCCTTCAACGTATCAATCTTAGACATATTATAGCTGACGATAAGCATGTTATTAACGCACAATACCAGTATAATGAACTGTCCACCATCCAATGTCTTGAAATAAACACAATGATCACACTCACTCCAGATAAACCTCTGACTCATTATGAAAGTATTAAATCTTTTGTACCACTGCCTAGGCGTCTGTTTCAGACCGCATAATGACTTCATCAACTTGAAAACTTTATTCTCAGCCTCTTTTACTTCAAACCCTTTTGCCTGCTTCATGTAAATCCACTCCTCCAACTATGTATGTAGGAAAGTAGTATTCACATCCATATGATTCAATTACATGTTTTATTAGGCAACTGATGCCAAAACAAATATGATAGGCATATACTTGGCTACGGTCACGAACACCTTCATTTCTGCACATACCCTTTTATGACCAATCTTGCTTTGTATCTATCGTGCTTCTTCTTGTAATTCACTTATAACTAATCGATTTACTCCTCATTGAAAGCTCAACCTACTCCTCATTGGAAGCTCAACCAACTCCTATGTCTCATTCTTATGCAGAGAGTCCATCTCATCATGCATGACGGTCATCCACTTCTCAACATCAGAACCATTTTATGCTTCCTTAAAGGAAGATGAATCCTCATCATCCGTAATGAGGGCGAATGCAACATTCAAGTTATCCATGTATTTGATTAGCAATCTGCGATCTCTGAACATACATCTTTTGAGATATAGTTACTTCAACTGCTCTTATACCTCCGTCTGTGGTCCAGCTTCAAACCATGTCTCACCCCTTTCAATTTTAATGTCGATCACTGCCAATTTTTCTAGTTCCTTGCTTCGTCCTTATGAAATAAGGAATTCTCATCAAATCTGACATTGCGGCTCAAAGTGATTTTTTGAGTGACCCGATCATATAGTTTATACCCTTTCACGCCATCACCATATCCCATAAAGGTAAGTTTCTTCACTATTTGGTATATTTTATCTCTCTCAACTGACGGTACATGAGAGTACGCATCGCGAGCAAAGACACGCAACTCCGAGTAGTCAACATCACAACTACTCCACACCTCTTACAAAATTTTATAGTATATCGGCTTAGATGAGGACCTATTAACTAGATAATAGGCCATATGCACAACTTTAGTCCACAACTCCTTGCTGTTGAGGGTCAAATATTGCATATTATCCCCCATTTATATCTTGATTTTATGAACATGATAATTCTTAATGTTCTATTTTACTCATGTTTGTGTTGCAAGGTGAATTTAAGAGCTTGGACTGAAAAGGGTGCTAAAAGCATGGATTTGATGCTCAAAAATCACCAAGGCAATGGATGGATCTTAGAAAACCAAGATTGAAAAATGCACATGCCAAAGATCCAAGAAAACTAAGTGAGGAATGAAGAGAATCAAAGATTTGAAGTGAAGAAAAGGAATCCTGAAATCGTCTTGAAAAAGCATATTCTGAAACTCTAGGTCATTTTGTGAAATTGCGTGGAGTGAAGTCTATTTTGGAAAACCATGCAGAGTGAAGTCTATTTTAGCAAACTATGTAAATTCGAGGCAGTTTTTAGAGTTTTCCAACTAAGTGCGAAAGTTGGAGTTCCACAACTATAAATAGGACTCACTAGGATGTTCCTATGCATATTTTAGGGTTTAAGGAGTGGAGCAAAAGGGTGGAGAGTCGTTGTCAAGAGTTTTTTTTTCTTCTTCCTTAGTTGTTTTCATCTTTCTTTTAGGGTTTTAGTTCCAATTATATCTATAGTTGGTTAAACCTCTAAGTTAGGGCTAAGATGTGAAGCTTGTAGTATGATGGGATGTTTCTATTATTTTGATTTATGTTTATGTTGAACTCCATGGATTCTAATTTGATATTTAAGGAATACTTTCAGTTTCTAATGATTATTGTGACTCAAAGTACAGTAGATCTGCAATAGCTTTGAGTATCTTCTTTTCCCGGTTTGAGATTATGAAATTAGTAAGTCCTGTTGTTCACCATCGTCCCTTAGGCATGGTAAGGTGATGGAATCCTTCTTAATCTTCACAATTCTCTTGCTTAAAGATTATGGGATTGGTAAATCCTGTTGTTTACCATTGTCTCCTGGGCATGGTTTGGTGATGGAATCCCTACCAATTATCTTAGTTCTCCTTTATTGAGAATTAGGTCAATGGAAGTTCAGATTTGATTTTATTGATATATTTTTCAATTGAATATGATATGACTCCAATTGTAATTGTGTTACTTGAATCAAGTAAGAGGGCTTCCTGATTACTACAAGTGGATCTTTGACACCCTAATTCCCACCTTTAAATTCTTAGTTTTAATTACTCTCTCAAATACTTCAGAATTAGTTTCGCATCTTCTTCTAATTCTACTTCTAGTTAATTTCAGAAATGTACAAGTTTCAGTCCCTGTGGATTCGACATCTGTTTCACTGAGATTATTACTGCATCGCGACCCTACACTTGGGGTTGTGAACAAGTTTTTGGCGCCGTTGCTCGGGACTAACAGTTGCGTTTTTCTAAGATTAACTAGTTTTGGAATTAGTTTAAGATTAAGGTTTTTCTACTTTCTATTTTTAGGTTAGGGTTTTTTTAAAATTATTTTAGAAATTAACTTGGCTTTTTATTTCTAGGTTTAGAAACTTTCCTTTTTGTTTTTAAACTTTCCTTTTGTTTTATTTTTTTAAAACTTTTTTTTTTAAGAAACTAATTTACTTTCTAATTCTATGATAGAAACTTTCCTAATTTGTTTTTAGAAACTATTTTTTTTTTTGAAAAACTTTCTTTGTTTTTAAAACTAACTCATTTTCTATTTTTCTTTTTAGAAACTAACTTTCACTTTTGTAGGTTCCTTTTTTGGTATTCTTTCTATTTCCAGGAAACTTTCCTAATTTGTTTTGAAAAACTAACGTTTCTTTCTAATTTGTTTTTAAAAACTTTTTTTTCATTTTAAATTTAGAAACTTTCCTAATTTGTTTTTAGAAACTAACTTTTCTTCGTATTTCTAGATTTAGAAATTTTCCTAGTTTGTTTTTAGAAACTAATTCTTTTTTTTTTTTTTTTTTCTATTTCTAGATTTGGAAACTTTCCTAATTTGTTTTTAGAAACTAATTTATTTTTATTTTTAGAAACTAATTTGTTTTAGGACTAACTTTTTGTTTTATTTTTAGGTTAAGGTTTTTTCTTATTTATTTTTAGAAACTACCATTGTTTTCTGTTTTGTAGGATCCTAACATTGAACTCTCCAAACTGGTAAACTCTTTTTAACTTTTCCTCTACTTACTTTTCATATTGTTGTAAGATTTTTCTTTTATTTTATTTTAGAATTAGGTTCAGGATTAGGGTTTCACCATATATATGCAAGAGTGAAAACATCAATATGCTGAGCTAGTTTTAGAGAATGTGAGAAATTGTGAAGGGTGATTATGTTAGAAAACAACCTATGTCTCAAAATTTTTCTGGAAACATCATCGAGAACCAAATGGAATACAATGCTCCACCAGTGAAGAAATCCTTACGCGATCATATGCAGGAGAATAATTACACCCATCGGATTAAAAAACAATACGTGAGTGTTGGGATTATCATAACTGTGGGAGTGAGAATTATTATCACCCATCAGACAAGAAGAAAACAATAAGAGATTATATTATGAGTGATAATATGTATCAACAACTATCAGATTCTCCCACCTATGACCCGTATGACTATAATCAGTGAAAACATCAATATTGGAAAGATGAACTAGCAATACATCATAGTGACAATTCTCTTGAGTCTTCTACCTTTGAAATCTAACCAGAAACGATCCAAGAGATTCACTTTAGGGTTACACAGACGATTTTGCTGGTATTAGAAAAATGATAGAAGCACTTACACTGCGCCTCGATAAGCTAATGGAGGCTAGTTCACCCCAACTTCAACCCAATCCAATTCTTCATTCCCAACTCCCTACTTATGATCAGTGGAAACATCAAGATTGGGAAGTTGAATCAACAATGCATCATAGTGACAATCTCTTAGGTCATATACATCTGAGATCCAATAAGAAATGATCCAAGAGAATTCACTTCAGAATTCACACAAACTCTAGAGCTCATCCAGCAAAACATACTCTAAAGATTTTAAGAACTTATAACGGATATACATCAGTTAGGTTTACGTGATGCGATTATGGAGAATACTGAAATTGAGAATGAGGAGTTGGATTTTGTTAATGATCATATGGTTCAATTTCCCAGAGAGTCGATCTCGATGACTATCTAAAGTAAAGATCAAGAGACATGGGTATCTTTCAAATATAATGATACTGACACGCTTCACTCACATGATACACTTGACTTCAATGAGGAGGAAGAGGCTAGTTTATTCGAGCCTCAACCCAACCCAGAAACAGAATGTGAGGAAAGCGATCCCATCCCACTTGTGAACTACACTGAATTAGATGATGGTGAGTATTGGGATGATAGTCATGAGTTTACACCCAAATTCTCTTGGAATCAATCTCAAGTATGGTTCAGAAAAGTGATCAAAAGGTACATGAACTTGTCGACCATAATGATCTACTCCACCCAACTGACATACCTAATTTAAATGTGGAGGATGAGCCTCTTTCAATCGAGCCTTTCAGCTCTTTTGAGACATGTGTAGACCACTCCCCTGATTTAGATTATAATATGATTAGGGAGATGGACAAGTCGCTTGATATGACTCTGGAATTTGAAATCACCCAGTTAAAGCCATCATTTGATGTGTCAACCCTTGACGATATAGTGCCTCTACTGAATAGTAGCAATGAACAGAATCTTCACATCAATGTACCTACTGATCCACAATCTGTCCATGCAGGACATGACGAGATATATCCAGTGACAATTGACTTTCAACAAAGTGAAGAGCAAGAGATCATGTTTCCCTCTATTCTAAGAGAAGACGAAGAAATCATTGGGCATATTATCACAAACCTCAATGTGAAAAATGATCTCTTAACTGACTATCTCAACTCTTTGAAAGATCGCTTGACATATTTTAAAAATTCAAATGATCTTATGATAAAAGAAATAATGGATGTCTTGCAAAACAATACCTTGATGGTTGTTACTGACCAAGAGAACCCTTATTTTGAAGCCCTTCCTTCCACAGATCTTTAATGTTTATCATTAAGGGAGGAGGAGCTGAAAGTTGAACCGAAGTCTAAAACTTTAGAATATGTTGAGACTACATCACCTACTGAGAATTTCTTTGAATTTTATCTACTTGTAATCTCTGATTTACCATGCTATGTTAACTCTGAAACTTTCTCTATCTCAGGTGAATCATATGTACTTTGGACACCTTAGAAGATTAAAAGGAAACTTTATGCTGAGGTCCACGAATTTCTCTGAAAATTCATGCTACACCACATCCAAGCCTATTTTAAAAAAAGCTTTTAGATGATCTTGTTGAAAAACCTACTGAGAAATTTATTAAGATATTAGTTGGAGGAGGAACCTTGTGGCATGACTGAGTAACTTTCTCCTGTTTTCCTAGTTAGGTTTACTGCTTTCAAAGATTTTAGGATTAAGATAGTTTATTTTCCATAGTTTATTTTCCATTGTTTTAAGATAGCTTGCTTTCCACTGTTTAGGATAGTTTGCTTATTGTCTGTTGAGCCTTTTGTGTTAACCCATCTTCACACTGAGATCATTGGAAAAGTCTCAAAAATTCTTTCTTCAGGTATTATCTTTTCATCACTTCCCTTTTCTTTTCATTGCCTCTTTTGCATTACATGCTTATTTCTTTTACATTGAGGATAATATGGATTTTAGGTTGGGGGTGTGGATTAGACAAGCTAATCAGTGTTTTCTTAGTCTTTGAGAAAAAATTGTGGAAAATTGAATTTTTTTTGAAAAATTAGAATTACAAGATATTTAATGTTGATGTCTTACGTCTCTTGGATTTTAGTCACTTGGGAGATCTTAAAATTAAGTTAAGTCATTAATCTTCGATTGAAAGTTTTAAACATTGATTGAGTCATGATTTCACATGTCACATCCAGCTTACACATTAAAGTTTTAGTTTGATATTGAATTGTTGACTTGATGATTATTAAGCATGAAAGGAACCAACCTAGAGAATTTGTTCATCATGTTCAATGGAAAAAATTGAAAAGAAAGAAAAAGAAAATACCCAGCTAAAAATAATAGTTGTCGTCGAAAAATGCTACCTATTAAAGATCTTTAAAAAAGTTGACATAGCGTGAAAGTCATCAATGAAAAAATCAAAAGTTGGAGGAATGAAAGACGGAACTAAAAGATGAACTATAAGGCAAGTTTCGGTTTAGGTTTTAGTTGTCCTGAATGCTCTTTTAATTATCAATGTTATCATGAAAGTGATGAATTAAACCTTTGATTGTGATAAGTCTAGACTTCATTATACACCTATGGAACTCAATGTTTGGAATTGTTCTAATTGAAGGATTAATGCTTTGAACTTGATTATGAAACTTACTGAGTGTTAAAGTTTAGGAGAAGGTAATGTACAACATTGAGGTATTTTAGAATTCTATTATCTGGATTATTTTTTTAAAACCACTTGAGTTTATAGAAATTATCCCGTGGTTCTCGAAATAATTTTCACATACTTTGTTCAGGATTAGCAAAATGTTGGTTGGGGATTGTTTTGAGGGTCAAATATTAAATATTATCCCCCATTTATATCTTGGTTTTATGAACATGATAATGCTTAATGTTCTATTTTACTCATGTTTGTGTTGAAATGTGAATTTAAGAGCTCAGATTAAAAAGGGTGCTAAAGATATGAATTTAATGTTCAAGAATCACCAAGGCAAGGGATGGATCTTAGGAGACTAAGATTGAAGAATTTACATGCCAAAGATCCAAGAAAACCAAGTGAGGAATGAAGAGAATCGAAGATTTGAAGTGAAGAAAAGGAATCCTGAAATCGTCCTGAAAAAACATATTCTGAACCTCTAGGTCATTTTATGAAATTATGTAGAGTGAAGTCTATTTTTGAAAACTGCGCAGAGTGAAGCCTATTTTAGCAAACTGTGTAAATTTGAGGCGGTTTCTAAAGTTTTCCAACTAGGTGCGAAAGTTGGAGTTCCACAACTATAAATAGGACTCCTTAAGATGTTCGTAGGCATCTTTTAGGGTTTAAGGAGTGGAGCAAAAGGGTAGAGAGCCATCGCCAATAGTTTTTCTTCTTCTTCCTTAGTTATTTTCATGCTTTCTTCTAGGGTTTTAGTTCCAATCATGTCTATGGTTGGCTAAACTTCTTAACTAGGGCTAAGAGGTGAACCTTGTAGCATGATGGGATGTTTCTATTATTTTGATTCATGTTTATGTTAAACTTCATGGATTCTAATTTGATATTTAAGGAATACTTTCAGTTTTTAATAGTTCATTGTGACTCAAATTACAGTAGATCTATAATAGCTTTGAGTATCTTCTTTTCCTGATTTGAAAATGTGAAATTAGTAAGTCTTGTTATTCACCATCGTCCCTTAGGCATGGTAGAGTGATGGAATCCTTCCTAATCTTCATGATTCTCTTGCTTTGAGATTATGGGATTGGTAAATCTTGTTGTTTGCTATTGTCTCCTGGTCATGGTTTGGTGATGGACTCCCTGCCAATTATCATAGTTGTTATGGAAAAATCCGAGCCCCTTATAACTCGAGGCGGGCGACTCGATCCGATGAGTAGATGATGTCAGATAATGATGACGGAAGATCCGACCCTTGGCCGGCAGTGAATAAACACCGTCAAGATCCAGGCACAAGGCCCTGCAGGGAATATGAAACGAAAAGGGTATGTCGGCTGATTACCTCCGACCCATCTATTGTCCGCGTGGATTGTAGCCCACACTTGTTGACGCAAGCTTAAGGTCGACATCATTGAGATCTAATGTTATCACAACCGTGTCGAAAGCCCGCCCCGAAAGGCGAGATTCCTACATAATTCGGCTCGGACCATGATGGTCGCCATCAATCGCGCCGAGCCGAGCCCACCCTCGAAGACGTCCCCATGCCATTTAGAAGCTGCCGTGAGACGCGCTCCGAACTTGGAAACCGCCGTATCGTGGGCGATTATGTCGCTCGCATGAGATATGATCTTTGGATCGCATACGATATCTCCATGATCCAAAAATCTCCCGATTGAGGGAATTATCCTTTGATAGCCAAGTATAAATACGTGAAGACCTCACTGCTACAGGTACGCAATATCTGGCACTCTCCCTCTACTCTTCAATACTAGACCCCGATTCCCTTCGCCTGACTTAGGCATCGGAGGGTCCCCCGGCTTAGCCAGGGTCTCCTTTGCTCACCCTTTGTGCAGGACCAGAGTTAACCCAAGGAGTGGAGGGCGATCCAAATTTTGACCTCAACAATAGTTCTCCTTCACTGAGAATTAGGTTAATAGAAGTTCAGATTTGATTTTATTGATATATTTTCTAAGTGAATAGGATAAGACTCCAATTCTAATTGTGTTACTTGAATCAAGCAAGCGGGCTCCCTGATCACTACAAGTGGATCCTTGACACCCTAATTTCCACATTTAAATTCTTAGTTTTAATTACTCCATTCATAATTACTCTTTTAAATACTTCAGAATTAGTTTCACATATTCTCTGGTTCTACTTCTAATTAATTTCGAAAACGTACAAGTTTCAGTCCCTGTGGATTCGACCTCGGTCTCACTGAGATTATTACTGCATCGTGATCCTACACTTGGGGTTGTGAACACTTGCTTAATCTATGCTTTCCGCTACACCATTTTGTTTAAGTATGTACTTCATTATTGTGCCTTATAACCCCCTCATATTTACAAAATCGATTGAACTCATTTGAAGTGAATTCACCTCCACTGATTGTCCTTAAAACCTTTAGTTTCTGCCATGTATACTTCTCAATCATTTCCTTCCACACCTTGAATGTGGCAAATACACCAGATTTATTTTTTAGGAAATAAACCCACACCTTCCCGGAGTAGCTATTTATAAATAGACAAAAAATGATGACCCTCTGGTGGAAACAATGAGCAACATGACTCATACATTTAAATGCATATACTCAAGTACTCCTTTACATTCATGCTTTCCAATTTTTAAATTTAGCTGAGATTATTTACCACATATACAATGTTCACATATATGAAAATCAACGTTTTTAAAAACAGGAATCAAGTTATGATCAAAAAGTAAATTCATACTGCGCTCACTCATGTGGCCTAGATGAGCATGGCACAAACGTTCTAACGTGAACTCTCCTATCGACATTGCAGCTCTGCCCAATACAATATTCCCAATTAACTTGTAAATATTTCTATTACATTGCATTTTCATCACGATGAAAGCCTCTCAAGAAACTTTAAGGATCTGATCAAAACCAGCGAACTTGCACCCAAGTGCCTCTTATGCACTAACATAGATAAGATTCTTACTAAGGTCATGAACATGTCTCATATTCGTTAGTACATGATATGCTCTAGGGGTACACATTTAACCGGTAGAACCGTGGAACCGAACCGAAACCGACCAAACGGTCCAGTTTGGTCCGGTTCTAGAGTGCACCGATTCCAGTTCCGGTTCCAAAAATCAAAGAACCGGTGACATCGGTTCGGTTCCCAATTTGGGGGTATGTAGAACTGAACCGAACCGTGAACCGATCTGTAGAACCGAACCGTGGAACCGAACCTCAAACCGAACCGATGTATTTTTGCACACCTTATAATTATTTTTTCTAGAACAATTATTTTCGTAAATGTATTTTTGCACACCTTATACAATATCTAAACCATTCATCAAATGGACCACAACATGGATGGACATGGGCTTACAATTGGGCTGGATTATAAAAAGCCCAAAACCGTGGAACCGATCCAGAACTGAACCGGTTTTAACAGTTCGGTTCCGGTTCAGTTCTAGGGTGCCAACGGTCCGGTTCCGGTTCCGAATTTCTGTTAGGAATGGTTCGGTTCCGGTTTCACCCCAGAACCGAACCAAACCGAACTGTGTGCACCCCTAGTATGCTCCATCCCATCGAACATCTTGATGCACACCGAACTGATACTAATCACCTTACACGCAATATTATTACCCATAAAAACATATACACCATCGTTTTTGTTACAACTAGTGAACCAAACTCTATGAGAAATCATGTGGTATGAGGCCCTCAAATCCAAAATACAATTAATATTGAGGTAACCATATTTGGATGCGGTCAAGACATCACCACCATCCACCTCTTTGATAGATTGCGCCGTATTAGCTTCATTCGTTGCATTATCAGACTTTTCTCCCTTCCGAGCCTTATGATTCCGACAATCCTTTTTTCACGTGTCTTGGCATCCCACAATTCCAACAATTCATATTGTCATTTCCTTTCAATTTGAAATCGATCAAGAATTGTCATTTTCATTTTCAGAATTTTTTTCCCTAGCAACCAACACATCTGTAGAGGTACCCTTGCTACTATATTTATTTTTCAAATGGTTCTTATGAATGCTAAGATGACAGTTTTAACATCGATGGTATCCCTACCATGGATTAGCGTGTCTACCAGATTATTGAAAGATTGTGTACATAAATTCAAGAGAATCAAGGCTTGATTTTCCTCTTTGATCTTAACCTTTGCGTTTGTAAGTTTATATAGCAATTCACAAAAAGTCCTTATGTGTTCGCTGATATCAGATCCATCTGTCATCTTAAAATTATAGAATTGTTTTTTAAGATATAGACAACTGCCCAAAGATTTCTTCATGTACAAACTATTAAGTTTTGTTTATATCCATGCGGTGGTCTTTTGATCCAGGACATTATAGAGAACATGATCTGCTAAACATGATTGGATTGAGGTTGTAGCCCTCTCATCGACTTCATCATACTCTTCATTGGTCGTAGATGCAAGACACTTCACATTGCCAAGGTGAGCATGTTGCAAACATTATTGAACAAAAATGCCTCTCATCTTCACCTTTCATAGTTCAAAATTATATTTACTAGTAAACTTCTCAATTTCATACTTCATGTTAGATCCTTTCATCGACACGTTTCATATTAGAATTAGAAAATCCAATGTTATCTTTGATACTACTTGTTGAGGGTCACATGGAAGTAAACTTAAATTCAAACGAGAGTAAAATGTACAAAGGACACACACACTTTACATGAAAAAACCCTTTTAGGAAAAAACCACGGTACAAAGCGACAAGTAATCCACTATAAAAGCAATATTACAAGAGATGGATAGACTTACCGATTTGAACAACCCCAAAAACCTCATTGAAATCCCTAGTTATGCCCTTGAACCCTCATAAATATCTACAACTAGAATAGAAAATAAATCGCATAGTTATGTAGTTCTGTGCATGCCTTCAATGAGACATTCGATGACATCGACAACCAATGAGGACCAGTCGATAACATCGAAGCCACCTTCGATGCCATCAAGTGGCAACTTCAAAAATGTCCAGTAATCAACTAGTGTTTTTTTTTTTTCGATGGAATTGAACATCTGTCTATGACATTAACATCTGGTTGATGGAATTGAGTGGTTCATCAATGACATTGACAAACTCTGTTACAAACATATTTAAGATATTAACAATACAGAGCACATAGTTGAGGTCGATATTATGTTGATGTGTCAAAGTTTTATGAGGCTCACTATAATGTAAATGTTCTATGTTCCACTTGAGCTTTAGATTTACCTTATTTTCTGTCTCATACATAAAAGATGATATGAAAAAATGGATTGAATGCCTAACATTGAAAACATCTAGGACCTTGAGCAAATTGGATGGCGAAGAAACATCATGGTGGGCACAAATAAGATTTCAATGGTGGTCGTCATTATCACCACTGCTTCCTCAGTTGTGATCCACTTGAGCCTTGGATCTACCTTATTTTTGGTAGAGTTGTACACGAGTCGAGTTAGCTCAGTCAGCTCGCTCAATTCGACTTGAAAAAGCTTAACTCGCCTCGGCTTGAAGTTGGATTCAGACAGAGTCAGGTTGGTTTTTAGAGCTCAAAAAAATTTCATGCCGAGTTCAAGCTTGTCAAAGCTCGACTAAGATCGAACCTCAACTCGAACCGACTCAGATCAAATTAGATTGGTGACTTGGTTACTTTGATATGGATGTTGCTCGCCAAGTGTTTGATGAAATGACTCAATAAAGTGTTGGCGAGGAAAGAATGGATATGCTGGGTGTTTGATTTTGATGGTACTTGCTGGGTGTTTGATTTTGTTTGATTTTGATGCTATTTGCTAGGTGTTTGATTTTGTTTGATTTTGATGTTGCATGTTGGGTGTTTAATTTTGATGCTGCATGCAGAGTGTTTGATGAAACACTCGTAAAATTTAAGATGCATTACAAGTATTTGATAAAATGCTGCATGTTTTTGGTCAATCCAATCCAAATTGTGGCCAATCTGATTGACTCGGTTTTCCTGACCAAGTCGAACTCGAATTGGGTCAGAGAATACAAATTTCGGATCAGTCCGAGTCAGGTGACCCGGACTCGGTCTCGGATCGGATCCAGTTCGGGTCAGGCCATTCCCATTTCGGATTAGATCGAGTTGGGCCCAATCCGATCCGACTCAGGCAGATGCCCAGCTCATTAAATGGCCCATTCCCATTTCGATCGGATCGAGTTGGGCCAATCCGATTCGACTCGGACAGATGCCCAGCTCATTAAATGGCATGTAAACATCACCCTATACGCCAGGAACGTTTCAACGGCAGGAATTTCCCAACACATGTTTGATTTTCAGAGAAATGGGAAATGCAAAGGAAACGGTGATTATTACGATTTCCAGCGTTTGAAAATTCATAGGAGTTTGCGTCAGTAAAATTGGTTTAACGGATATAATTTTAATTTATTTACTGCAAGGTAATGCGTATGATATATCCATTCCGTCAGTCTGTTTTATTACAATATTTTGGAGCATGAGACAAAAAATGAAGTAGATCTAACACTCAAATAGCCCACGCCAAAAGAAACAGTGGCCTTGCAAAGTTTTTAACGGTAAGTATTCGATTCTCTTTTTTGTATGACGTGGTCCACTTGAGTATTGAATATGCCTCAATTTTTTACACATACGATGAATTCAAATGTAATAATGGATGAACAGTATGGATAAGCGAAATACATCACAGTGGGACCCACAGATATTTTATAATATTCTTGATTTTTGTGTCAAAAAGTAAGGTCATTTCAGGATGCTGTGAATTCACGGCGAAATTATCATCACTTTTTTACGCGCGATTCACCGTATCACCGAAAATCAAACAGGCCCTTAAGTGCGGCCCGCTTGAGCCTTGGATCCTTCGCACTTTTGGTCTCAAGTCCTAAAATGAGTCAAAAAACGGATGGATGGGGTGGATTTCTCATAAACATCACGGTGGCCCCACCTAAGTTTCCAGCGCAGGAACTCCCTGCAAAAGGCTTTCCCAGAAAATCCGCGTCCGACTATACCGGTGCGTCTTCACTTCGCATTTCTCAGTCTGCGGAGATAGCCCCCATCGAGAGAGAGAGAGAGAGCTGCTTCTGCTTAGGGGAATTGAGAATGTCGTTTATAGCGAGAGCGGTGCGGGTCCCACCAAACTCGGCAACACTGGAAGAAGCGAGGAATCGGACGTTCAATTTCTTCAAGGCGGCCTGCCGATCGATTCCGACCATCATGGATATCTACAATCTCGACGACGTCGTCACCGTCTCCGAACTCCGTAGATCCATCTCATCCCAAATCCGCAAGAACGCCCACATCACAAACCCCAAGGTGATCCAACTCTTTCTCCCGATCCGTTGAGCTTCGTGGGCGTTTGATTTTTCTGGTAGATTGGTTGATTTTAGAGATGGGGTTTTGATTTTTCTGGTAGATTGGTTGATTTTAGAGATGGGGTTTTGATTTTTCTGGTACATTGGTTGATTTTAGAGATGGCGTTTGATTTGAATTCTTTTTTCTGACTGGTGGATTTAATTGATGGGTTTTGACTTTTGATTCATGCGCTATCATATGTTTCGTTATCAGAATGAATCAAATGTGATGTAATTTGGGTATTCAATTTTTTTTGTAATTGTTTTTAGATGTGTTTTCTTATTTTGTTATGCAAATTTTAAATTTTTTGTGTGTGTGTGTGTGTGTGTGTGTGTGTAGAGAGAGAGAGAGAGAGAGAGAGAGAGAGAGAGAGAGAGAGAGAGAGAGAGGAGGGGAATAAGATGTCACTTCAGGGTATGTCTGGTTTGATATTTTCTAGGTGCTTGAATTATTCAGTAGATTGTTGTTATTGCTGTTGTTTGTTTTTTTTATTTGTTTTATTTGTTTTTTGGGTCTTTTTTAAGTTAGTAGATTGTTGGTTTTCAGCAATGTTTTCTTTAATTTCATGAAAAATTGTGTTTTATAGTCATGAAATCGATTGAATACATGTAATTTTGGGTGTTGTTGCTTCTTTTTTTTTTTTTTTTTTTTTTTTTGCGGTATTTGATTTTTCTTTCTTTCTTTGTTGTTGTTCTTCTTTTTGTTTTTTCCTCTTTCTAGATAGTTCTAATTTACATTGGAAAGATCACAAACTTGTTTACTGAAAAGGAAAATATCATATAAGGAATGGGTGTAAGATGACCAACACCATCTTCCACTAGAGTATTGGCCACATGCATTTGCCTTTGACATGATATAGAATTTAATGGAGGTGGTGGTCCTCTGTCACTGAGGACTAAAGGCTGCTCACTGTTGAGCGATGCAAGATGATCGACGTGAGGGAGATCGTCTGAGTGGGGAGACTGAGAGAAGATCAATGGGGATGAAGCAGAGCGCAATGGAAATCGAGGGAAGTGAGAGATGAATAACCAGCTTTGTGTAAATCAAAAGAGGCAAAAAAAAAAAAAAAAAAATCAAACAGAAACAAGGCATATACAAAGCAAACTCATCCAAACAAATGGCAATCAGATAAAAGCATATACATCAACAACCCACCCAAAAGAGGAAAACACGAACAGCGCATTAAGGCTCAGACCTATGAAGTTGGTGCAAATTAGGGGCTGATTTTCGAAATCATTCCCCAAATAGTCGAAAATCAGTCCCCTATTTGGCATATAAACCCAACAAAAATCCCAAATTTCCACTAAAATAGAGTTCTCACCGTTAATCATTTGAGGAGAAGGTATTGGATAATCCCCAACTTTTGTATCCTTTGCTTACATCGTGTTGAGTCAGCTGATGACGTGTTCATGAGTCAGCTGATGACGTGTTCATGCACTGTGATTTCCTGGGCTGGTTTTTGGTGGTGTTTTGCTCAGTGTTTTTGAGGTCCAATAAGTGATGCCTGGAATCATATCTACTTTTTCCTTGGCACGGAATGGGACCTGAAAAAGGAAAAAGAAGGGGAACTCTTTGGAGCGTTTTTCTTTTGCAAGCCTAAAGGCAATTTGGAAAGAGTGGAACAACTGGGTCTTTTGTAACCCTTCCAGGGCATGTCAGGAGGTTTTTAATAGAGCCCGAAACCGGGCTTTGGCTTTGAAAGCTTTTTCTGTGCAATTGATCTTCCTTTACTCCTTCATGGCGGCTAGATTCAGCCTTCTTGCTTGGATGATCTCTCATCATCCGTTTTTGTTTGGCTTGTAGAGCTGTTTCAGCCACGTTTTGTTTTGTTGTTGTTGTTGTTGTTGTTCTTCTTCTTCTTCTTCTTCTTCTACTTCATTTTCAATCAAGTCATGTTGCCATTAAAAAAAAACCTCTAATAAGAGAAAATGGAGGAAAGAACATGAGGTAGATACTACTTTGAACTTGATATTCACACCCATAATAAGAGAAAACTCTTCTGAGAAAAAAATCCAGTGAAAAAGACATAAAGAGCACTATAGAATCCAACACAATCCCAACACATAGGTTCCTATACAAGATTATTGTTTTCCTATTTAACTATGCTCTAGGATCCAAGATGTCCAATGTAACGTAATTGAAGACTTGAACAAGAATGGATAGGATTAAATACATGGCCTTGAAGATGACCCACTCCAATTGTTGCCACATAATTGATGATTTCTCACCTTCATCATCATCTAAGCCTTATCCCAATGAATTGGAGTCTGCTACATAAATCCCGTTCCGCCATTCCACTCAATCAAGTCCCATTACTTCAGTTAGACCATAGGTCATCAAGTCTTTTCTTCCTACCACCACGTCCTTTTGGGCCTTCCCCTTGCCCTTTTAGAGCCTTCAACTTGCTGCTGAAAATAAAATACAATGAAGGGAAAAGTGATAGAATATGCGGATTCACACCAAAGACAACCTAACGGAATTATTCCCAGACATGATTTTAAAGATCATAGTGTGACTTATCTGCAGAATGAAATTGGTAAGACACCCAGACTCGTTTTCTTGTTTCATTCTGTCAACCATTTCGGACCTTGTCTTTATATAGTGATTCTTCCCAGTCCCGATCGAAACTGATATGGCTCGTATGTAACCAACTCACATCTGACTTTTATTTTGAACTATGCTCTGAAAAGTTTGCTAGAGACTTCTCACTATTAGTTCTAGAAGAATCTTCATCTTTTTTCTTTTGTCGGAATTAACAGAAAAAGAAGTACGAAATACATCAAGAGGGGACTGGTTAAATGAAAAAGAAAAAAAGAAAAAGAAAAAGAAAAATAGGGGGTGGGGGACAATGAGGGAAGGCCAATCCCTCCCTTGGCAAGTCCATTCGTAAATGGGTTTACCTCTCTACGGATGTGGGTAAATGAAATGTTACCCTTGATGAGAGAAAGTGAGTTTCCTTGAAGATAAAGAAAAGCCTCCATGGCTTATAATGACCCTTTCTTGCCCAAGAAGTTACATTGAGGATTCCTCTTCCACAATGAGTGCTAGGATCACTCATGAGGAGCCTCAAAACTTAACGAAGGGCTATGGCTGCCTCCCTCGAAGCATCTCACATGCCTGCCAGGCCAAAATATGTATGGCAGTTCTAGAAGTATGTCTTCAGTCTTGTATCCAATCTCAGGAAACTAAGGGAATAATTTTATTCAATCAACATCATTGTTGTGTAGGAAGGACTCGGAAATGTTGGACCACCTCTTTATTGGATGCAAAGTGAGTTTGTAATATCTTTGCAATTCTATTTGGTTTATTTGAAATTGATTGGGATTGCAGATCTTAATATAGGATCCTGTGGGTGGGTGGAATAGTGATCCCTTGGAGCCTCGAGGTAAAATCTTGTGGCAAAGGCTGCCTTAGTTATGCTATTCTGTGGGGAATTTGGACAGAGAACAAAATAGTATTTGAGGATAAATCATGAAGCCTGATCCAACTTGTTGCCAAGATCAAGTTGTCTTTGGCAAGATGGGGAAGTGCCTAGGAGGTGTTTAAAGAAATCCCTATTTTACGGTCTTTTCCATCACTGAAAGGAGATTATGTATGAGTATAGGTGCAGTCCTACTAACATGGGGCATGGTATCCTCCTCTGGCTGGCTGTTGGAAACTCAATATCGATGGGAACTCTTTCGTTAACTTAGGTGCTTCTAGAATAAGGGGAGTTCTAAGGGATGAGCAAAGGGCAATAAAAGTTTCCTTTTGGGGATGGCGGGAATTGGAAGTCAAATGGAGCATGCTTGTGAGTATTAAAATCGGGGTGGCACTTTTTAGTTGATAGGGTGGGTGAACCTTGGATGAGGAATTAACATCAGTGATTTGTTAGATGTCAGGGAGGCAGGGCCCCCTTTGAGTAAAAAGTTTTTAATAATTATTATTTTTTAAATTCTAAATGGTGTATAATTAATAAAACCAGCCCTGGAAGGCTAATTGTATTGGTTCTCTTGCAAAGGGGGTCCATAGGTCTTCTCTTTCTATAGGGGGTCTTAGGGGGTTCCATGGAAATCAGCTGTGCACAAAACAAACAACATATGTTGATTCATGTTCGCGATTTCCCCCAGCCATAGGATTCCACCTGGGTTTTCCATATCCAATTTGGGATTCTTTGTATCCAAACATGCCCTTATTGCCTGCCACCCTTTGATTAATGTGGAAAGTGGGAAGAAAGAAACAGTTGGATGTTTTGTGCAAGGAGCAAGGGAATGAGGAGGTATTTGGTTGCATTCGTGGTAGAGTCATATCTTGGGCTCATAAGGAATCATGGAAAGATTTGGTGAGAAGATTGCTAGAAGTCATCAAAAGCATTAGCAATAGGGTTGTTAGTTGGAAAGCTTCTTAAATTTAGGTTGCTCTCATCTCAATCCAGGTTTGGTGGGTATTGTGGCATCATTAGAGATGAGTTAAGGAATTGGGAAAGTTTATACTTTTTCAGGCTCGATGGGGATTTGTACCTCGAATGAGGCAGAGCGAGGATGCTTTTGACTAGAGCAAAGCGGAATGGGATTGCCTACGACCCCGGGCACAGAGATGTACCTGTGCCTTGGGCTGTGTTGTGCCCACAGAGATGTCTGTGACAAATTCACTTTGCCATCTATTTTGAAAGACCACAATAGGACAAGAATCTAAAAATCAGGTAGATCCAAAGCTCAGGTGGGCCACACCAACGAAATAGTGGGAACGGAAACGTCCACCATTGAAACCTTCATGGAGCTGATCATGATGTTCATATGCCATCCAAACTGTTCATAGGGTTATTACCACTGTAGGCACAAATATCATCATAAAACAAAGCTTTTGTAACCCCCAGTCGTTCAATCCCCGCTGTTTTGTGTGGTATGGCCCACATGAGTCTTGGATTTATCTGATTTTTAGATTCCTATCCTATTGTGGTCTTGCAAAACAGATGGACGAAGTGAATTTGTCACGGACATCTCTGTGGGCCCCACACAGCCCTGGGCACAGGAATATCTCTGTGCCCAGGGTCACATGCAATCCTCTTCAATGCAAGGCAGCTTGCTCGCTTTCATAACAGGCCAACAGTGATTTAGTGGAGCTCTTCAAAAGCAATAGGGCATACTTCTTCTATGATGTGGTTTGCAATTTGGAGTGGTAGGGTGGCTCTGATAGAAGCTCTCAAAATGGGTAGGGGAAACTCAACGTATTTGGCAAGACAATTTGTTTGCTCTTGAACATGTACCCATAGAAGGTATTGGACAAGTGATGGAATGTATTGATTGGAATTGGATGGAGAGAATTATTCCAGTTGTATAATGCGTTTCATATTCTCTCCTTTTTGATATTTTCATATCTTACCAATAAAGGACCCAAGAAAGTTGCCGTTTGGGGAGGCATAATTTTGAGCCTGGATGTGCATTTCTAGTGTTAGTTAGTCGCATAGAAGGTTGCTTGCATTTCACAAAATTTTGTCATTTCAATTCTCAAAATGAGACCGTAAGATTAGTGACATAGATACGAGATATTTAGATCTTTAGGTTTTAAGGGTATTTTGTTATTTTAAGTGCCTGATGCTAGGTTAAAAGTTAGGTTTAATGGTTAAGATGAGTTAGTTTAGTTGTCTTTAGCTTTTTGTTCCTGTATCCAGCTTGTTAGTTGAGCTTGGTTAATGGTTCCTTCTAGAGGGGAGATCTATTCCGAAGTCCTGTGGAGGTACTGGTTATGGTGCTGTCTGAACCACAAAAATGCCATAATCCTCCTCTTAAGCCTAATCTCAACTAATTGGGGCCGGTTACATGAATCCTTTTCCACTATTCCACTCTATCAAGGGCCATAATTTCAGTTAGACCATAGGTCATTAAGTCTTTTCTTACTCCTTCCACCCACATGCTTTTGGGCATTCCCCTTACCCTTCTAGAGCCTTCAGTTTGTAACAACTCACTCCTAACCAGCGTATTCTCAGTCTTTGGTGCATATGACCAAACCATCTAAGTCTACTTACCCTCATCTTATTACCTATTGATGCTACTCCTAAATTCCCTCAAATTGCATTCGTTTTTAATTCGATCCTTTTTTGTCTTGTCACTCTTCCATCTCAACATCATCATTTCTGGTACACCCAGTCCTATGAATATGTTATTCCTTAATTGCCCAACATTTTGTCCCATAAAGCATGCCTGGTCTTATGGCCATCCTATAAAATTTCCCTTTCAGTTTGAGTGGTACACCACAATCACATTAAAGTCCAGAGACTCATTTCTTCCACCCCGCTTGAATTCTATGGGCAACACCCTTCTCAATCTCTCCACTCTCATGAATTATTGACTCAAGATATAAAAAGCGGTCATTTTGGGAAACTTTTTGGTTTGCAATCTTAACTAATTCCTCATTCTCACTCTTGCTACTAAAATTGCAGTCATTATACTCTATTTTTGTCCTACTAATTTTAAATCCTTTAGATTCCAAAGCACCTCTCCATAAATCTAGCTTTGTGTTTACGCTCTCTCATCTTGTCAATCAGAACTGTCATCCGCAAACAACATATAGCATGGGATTTCTTCCTGCAAATGCCTTGTTAACTAGTCTGTAACCAAGGGAAAATATGCTGTCTCAATGCCACCAAGCCTACAGTAATTGGGAACTCACATGTGGTGTGATTCTGTGCAATGGGAGATAGAAAAGTCTGGTATGTTTTCAGTCAGATCGATGTGGTAATGTTTGGTCTTATGGCGCTCCGAACAAGGGTAGCTGCTTTGGGTGGCTAGTGGGTCGCAACAAAGTCCTCACCGTTGATAATCTTGCAAGCAAGGAATGATCCTTCCTAATATTTGTGTTCTTTGTAAGAAGGATGTAGAATCGGCCTGCTATCTATTCATTTCCTGTCCTTTTGTCTCCTTTTTGTGGCCAACATCCTGCAGTTTTTCAATATTTCTTGGGCTATCCCAGGATTCACGTTGGTCCTCCTCTCGGTTTGGCATGGTGGTATGCCTGTGGGTAGTGCTAGGCAGATGTGGAGATTAGCTTTGGTCGCAGCTTTATGGACCATATGAGGGGGGTGGAATAACCACTGCTTTAGGAATATTAGCAGTTCTCTGTCATCAGCAGTTTTGCAGATTTTCTTGTTGATTAGTGAATGGGACCCTCATTGATGGGTCTGCCTTCGTATTTTTCTGCTCTTTTCTTGCTTGTATTCTTTGCCTTTCAAAAAAAAAAAAGAAAGAAAGAAAGGGAACTCATCTCTCCACTAGTAGTCCTCACGCTAGTCACTGCTCCCCCATACATATCCTTAATTATGCCAAAACTCTTTTCTTTTCCCACACGCACCAGATTAACACTCTTAAGGAACTTGTCATAATCTTTCTTCAAGTCAGTAAATACCTTATGGAGATCTTCCTCTCCCTATATTTCTCCATCAATTGTCTATGTAGGAGAATAGCTTCAGCGTTAGACGTTCTGACGTGAAACCGAACAGATTTTCTCATACATTCATCTCATTCTTTAGTCTTTGCTCAATCACTCCTTCCCAAAGTTTCATAGCATGGCTCATAAGTTTAATCCCACGATAGTTAGTGCAACTCTATATATCTTGTTTATTCTTATAAATAGGTACTAGGGTACCTTTCCTCCATTTGTTTGGCATTTTTTTTTAATTTTTAATTTTATTATTATTATTATTTTTTTTAAGTCTTAGAATTTTGTTGAACAACTTTGTCAACCAAAATAACCCACTTTCTCCCATACACTTTCAAACCACTATTGGTATACCATGTATCCAAGGACTTTTCTTGTTTTCATCTTTTACAAAGCTTTTTTCACTTCAGATATCCTAATCCTACAAAAGAATCTATTGACTCCGATGACATTTGAGTTTATGGTTCCTTCTATTCCTATCCTCTCAGAATGACTATCTATTCACTAGTTTTGGAAATAGCTTCTCCACTTTTCATTGATCTCATTGTCCTTGATTTGTACCCTTTGGTTATTGCTTTTAATGCATCTAACATGATTTAGATCCCTACTCTCCCCTCTGTCATTTTTGCAAGTTTGAAGACATCTTTCTCACCTTCTCTTGTCCCCAATCTATTGTGAAGATCATTATGAGCTTAATTTTAGTCTCACTACTTTCTTAGCAATCTTTCTGGCATTTCTATATTGTCTAAGATTTTCTTTGTTTGTAGTCCCTTGTTAGGCTTTGAAACATTAATGCTTTCTTGTTAATACCTTTTTGTTCATCGTCATTCCACCACCAAGTTTCCTAATATGATTGACTTTTCCCTCTAGATACTCCGAAAACATCTTTTGCCACTATCCTAATGCACTCAACTATTTTGTTCCGCATAACGTTTACTTTTTCCTTGACATTCCACTTTCCTTCTTCTGTCAATTAATTTATGAATAACATTGTTTTATTTCCTTTTAAATTCCCCCACATAGTTTTTGGACACCTATTAATTGCATTTCCTTTCTTCCATCTCTTGATGTAGACATCCATAACCATTAACCTATGTTACACGGTCAAACTCTCTCTTAAGTACCACCTTGCAGTCCTTACATATTGGTCATTTCGTTTTCCAAGTGCAAAAAAATCTATTGGGCTTGTATATGAAGAACCGCAAAAATGTAATCCAGAAAAAAAAAAAAATGTTTTGATGATGCTTGGAGTTGCTGGAATGCTGAAGTATGCATGTTGGGTGTTCCCGTTGTTGTCATTCTAGGAGGTTTTACTTGGGTTTCCTTAATTAAACCTGCGCACTGATGGTTAATGTCACTTCATCAAACACTGATTTCTGCTAGGTATCAAGGAAAATTTCTTGCACCAGCCTAGATTACAATTCATGGACTGAGCTCAAGCTCAGGCAGAACCCTGCCTAGCCTGATTGTGGCCCATTGACAACAATCGGGTGCAGAAATGGTTGTCTTCTTGACGAAGTCTTTATTTGCAGTGTCGTCATTGCTTGGGGGCAGACTTCTTGCATCAAGGTGTGAGGCAACTCCAGCCTACCTAAAGTGGGAACTTTTTATTGGGCAATGATAACTAATAGGTTTTAATCTTGAAAATATTGTAAACATTACCAATTGTCTCCAAGTATCTGTTTCTTTGTTGGGAGGAGGGAATTGTGGATAATCTTTTCATCCTTTGCAAGATTGAGAAAACGGCTATGAATGATATCTTTTTGGATTTTGGTGTGAGTTGGGATTGGCGGAAACATTGCCAACTAAGTTGAATGATTGACCAAGCAGTCCGTCCAATTTGGTGGAAAATGAACACTTTAGCTCTTATGTGGAGCATCTGGAATGCTAGGAACAATAAGGTCTTTGATATCACATGTTTATCTTTGGAATTAACAAGAGATAAGAGACTAATTTCGTGATTAGTTGGGTGGGCTTTTGTTAATTTCACATTGTTTCTTTTCTTTCTTTTCTTCTTTCTTCCTTCCTTCTTTTAAAATTTTAAAAGGATTGCATGTCATTTTACATGATTTAACCTATGTTGCCAGAGTATGGGTGTGCTTTTCATGTACAGCTAGGATTGAGCATACCTCATAGGCATAAGCATGGTTAGATGGCTACCTCATAATATCATAAGTTGTGTTTGTATACCAATTCTCATGATTCACCATAAATTCTACATAACTGTTAAGTTTAGATTTCTTGACCCTAGTGGATTCGGAGATCAAGGTTATCTTGGTCATTGTGGCGTAGGTAGTAGTCTCAGATATCATGATAATGGTGACATGTGTCTTTTTTCCCGTTAATTTAGATATGTGTGGCAAATAGGGCAAAGGCTCATGCCCTTGGAGAAGGTTTGATAATTTTCTGATGATCTCTCCAATTCTCTCTATTCGTTGATTGTGTCAAGGATTCGGTTTGACTCGTCTTTTTTCTTTCTTTTCTTTTCTTTTCTCTTCTTCTTCTTCTTCTTCTTCTTCTTCTTCTTTTAATTAATTTATTAGTTTAGCCATGTTTCTTCTCCTCTTTTGTTCATGTTTCATGAAATCTTGTACAAATGCTCTAGGATAAACATTTTGTTGGCCCTTGTAAGTAGAGAGAAATGATGTTGCTGACTCCTTAGCTAAAACGTCTTTATTGGAATTATTTGATAATTCCTTTTTCTTTTTTGGATAAAATACAAGTGTAAAATTACATACCCTTTTAAGCCTCATAGTTTTGCTACTGCAGGGGCATTTTCACACCTGGCTCAAGTGGGGTAGCCTATGGGATGCGGGGGCACACTCGGGGTGGGCGGCCCGTGTGAGGTGGAACCCATGTGATTTGGGGCCCACGAGGAGGGTTCGATCGAGAACCTAACCCATGGATGTGGGGCCTAGGCTATGAGAGATTAATTCTCCATGCTCTATCAGTTCGAGCTTTTAGATCTAGTAGTTAATTGTCCTGCATCAAATTGGTATCAGAGCGGGAGGTCTCGTGTTCGAGACTCATCATCGGGGGTGATTAATGTAGGGGCATTTTCACACTGGGCTCGAGTGGGTGGGGTGGCCTGTGGGATGCGAGGGCACACTCGGGGCGGGCAGCCCATGTGAGGCGGAACCCATGTGATTTGGGGCTCACGAGGAGGGTTCGACCGAGGACCTAACCCATGGATGTGGGGCCTGGGCTATGAGATAAATGGATTAATTCGCCATGGTCTACAGTTCGAGCTTTTAGAGCAAGTAGTTAATTGTCCTGCATCATTTGCCCCAGGTAGTTGAAGTTGTGTTTGACATCTCAGGATTCCAAGCCATAACATCAATATTGTATTGGAAGGTATTAGTAATATACAACTGGAGATGATTATTGATTAAAAATTATAATAAATTAAATTAATTAACTAAAAAAATGAAAAAGGCATATATACACACACAACCCCTTTGTCCATCTGAGATGAGGAATTATGGGGTCTTGGCTCATCAGAAATTGTATGTTTTGGTGATGATGAGTGTGCATGCTGGGCCCATGGTTCAATGATCTAAACTGTGGATATGATGGGCCTTCAACAAGGATGGATTTCTTTAAAAAAAAGATCCGAACCTTTTGATAGTGTGGCCTTTAAATACATAAAAAAAGCTATGGACCCAACATGCCTGAAATCCTACTCATCAGCAAACCATATGTTTCCTGTTGGGCAGAGCCCTATAATTCCTCATATGAAGATTGGTCTTGGCACCTTGATTAGTATGGATAGTAGGATTATTTTCCAAATGAGACACCTCGTTAAGAGAGAGTTGCTAATTAACATGGGAGATTTTATTCGAGTCTTCTACACCAATTCTACTCTTATGAAATGATCAACCGCTATGGTTCTTCTCTTGGAATTGGTCAATTGGATCAAATTTCTTGGCTCAGGTGTATGTTTGGACTTTTGGGGTAGTTCAGAAATCGCTGCAGGGCAGAATACATTTCTCCAAAAAAAATATTTTGTTTCTTTCAAGTGCCAGATCAAATGAAGGTGTTACTTTGGCAAACTGATATCCTCCCAGGTTTCATTTAATCCTTTTCCTATGCTGCCCAAAAATGGTCGGCAAGTTCAAAAAGCTTGCCATACAACAGTCAGTCAAACATCCATTTGTGGTACTTCCAAACTCACCTTTACCTATGGCTTGGAACTGTTGACACTTTGACATGGAAAGATGTTCGCCAAGATTCTACAGTTTGTACAACATGGATGCAAATACAGTTTTACAATTGAAGGGTATCGAAGTATCTAACATGTGTACATGATCAGACTCGCGGATCTCCTCACGGCTTTGATATAGCTTGCTAGTCTTCTCCAAATACTATGTGCAAAAAAGCCGGGAGATATGATCTGGGACCATGTCATGGTTACTATCATTTTTGCAATCTTGTATGTTTGGGATGATCTTAAGCCCAGCAGTAAAAAATCCCATTGTTTCGTTGTGATTAGTAAACCATCACATCTGCACCAGAAAGGGCAGTTTTAGGGAAAATGGGCCCAGCTGTTAATTTGAGTTGTTTCATTTTCCAAAACAGGTCATTGACATGCTTCTCTTCAAAGGGATGGAGGAACTGAACAACATTGTCGAACACGCGAAGCAACGGCACCACATCATTGGCCAGTATGTTGTCGGGAGCGGTGGGCTTGTTCAGGACCGGGGCACGAAAGATGAAGGGAGCTCGGAGTTCCTGAAACACTTCTACACCAGTAATTATTTCTAGAACTGAAAGATGAAAACCCAATGCATGTTGCTCTCTTTAATTTCTAGTTTTCTCGTCATTTTGCTTTGGTGGGTCTGATTTACTTTTGGTATTTGACCAGAAAAAATAAGATCCCGAAACCCGCCTAGCTTAAAATTTGTATGTTGTGTTGGAGAGAATCATGCTGAAATTTCTTCTTCAGTGAAAGTGTCAATACAAGTACAGTATATGGAAGTGAGTGGGAAATGATCACATTCATCCATTGCATCTGAAACTTTTGAATATGTTTGTGTTTTGTCCTGCCAATGTGTCGTGTGTGTAGGACACCCTGATTTGTGCAAACATATGGGTCCACCAGGAAGATCACCTGTTGTGGAAATCTGGATGGGCCACTCATTAGGTAGCCACACCTGTATGCTACCAAGTCAGACCATCTTATTGTTGATTTCAATGGTATGGCCTGCCCAATGGGTGTACTAGCCTGATTTTTGCCCCTGGGTTTGCAGTGCCTGTATGTGATTCATTTCTCGGACTACAACATTCTTTCGGACTGGGGGAAAACTGTGGAAATGAAATTGAATTCCAAAGATGTGATGTTTTCCAAACATCACTTCTTTGGAATTCAATTTCATTTCCACAGTTTTCTTTAAAAAAGAAAAGAAAGAGTAAGATGATTAAAAAAGAAAAAGAAAAAGAAAAAAAACTTTTAAGTCTAGATTTCCATGAGATACAGTTCTTATTGTCCGACCTTTGAACACTTACGCTACAATAAAGAGGTTATCGTGGTTTCTTTTTCACGCATTACCTTTTCCTCATATCTGTTGTTCAGTTTTCCATACTCACATTTTAATTTCCTCCAATCCAAATAGGCCTTGTCACCAAAGCACGGTGTTTGGATAAGAATCCAAGATGTGAATGTGGAAACCGCCCCGGAAATATAACAAACAAGAAACAATAGAAATGTTGAAGGTCAGTGGTCATACATTGTTGTTTGTTTTGAATGGTTGATTTCCATGGAATGTTGAGAAGTCAATGGTCAATGGCATATGCATCTCTCCCTATGTTAGGAACGCCATGGATTAGCTTTTTGGGAAGAAATCAATTCACTCATTTTTCAAGGAAAAGCATAACAATGTTGGTCAATTCCTACAGCTGCTTTTCCAAGACAACAATAAAATAGCTTTGTGACCATGAAAACTGATTTTACTTGCCAATTATTTCCAACTTTCTAAACAGACTCAGTTGTAATGTTGTCCACATTACAATATTATCTTGTCCACCCAATATTTTGATGTACCAAGGAGGAGATCTATTTATATGGACAGGATTTCTGGAGAGCTATTTTAGGACCCCAAACACTACACACAATCTCACATTTGTGTTAATATCAAAAGGTGCCATGGGATCATCTCTTCAGTATATGCTAGTAACATCCATGGATGGACTGAACTTGCACCCAAACATGATACATGGATCTTGAGTTTTCAACCCATCTGAAAGGCCCCTTATGTTGGGGTTGTTTGGTTGCTGGGAATTCTTGTTCTTAGCTTAGGGCCTGTCTGGACGCATCTCATCAAAATGGGGTTCATGAAGAAAGGGGCTTCAAGCCAGCTGTTTTGGTCGACTTGGCATTCTGGTGCTTATTTTGTTTGATATCATGAGATGAGATGGGGTGTTTGCAAAGTCCATCCAAACACGCACCAACTATTTTATTTTTGGATGAAAATGGCATTTAGGCCTTACAGATTGGGAGAAAATTTTTAGGTAGAAGCTAGGTGGGGCCTACTGACTGTTATGTCCACGAAAAATTTACACCGTCCATCAGTTTTGCAAGCCCACGATGGGAGATGAGCCCAAACATGAGTCAGATCCAAAACTCAGATGTGCCACACGATAGGAAATGGTGGAGATTGAACTTGCACCATTGAAAACTTTGTGGGGCCACAAAAGTTTCAGATCACGCTACTATTTGTGTTTTCAGTTCATCCCACTGAGAATAACCTTATCATCGGTTTGGATGACATCTAAACATCATGATGGGCTTTGGGAAGGTTTCAACATCCTCATTGTTTCTGTTTGGTGTCAGGCAATTCGTGTCCTTCAGATTGTGTGTCCAAACGGGCCTTAGCATTATTGAAGGTTTAGTCCTCAGCTTCTCTCTAAAAACTGTGTTCTAACGGTTTCCACCCACTACATATAGCATTCATTTTCTTAGCCATTGAATCAGAAGATCAATGGCTAGAATGATTTTTCAGAGGGATGGCTGTTCAAAGTTGGACCACACATGATGTAAGTCTAAATAAATAACCTTTTGTAGTATAATTAATAGGTGCCATCCATTTTCTACTTCATTGCATGTGGACATTGCTGCGTGTGATCTTCAAAAATTCCCAATCAATGGTTAGTATCAACTTAACCTGAGTGACTTTTAGGAAATGATGGCAATAACAAACTTGTTATTGATCCATCAGAATATAAAATATCAGTCATTGACACGCCAAAAATCAGGCTGATCGATCATCATGTGGGCAGCCACTTTGATGATTTGGCGATCATTGATCATTGGTTGGTTGTTCCTTGTTTTCTATGGTCTACCTTATATAGTGATTATATAGCCTTTATTTTGAAGGATTTCATTAATACATTAGATGGTAGGCCCTATCATTAAAGAGTCACTGAATATGCATGATATTTAATGGTAAGAGGTGAAAAGTCTAATTTACCCTTCAAGTGAATCGGTATGAGTCGAAATGCATTTTTCTAGTTACAAAGTTACGTGGACCCCATTGTAATGTGTTTCCAAAATCCACATCGACAACCAATTGCATGACCCAAAGTTAGGTGTAGGGCTAAAAAAAGAACCTTATCTATGATTCAGGTAGACCAAATGATTAGAAAAGATGCATGGTGCTATGCCTACCCTCCAAATTATTTCTCTCGATTGTGGCCCGCTTGTATCACGGATTGTCATGACTTTTTGACCCATTTCTAAAATTTGGAGTGGTATCCAATGGTTAGATTGGATTTCACATAATTATCATGATGGGCTTTATAAAATAATCAACAATGGAAGTCTCTCTCCCAACAATATCCTTTGATGATCACAGGTCATCTGAATTTTCGTCCTTAACTCTCAAGTGGTATTTCACATATAACGGTGGAAGTGGTATTTCCCATATGGGGAAAAGGTACAATGTGCTCGAGCTGATTTTAACGTCCAATGAGGTTGAGCTGTGTGGGCCCCACTGTGATGCGTTTCGAACATCAACACCATGCATTTGATGCATCCCCTTTAAATTATGGGATATGCCAAAAATCAGCCGTATACGTTACTCAGGTGGGTCACACCATCTAAAATCATGTGAAGACATACTAAAAACATATAAAAGCACTTGGTGGGGCCCACCTGAAATTTTCATGCGCCTGAAAGTTGGTCTGAACCGTCATACAAGTGGGACACACATAATGGATGGGCTGGATTTTCAAACTACATCTCGGTGGGCCCAAAAAAATGGTTATAAATCTTTTAATGGTGCACGGCACCTCTCAACTTTTGTATGTGGTGTGGCCCAACAAGTTACGGATTGACTTGATTTTTGAGACTTAGATTCACGATGGAATGGTGCATCTGGCTGATGGTGTTGATGTTAGAAATGCATCACGGTGGGGCCCACACAGCTCGACCTCATTGAGCGTTAAAATCAACTCCGGCGCGCGCATTTTATCAAAATCTGTGAATATATATATATATATATATATATATATATATATATATATATATATATATATATATATATATATATATATATATATATCCAAAAATCAAGTCAATCGGTGGCTTGTGAGGGCCACACCACATATAGAAGTGGGGAGGGGCCGTGGACCATTAAAACATTCATAACTATTTTTGAGGGGCCACCGAGATGTAGTTTGCAAATTCAGCCCATCCATTATGTGTGTCCCACTTGAATGAGGGTTCAGACCAAGTTTCAGGTGAATTAAAAACTCAGGTGGGTCCCACCAGTGCTTTTATATGTTTTTGGCATGTATACTTATGTTTTTATATGGTGTGGCCCACTTGAGCAACGGATTGACCTGATTTTGGGCTGTCCAGCCCACTATGGAATGGTGCATCTGGTGGACGGTGTTGATGTTCGAAAGGAATCACGGTGGGGCCCACACAGCTCGACCTCACGGACGACCGCTTATATATATATATATGGGAAAAGGTACTATGCGCTCGAGCGTAAAGCGGTCGTCCGTGAGGTCGAGCTGGGTGGGCCCCACCGTGATTCCTTTCGAAAATCAATACCGTCCACCAGATGCACCATTCTATAGTGGGCTGGACGGCCCAAAATCAGGTCAATCCGTGACTCAAGTGGGCCACACCATATAAAAACATAAGTATACACGCCAAAAACATATAAAAGCACTGGTGGGACTCACCTGAGTTTTCCATGCACCTGAAACTTGGTCTGAACCCTCATTAAAGTGGGACACACATAATGGATGGGCTAGATTTGCAAAACACATCTCGGTGGGCTCTAAAAAATGGTTATGAATGTTTTAATGGTGCACAGCCCCTCTGTACTTCTGTATGTGGTGTGACCCACTAAAGTCACAGATTGATTATTTTGGGCCGTCCAGGCCCACCATGGAATGGTACATCTGGTGGACAGTGTTGATGTTCGAAAGGCATCACGGTGGGGCCCACCCAACTCGACCTCACGGACGACCGCTTTACGCTGGAGCGCATAGTACCTTTTCCATATATATATATATATAGAGAGAGAGAGAGAGAGAGAGACTCGGATTGCGCAGTACGAAAGACAGCGCTAAAGTCGGAATTGTAAGATTAGGCAGATACAAATCTCAAGTAGATCATGCTAGAGAAATTAGTGGCGATACAATACATTATATATCTGCTTCATTTTTATGGCTCATGCCCTAAACTAAACTTGAAAAATGTCCGGACAGTGCAGACATAATACATAAGTTATGGTGGGGCAAAATAACTTTGAGAAATTGACAACTGTAAACTCCACCTTTTACCCACCGTCTTTTCGTAAACCATTCTGTACGGACATACTATTTGCAGACGAAAATACTCTTCCCAAGCTAAACCACCCTCATGTTTGCCATATAAGCTGCGTGAATTTCATGCCTGGGTATATCATGTATCCATTAGCTACGGTTATAATTCGTAGCTATATATCAAGGATATTTTCACCTTTTCTCCGGTATATCCGCACAGAATTGTTTAAATTGAGAAAGTAAGGTCTGGGAGCGTTTCTCAGTAACACTTTGCTACGTCAATACGAATGGACATCCGGTAACACTGTCGTAAGTATTTTCCTGACCGCGGGGTCCACCTTGATGTATTTGTTGTATTATCCACGCCGTCCATAATTTTTTAAATATTATTTTAGTGGTTGATATCAAGAATGAAGCAGATCCAAATTTCAAGGGGACCATACTAGACGAAACACTGGACATTGAACGCCCACCGTTAAAAACAGTGGGGGCACACATATCTTCCTTTGCCAGAAATGCAATTCCGTTCCGTATCCGGTGGGGAGCTGTGGTTTTCAGTTTTGCATGGATTATCTTTAAAGGGTAAATCCGTACGTGGTAAAAAAATGAAATTGTCGTGAAGTGATCTTTTAAAATGATTTGGACGGTGGGGATAAAACACATACATCACGGTGGGCCCCACAGAGCTCCTGTCCAGGCAGGGGTAGGACGCAATCCACGTCGCATTCACGCGGCATGAATTAACTCAAAATAAACCGATTTAAATTATGGAATGAACGGTCTCAGTTGATTCTTGTGAACTTGCCCGCTGAAATAGCACCATGGTACATTTTTCATTCTTAACCGTCCAATAAATATCTACTGATCCGATAGATCAGCAATCAAGTAGGTGTAATTTTTGGTACGTAGTCCATTTATACTGAGAACCATAACTTGGATGGTTTAATTGACTAGATCGAATGCGGAGTGTGCATTTAGAAGTAATTTGTAAGTGCCTGCGTATCATCCATCATACTCTCCCAGAGTATCAAAATATTTCTCCAAAATTATATAAAAAGAAATTTTCAACTGTACGACCCATTTGTGGCCCATTTACATTTGTATGCCCACCTTTTTTAACCTTTCAAGAATCCCTATACGTACGGACGGCTCGCAAAAGGTCGAAAATGCCATTGCTTTTCCTTCCGCGAGAGGATCGGCCGCTGACGCTCTTCGAACTCCGAGTTGTACGCACGGTTCAAAAGATATCAAAGTTACATGGGCCCCACAGTTACGTAATTATTATATCCACAACGTTCATCCATATTTCGAGATCATTTCGAAGCATTATATATATATATATATATATATATATATATATATATATATATATATATATATCCAAAGATCAACTGGACCACAACACAAAGCAGCCGAAAAAATGATTTTCACCGTTAAAACTTTTGTAGGGCCCACCATAACATTTATTTTCCATCCAATCTATTCATAAGGTCACAAAGACCTGGATGAAGAGGAAAAACAAATTTCATAATGGTCCAAAACTTCTGTGACCCCTAAAAGGGTTTCAATGGTAGACGTTCAATCCTCCATAGCCTTTTACAGTGTGGTCCACTTGATAGCTAGATCTGTCTTATTTTTCGTCTCAAGCGTTAATACGAGTTCACCAAATAGATGGACAGTTTGGATGTAACACATACCTCATAATAGGACCCACAAAAAGCCGTGGGGATTACAACAGCAAAAAATAAAATAAAATAATAATAAATAAATAAACCGTGGCTACATTTTTTTGTAGCTACGGATTATAACCGTAGCCTAATCCGTAGCCGATATATATCTAAGGTCTTTCAATATGTATAGAAGGTCTTTCGATTAATCGAAAAAGGTCAAGAACTGTCCAGTGAGTTTGCCTTAAAAATCCTGCAATTTTAGATACGTACCGATGATTATTCGATAAGTATTGAAGGTGATTGGACCAATCGCTACGGATTATAACCGTAGCCATAAAAGTAGTCTATGCTAGTATGAAATTTTATTTATTTATTTAATTTTATTTTTTATTTTTATTTTATTTACATGTATAACTTTATTCTGCCTACAATTTTCTCTAATACATATTTATATAAATATGTATATATAAGCATATAATTTTTTTCTCTATTTTTTTCATTTCTTTCTTTATTCATTTAACAAGAAAATCTTCTAAACCAAAATTAGTTACTTGTAGTACCCTATGTGATTTTGGGTAGGAGAAGCTACTTTAGCCAGCCAACCTGGTTATTTTTCAAGATTCCATTAGGTCTATGGTTGAAAATTCATTTCATTCACTTTGCGGTCAATTTCAATCAGTTCGTAGTCAATTTCATTCATTTCATTTACTTCGCGATCAATTCTATGCATTTCACGGTCAATCCCGGCGATTCCGTTTTGATTCACGGTCAATTCCCTTCATTTCAAGGTCATTTCCATGCATTTCACGGTCTTTTCCATGCATTTCACGGTCAATTCCCTTCACTTCACGGTCATTTCCATGCATTTCACGGTCATTTCCCTACATTTCACGGTCATTTTGTAACGTCCTGTCCAATCGAACAGGTATCTGGGCGTCCATTAATTGCCGCAGACCATCCGTTTAAGCTGCTGCCGGGTGAGGTACCACCAGTAATAAAAGGATTAGGCTAGGATCAACTCGTTAGAACAGTCTAGGCTGCCCATGATGGAACCTGGCGTGGCCCGCCAAGCCTGATGGCCGTATGCGTTCGTCAACAGCCCGTGTGGGCCACTCAGTGATCGAGGATGGTCAGAAAAATCTAAAACTTTCGGAAATCATATATCACACTGGGCTTGTGGACCATCGCGGACGGTGGACCCAGTGGACACCCCGAACTAGGATCTGGCACTAGCCGAATGCATCCCACCAGTGCCAAACAGAAATTGGAGCCTGACACATACAATGAAAGCGGGATTCCGGGCGATCTAGCCGTCGGATTTTCTCCAAATTTGTGGGGGTGGTTTAAAATATTTTTCTACGCCCGTCCACCAAATCTGGGACCTGATCGTGGAACGGTGACCGTTGATCGCAAATTAGACCCGTATGACCAAACCGCGCATCCGTTTGCCTCCAAATTTTGCAGGGTCCTTCATCGGGCCATGGAGCACTTACCCTACAAATTTCATGGCCAGAGGGCCGCTAGAACTGCCCCAATCACCAGATCAGCCCCCACGGGGCCATTTTTGGGACGAAAGTACCTGCTTAGATCATATATCCGTTCATCCGTTCACCCTCAATTTTTGCATGGACCCTAGTTGGGTCATAAGACACCTCCACGCCGAATTTGGTGGCCTGTAGAGTGTCGGGCCCACCTCAACACCAATAGGTGTCTCATAAGTCTATTTTAGGAAGACTTGGGAGCTTGGGGCCAAAGGACCCAACTCTAGGGAAATAAGCCCTAACCCTCTTCTCACAAACCCTTCACTCTCTCAACAACAACTCTCTCTCCCTCTATTTCTCCCTTCAACTCTCAACAACCCACCCCTTTTCCTTCTTGATTTCCCCAAATCTCCAACAATCAACCTCTCCTCCATCATCCTCACCACCTTACAACAACAAGGTCCTCCCTTGTAGCTTCCACCCTCTCCAACGACCAAGGAAAGTGTTGAAGGAAGGAAGTGAAGGCAAGAAGGTTGTGGTGGACCCTAAACCGAGTTGGGGGCTCAAGAGAACCGATCTCTTAACGCTCTATCCCTTCCGAAAAGGGAAGCTCTCCACCGCCACTCCGAAATTCGTTTGTGGGCCACCTTGGTAAGATTCCTTACTATTTTCTTTGAAATCCTTGTCTTGAAGGAGAAATGGGGTGATCCCTCTCATGCTTGAATCCTTTTAGGGACTCCGCCGCCAACCTTGAAACCCATCGCCTTTAGGTCGTTTCTAGAGCCTCATGACATTAAGGTGCGGACTATTGCTCTTAGGTGGCCTAGCACCAATTTTAGCATGGATATAATGATTTTGAGTGCTTCGATGCCTTGTTTGAAACTCTAGAGAGAACCTTAGGGGTTTTTCATGATTTGTTGGATTTGTTGGAATATGCATGTCTAATTTCCAAATGTGGTATGCATTGTGCCTTCTCATATTATGAGGTTGGATGATAACATGCTTGCGGATGTGATTCATTGCCTTCATGTGTGATGCTTCATGGTATGTGTGAATAGCATGTGATTCATTGCCTTCATGTGTGATGCTTCATGGCATGTGTGAATAATTGTTGGGACACTCATGGTTTTCAAGATGGAGGAAGTGAAAACTTTCTCACCCCACTCACACACTCACATGCACTTTAATTCCAAATGAGAATTGCTAGTTGTTAAAGGTATTTGATTTGTATGATTGGAATGCATGAGAATGTGATATGGATGTGATGAATGATAACATGAATCGTAGCATGCGGTAGATCTCCTTTACTCTCTTGGGATGGTTAGAAATGGACGAGAGAGGGTAGCCCCATTGGTAGGGCTACTCTAAGGCTAATCTGGCAGATGGGGCGGAAGTGTTCGGGTGGCTGTAGTTCGACTACATGGGACTCTTGTTCCCGAGGCCATTCGTCTCATGCCCGCCTAGTTGTGCAGACTAGCCTACTACCTGATCATCCCCGTTTGTTAACCATGTTTGCCCACTTATGCATGGAACCTGATGCACCCTACGACCCTTGGTGGCCCATTGATAATAAGACAAAGAAATTGGTCCACAGTCTCGTGATGGCCGCAGGTGGAATGGGACACCGTGGGCCGAGCCGGCTTCTGTTGGGGTACCGCGCCTCCCCGTAGTGACCGCGAGCGATCCTTTCCCTATCGGCACGCCTCATGTGCTTGGAGTCGGGAATGAGGACCCCGACAGGATCACGGACCGCGGGGTCTCGGCCTCACGCATTGATGGGGCCTTGGCCTCGCAACCTGATTAGGGCAGTGACAGGTAGGGTGAATCAGAATCCCCAACCTGATGGATGAAAGGACTTAACTAAAAACTTGGCTAACACGATCGCATTGCATCGCATTAGTTAGGGTGGCGACTCGGCAGTCGAGGTCGCTCTGAGGGAGTGTTGCCATATGCGATCGTTAGATGGAGTCGCTCGAGGGAGCGTTGCGGCGAGGGCATGCATCATATCATTGCATTGCATACGCATTTAATAAGAGTTGTAGGTGTTGTTGATTGGCTGTTTTTCATTAACTTCATGTTCAAATTGATGCCTGTTATAACTTAAGGTTAATAGTTCACACTGAGTTGATCACTCACTCCCACTCGGGACGGTGTTTTAAAACACCAACCGACGCTTCCATAGATGCGGTGGCGATGATCGGGAGGAGCCCCATAAGACGAGGTGATGCGGAGGAGGAGGAGGAGTACTCCTACTTTCGATTGATGGGCGGTCTTGCATCGGACCCGTAGATGTATCGGGGAGTCGCCGGTAGGGGAGCTCGCCTATATTCTTTTGGACTTGTTTATTTTTGTGATTTAGTTGTATGGCGCCATGGCGCCCTTCATTCTTTTGGACTGTATATAGTGCTTTGTGTTGTATCCTTTCATTTCAAGTGGATGTGTGGTTGTGATTCATGTTCCAGGTTGTTCCGACTTACTTGTAAATTTTTAAATTGATAAACCATAAACCATAAAAAGGTGTGATAGGTGACACCGGGAACTCGGGCGTTGAGTAATTACTCGGCCCCCGATTTTCAGGGCGTTACACATTTCCATGCATTTCATGGTCAATTCACTTCACTTCACGGTCATTTCCATGCATTTCACGGTCAATCCCAGTGATTCCGTTTTGATTCACGGTCATTTCCATACATTTCACGGTCAATTCCCTTCACTTCACGGTCATTTCCATGCATTTCACGGTCAATTCGCTTCACTTCACTGTCATTTTTATGCATTTCACGGTCAATCTTGGCGATTCTGTTTTAATTCATGGTCATTTCCATGCATTTCACGGTCAATTCCCTTCGCTTCACGGTCATTTTCATGCATTTCACGATCATTTCCTTACACTTCACAGTCATTTCCATGCATTTCACAGTCAATCCCGACGATTCTGTTTTGATTCACGGTCATTTCCATGCATTTCACGGTCAATTCCCTTCATTTCATGGTCATTTCCATGCATTTCACGGTCAATTCGCTTCACTTCATGGTCATTTTCATGCATTTCACGGTCAATTCGCTTCACTTCACGGTCATTTCCATGCACTTCACGGTCAATCCCGGCGATTCCGTTTTAATTCACGGTCATTTTCATGCATTTCACGGTCAATTCCCTTTGCTTCACGGTCATTTTCATGCATTCCACGGTCATTTCCTTACACTTCACGGTCATTTTCAAGCATTTCACGGTCAATCCTGACGATTCCGTTTTGATTCACGGTCATTTCCATGCATTTCATGGTCAATTCCCTTCACTTCATGGTCATTTCCATGCATTTCACGGTCAATTCGCTTCACTTCATGGTCATTTTCATGCATCACGGTCAATTCGCTTCACTTCACAGTCATTTCCATGCACTTCACGGTCAATCCCGACGATTCCGTTTTAATTCACGGTCATTTTCATGCATTTCACGGTCAATTCCCTTCGCTTTACGGTCATTTTCATGCATTTCACGATCATTTCCTTACACTTCACGGTCATTTTCATGCATTTCACGGTCAATCCCGACGATTCCGTTTTGATTCACGGTCATTTCCATGCATTTCACAGTCAATTCCCTTCACTTCATGGTCATTTCCATGCATTTCACGGTCAATTCGCTTCACTTCATGGTCATTTTCATGCATTTCACGGTTAATCCCGGTGATTCCATTTTGATTCACGGTCATTTCCCTTCACTTCACGATCAATTCCCTTCACTTCACGATCATTTCCATGCATTTCATGGTCAATCCCAGCGATTTCGTTTTGATTCACGGTCATTTCCATGTATTTCATGGTCATTTCCATGCATTTAACGGTCAATTCGCTTCACTTCATGGTCATTTCCATGCATTTCACGGTCAATCTCGGCGATTTCGTTTTGATTCACGGTCATTTCCATGCATTTCACGGTCAATTCCCTTCACTTCACGGTCATTTCCATGCATTTCACAGTCATTTCCCTACACTACACGGTCATTTCCATGCATTTCATAGTCAATCCTGGCGATTCCGTTTTGATTCACGGCCATTTCCATGCATTTCACGGTCAATTCCCTTTACTTCACGGCCATTTTCATGCATTTCACAGTCATTTCCCTACACTTCACTGTCATTTCCACGCATTTCACTGTCAATTCCGGCGGTTCCATTTTGATTCACGGTCATTTCCATGCATTTCAAGGTCAATTCCCTTCACTTCACGGTCATTTTCATTCATTTCATGGTCATTTCCCTACACTTCACGGTCAATTCCGGCGATTCCGTTTTGATTCACGATCATTTCCATGCATTTCACGGTCAATCCTAGCGGTTTTGTTTTGATTCACGGTCATTTCCATGCATTTCACGGTCAATTCCCTTCCCTTCATGGTCATTTTCATGCATTTCACGGTTATTTCCCTACACTTTATGGTCATTTCCATGCATTTCACGGTCAATCCCGGCGATTCCGTTTTGATTCACAGTAATTTCCATGCATTTCACGGTCAATTCTCTTCACTTCACGGTCATTTTCATGCATTTCACGGTCATTTGCCTACACTTCACAGTCATTTCCATGCATTTCACGGTCAATTCCCTTTACTTCACGGACATGCTCACCAAGGTCGTTCCTACAGAGAAGTTCAAATTCTGTGCAACTTCTCTGGACTTGGTGATGGCGTAAAAGAAGGACAGATTGAGCATGAGAAGCATTGATGAAGCTATGATGTGATGCAGAGATAAGAGAAGATGTCAAGAAGCTATACAATTGAAGATTGAATACATAGTGGAGATTGTTGTTAACAGATGTTTTAATTTTGAAAAGTTCTTAAAATTCTTGACTGGTCGAAGAAAGTTTGACTCGAAGTCCAACAACGATGTATTTGGGATTTCCGAAATGCTCGACCAGTTGAGGGACAAGCTTAACCAGTCGAAGGGGTTCTTCGACTAGTCGAAGCTCTGGCTCAACTAGTCGAAGGTTACACAGACTGCACGCGGACTAGGTAAATTTGAGGTGGTTTCTGAATTATTCCAAGTTGGTGCGAAAGGAGGGTTTCCTAAACTATAAATAGGAGTCCCTATGACTATTTTAAATCATTCTAAGGCTTTGTAAAGTATTTCAAATGGTTTATAAAAGGTTCTAGGGTGTAACAAGGGTGAGATTCGAAGTTATTCGAATCGTGTATGTCTTTTCTCTTTGTAATATATACTTTCATAGTAATTTTTTTTTGCTTTATACTGTGGTTTTTTCCCGAAAGGGTTTTCCACACTAAGTTTTTGTGTTTACTTAACGCTCTTGGATTGCTATCATAGATTCATCTCTGCATGATTCCATAGCATAATCCCCAACACCATATGCCTCATTTTTGACTCCTCGCTTAAAATGATTTGTCAAAATGAATGAATTATGTAGATAAAACATACACACCACGGTAGCTACGCAGAGCCTACCCCGCGAATTACCCCTACATCAAAGTATTCCAAAACTCAAGCGAGTCTTATCATGTAAATATAGCACTTTTAAGTATTAACCTTTGGGGTGGCCATGTTGAGCGTTGGATCATCCTGCATTTTCTCGGTTAAAGAAGGGGTGACTGTACGTGATGGAGAATATGAATTATGTGCCTATTAAGTCATTTCTCCCGCATTGGAGCTTTGTGGGCCCACCGTGATATATACATTTTATCCACACCGTCCATCCATTTTTCCATTGCACGTATATCCAAATCTCAGGTAGACCACATTAGAGGAAACAATGTTGATTGAAAATACACTATTAAAAACTTATTGGAGGCCACAAAAGTTTTGGATCAAGCTGATATTTGTGTTATCCCTTCATCCCGGCCTATGTGATCAGATGGCAAATAAACATTACCATGTGACCATGCAAGTTTTCAATGTTCGGCATTCCAATTAACCACTATTTTCTTACGGTGTTGTCTACCTGAGTTTTGGATCTGTCTCACGTGATAATGGCCCTAAAATGACATGAAAAAAAAAAAAAAAGGATGGATAGGGTGGATAAAACACAGACATTATGGTGGGCCTCACATAACACCAACAAGTAGCCGAAATCGGATTGCGTACTGAGTTACTCAGTAAGCTCTTATCGTACTGAGTAAACTCAGTTGGGTCCACCGTGAATGTATTTGTCTTATCCACTCCGTCCATCTGTTGTTTCAGATCATTTTAGTGGTTGAGCCTAAAAGTGAGGTATATCTAAAGCTAAAGTGGATTATACCACAGGGAAATCGTGGGAATAATGATTTCCACCGTTGAAACCTTTCTATGGGCCACAGTGATGTTTATTTGTCATCCAACCTGTTAATAATATCACAAAGACATGAATGAAGTGAAATCACAAATATTAGATTGATCTAAAACTTCTATAGCCCCCACAAAATTTTAAATGGTAGATGTTCAATTGACACCGTTTCCGGTGGTGTGGTCCATTTGATTTTTGGATATTCTTAATTTTCCGTGAATACACCTAAAATTATCTGATAAAATGTATGGACGGAGTGGATAAAACGCATGAATGACTGTGGGACCCACAGAGTTTACTCAGTACGCAATCCGCTTCCCAAGTAGCCACATCAGTATTTGCAGTTATTCCGTACGCCGATTCGGTAAGCTCATCACAATATAGGGATCTAAGGGGCCCATTGTGATGTATGGGTTTTATCCACACCGTCCATCCATTTTTCCATATCATTTAAGGGTATTAATACAAAATTGAGGCACATCCAAGGTTCAAATGGACTACACAGTGGGAATTAAATTCCTACCGTTGAAAACTTCTTGGCATTCACATACGCTTTGGATTAAGCTTATATTTGTGTTTTTCCTTCATCCAACTCTACGTGACCTTACGAAGAGGTTGGATGACAAATAAACACCTAGGAAGGTTTGAACGGTGAGGTGAGTAAAATTATCATTACTGCTTCCTGTTGTGTGGTAAACTTGAGCATTGAATCTGACTCATTTTTTGGCCTGTGCCCCAGACTGATATGGAAAAATGGATGGACGGTATGGATGAAATCTATACATCATGATGGGCCGTTGGTGCCTCAGGCGAGCCCAATCTGGGCAAGGACAAAACACAAATATACGGTAGTCGTTTAATCCCCCTGTATTGTCCACTTGAGCCTTGGATATGCCTTTTTTTTTTTTTTGGATTCATGCGTAAAATGATATGAAAAAAATGGATGAGTAGTGTGGATTAAAGCCTTATATTACGATGGTCCATCAGAGTCCAGCTTGCATCGAGCTCACGAATGGGGAAACGGATTGGCTACTCCCCCTGCCACCCGCCAATGGCTGATGGTCGTGCTCTGTGGGCCCCATCATGATGTATGTATTTCATCCATGCCGTCCATCTATTTTTCCAGATCCTTTTATGGAATGAGAACAAAAACTAGGTATATATCAATCTTAATTGAACCACATTACAGAAAACAGTGTTGAATGAGCGTCGACCATTAAAAACCTTTTGGGGGTCATAAAAGTTTTGGATCAAGTTGATATTTGTTTTTTCCCTTCATCTGGGCCTACATGACATAATCAACAGATTTGATGTCAAATAAACAATACGCTGGGCCTTAGGAGGATTTTAACGGTGGATATCCAATCACTATTGTTTTCCTTTTGGTGTGGTCCACCTGAGATTTGTATCCCTATCATTTTAAAATTAAAACCCTAAAATGATCTTTAAAAATGGATGAACGGAATGAATGACACATATACATCATGGTGGCGCCCACATAGCACCGACCACCAGCCACCGGGCTGGTGGCAGGGGGAGTAGCCAACCCGTTTCCCATGACTGGTGGGGTAGTACCAAATCCATGTAGATCGCGGCTTTGGTGATCCTTAACTGTAGGGCCCACCTTGATGCATTTTCCTTAAATCCACGCTGTAATACCCGGTTCTTTTAAAACGGTGGGTTAACCGTTAACCCACCGTTACATATGATGTGGCCCACATGAGTTTTGGATGGCCCTTATTTTTGGGCTTAGGCCCTAACTCTGATGGGCAAAATGAATGAGCGGTGTGGATCTATCACATGATGCCTGTGGGGCCGATTCTCAAAAAAAAAAAAAAAAAAAATCAAACCACAAAGTGACGTGCTGACGCACGTCACCCCATGAAACAGACTCTCTCCACGATTCTCTCTCTCTCTCCACGACTCTCTCTCTCTCTCCCACTTCTCCACAACTGTTGCGGATGGGAACCCATTCACCATGATTTCCATCATCATGGTGGGACCCATTCCTCAATCTAAACCGTCCATTAGACTCAGAACCCATCAAATCACCTACCATTATTTTATACCCCATTTCTCATGCTACATATAGAAAATGATAGAAAAAAAAAAAGAAAGATTTTGAGAAGAAAAGAGAAATCAGGAAAAGGGAGTACGTAAGGGTTCAACATCGAGTTCAAAGTGGATTAATCCAAGTTTGTGCACGTCGAAATCAGCATCTCTTCAGATTATTTCCTCCCATCACACTATTTTCCATATCAGGTAGGTGATCATTCCTCCATTGAAAAATTCATATATATTGCTTTATATAATCTAGACATTGAAATATTCATAAATAATTTCCTATTGAAAGAAATTTTTTTTATTTGACTACTGTACAAATGCAATTATTATTATTATTATTATTATTATTATTATTATTATTATGTATTGCTTTATTATTTGCATTTGATATTATTTGTTAGTGATGATGAATATTTATTATGTATTGCTATTATTATTATTATTATGTATTGCTTTATTATTTGCATTTGATATTATTTGTTAGTGATGATGAATATTTATTATGTGAACTATTATTTTTATTTTTACGGGTGCTATGCCTAAAAGGATCACCGTATTATCTGTTATAGGCACTCTGATATTAATTGTTACAATGTTCCTTGTAAGTTAGATGCATCGTATGTGAGTAATTATTTTTTTGTACAATGATTCTCACGGGTGCTCGCCTGTGGTCATTCCCAGAAATGATCAACAACACGGTGCTCTGCCCGAAGTCATTCCCAAAAGGATCAACACGGGTGCTCGCCACTGGTGATTCCTAAAAGGATCATGCGCACGTGCACCACTGGCTTTTGTCCCTAAAGGTTATACCTAGGTGCTCTGTAGAGGTCATACCCTAAAAGGATTAACAGGTGCTCTCTAGTGGGTCATCCCTAAAAGGATCAGACACATGAATGTTTTGTCCACTCCAAATCTTAGTATTTTTTTTTTTGAAAAGCTATGTTAAATAATTCATTTATTTCATGTTCATGAATGTCAAATTATTAACTATGATTTTACATCCAATGTTCACTTTATTTTGATTAAAATGTCGAGATTAAATTTGGTAATATTTGTGAGTTTTTCAACTCGGGATTGATGTGATCCTATTGAGTTGTCAACTCATTATGTTTTAACCGTTTCAGGTTACGAATATTTTGAAGATGCGGATATTACTATTAGTAGTGGAGCATGGAATGTGGTTGGATGCACGTGGCATGTTATTCTACATTGAATAAATTTTATTTTATTTTAGAACTATGAATGTAGTAATGTTGAACTTGATTTTCTTACTTCAAGTTAAATTAAAAATTATGTATTGTGTAATAACAAATTTTGTAATTAATGATCTTAGCATGTGTTGGATTTTAAATATTGGGCTATGGTGGAAGAAAATGAAATGCATATGAAATTGTCATTCTTTATCTCTTATTTTTATTTTTATTTATTAGGTCACGGGTCTGGAATTCGGGTCCTGGACACCCTATTCGGGTACCCGAATTTTGGGGCGTGACAAAGTTGGTATCAAAGCCAGGTTGATCTTAAACAATGGACCTAAAATAGAGATTTAGCTCTAAGTCTTCCTATGTAGCCTTAACTAGGAGGTGGGAAATTTAGAATACCTATGTAGGACATTTTCATCTATTGTAATATAACACTTAGATCTTATTTAGGCTGTATATTAACATACGAAATCAAATCTGGACATTAGAAATTTTCTGAGAATTTTTCTAACTATTTATTGAGTTGGACAACAATAATTCATATAAAATGTCTAACTTTGAAAAATCATAACTATTTAAGTAAAACTCCGATTGAGATGATTCAAAAACTCAATTAAAGCTTAATCAGTATAATTTTATAGAAAAATAGGTAAAAATTAAAAATACTGACGCTTCATATATGTATTTGAAGTTAAGAAAAACCTATCCAGAAATCGTTCAAATCTGGACAGCGTGTACTCTCTGAATTTTTAAAAATTTTACAGGATTCAAAATATTATAAAATTTCACAGGGGTACAGTATGCTTATAGATATATCTACATAAAAAATTTTAGGTTAAAATAATGTCTACAAATATCAAAAATATCAAATAGAATAACACCCTTATGACCAGAAATTTCTGCACATAATTCTAAACTACATTTTAGTTTAACTTCTCTTAGATCTTCATGTATGCCTACATTGAACCGTCTAATTTCTTATAATCTTAAAATTATTCAGTAAAATTCATAATTCCCTTTATTTATCCTAGGCTATGACGGATCAAAGAATGAACCTCGGGGCCGCATCGGAGACTCAAGTACCCGATGCAGCCAGGCAAGGAACAATTATTGACAAGATCCTCCAGGCGATGGAAGGATTTGCCTCATTTATGGGAACACAAGTACTTATAAGTCAATCTCAGGAGCAGACTCAAGCGACGCTTGTAGCCCCTGAAGGGACGGGGTCCTTATTGGAAAAATTTAAGAGGCAGAGACCGCCTACGTTTAAAGGTGGGCCTGACCCAAGTGAAGCTGAAGGTTGGAAAAGGCAGATGGAGAAAATTTTCACAGCTATGAGATGTAATGAGCAACAAAAGGCTGAATTAGCAATATATATGTTGGAAGGAGAAGCCGATCATTGGTGGGAATCTACGACTAAGGAGAACCCAAGCATAGAAAGGTGGACATGGGACCAATTCTGTACAAAATTTGAAAATAAATACTTTCCAGCTTATGTGCGTGCTCAAAAGGTTCAGAATTCATGAAATTAGAACAAGGAGATATGACGGTGCATCAATATGAAGCAAAGTTTACAGGGTTGGCACGATTTGCGACATTTCTCATACCGGATGAGCTTCGTAAAGGGCAAAAGTTTGTTGAAGGACTGAAACCTTCTATCCGTACTCGACTGGCGCCATTTCTTATTAAAACGTATGCAGAAGCAGTGGAACGCGCCAGCGCAATAGAAAAGGATTTTGATGAGCATTGGAAGAATCGCGAGCCGAGGAAGGACATGAGGAGTGGAGCCAGGACCACGCCCCATTCATCTCTCACACCACATGAAGCGATTAAGCGTCAGAAGATGATGCCAACATCAGTACCTAGTCATGCCACTATGCAATTTTCAACGCAATTCACTGGGACTTGCCATAACTGCGGAAAGGTGGGTCATCCTGCCCGCCATTGTCTTCTACCACCTCGTCACCAATATCCAGGGAATCAAGGACCGCCACGATCGTTTTACAGGCCGCCTCTTCATTATGCACCGTCTACATCATATCAACGACCTCCGCCGCCGCCTTCTCAGATGATTCATCCAGCTGCGAGACCAGCACAACCTTATCCTCAGAGGCCTGCACAGCTACATCCACGATCCCAGCCGCCTGGACCCCCTCAAGCTTATCCGAGACCACCTCAACAATGGCAACAACAGGTCAAGCCTCCCCAATATCAGCAACTGAGGCCAGAAAGTCAGGCGCCCCGACCTCAAGCTCAAGGCAGTGTTTACGCTCTATCTTCATTCACAAATAATCCAGCCCGACTTCAGGAGTATGAGGATCCAAACCGAAGCTATGATGATCCAACGCCACATCAAGATGATGCTGCACAGATGTATGAGACTACTATTTCTGCTTATGAGGACCCAGCACAACCTGCGGATATCACTCCTCAACATGGTGTTGAAGCTACTAATGATGTGGTGGAAGGTACTATCTTGGCTTACACCTCTCTTGCCAGAGCATTATTCGATTCAGGAGCTACACATTCATTTATATCTTATTTCTTCGTATGCTCACTTGGTATATCACCCATACGATTAGATAAGAAAATTATCGTAGCAACCCCTCTCGGTAAGTCCATGAATTTAGAGCAAATATGTGAAGAATGTCCCATCATAATTGAGAATGAAATACTGCCAGCAAATCTCATTATTATGCCTATGAGGGAATATGATGTTATCTTAGGAATGGATTGGTTGTCCCAGTATCGTGCCAAGATAGATTGTTTCAGGAAGACAATTACGTTGAACATAGAAGGACGATCTCCACTGAAATTTTGTGGGACACGAAGAAGGAAAGCACCGATTGGTTTGTCGGCTATTGTGGGAATCGAGCAATCAGAAGAAGGGATTGAACAAATACCTGTGGTAAGGGAGTTTCCAGAAGTTTTTCAGGATATTCCAAGGTTACCTCCAAAGAGAGATGTGGACTTCGGTATCGATCTAACGCCCGGAACTGCACCCATCTCTAGAGCACCTTATCGCATGGCCCCTGTAGAATTAAAAGAATTAAAAGATCAGATCCAACAGTTGCTAGATCAGGGTTTCATTAGACCCAGTACGTCGCCATGGGGAGCACCGGTCTTATTTGTAAGGAAGAAGGATGGAACTATGAGATTATGTATCGATTATCGTCAGTTGAATAAAGTGACAATCAAGAACAAATATCCTCTTCCTAGGATTGAGGATTTATTTGATCAGCTTAAGGGAGCGAGGTTCTTTTCTAAAATAGATTTGAGGTCAGGTTACCATCAGTTGAGAATAAAGGATGAAGACGTGCACAAGACGGCTTTTAGGACTCGTTACGGGCACTACGAGTTCTTGGTAATGCCATTTGGATTGACAAATGCTCCAGCGGTATTTATGGATCTTATGAATCGGGTATTCAAACCTTATTTAGATCGATTCGTTATTGTATTCATCGATGATATTTTTATATACTCCAAGACTCATGAGGAGCATGAGGAACATCTCAGGACCACTCTGCAAATGTTAAAGGAAAATCAATTGTATGTCAAGTTATCAAAATGTGACTTCTGGAAGCATGAAGTAAAATTTTTAGGGCATGTGGTGTCAGAGAAAGGGATATCTGTGGACCCAGCAAAAATTGAAGCAATATTAGAATGGGAGCAGCCCTCGAATGTGTCTGAAGTGCGAAGTTTTCTCGGCCTTGCTGGTTACTATCGAAGATTTATAGAAGGATTCTCTAATATATCAAGACCCCTAACTAATCTAACTAAGAAGAATATGAACTTTAAGTGGGATCAAGATTGCGAGCAGGCATTTACCGAACTGAAGAAGCGGTTGACATCAGCCCCAGTTCTGGCATTACCGACCGAAGGAGAAAGATTCGTCGTTTATACCGATGCGTCATATCAGGGGTTAGGATGTGTTCTTATGCAAGGAGGCAAAGCTATCGCATTCGCATCTCGACAGTTAAAGACTCACGAGCGAAATTACCCGACGCATGATCTGGAGTTAGCGAAGAGATGGTTTTGCTTTGAAAATTTGGAGGCACTACCTATATGGGGAACAATTCGACTTATATTCAGACCATAAGAGTTTAAAGTATCTCTTTAATCAGAATGAATTGAATATGCGTCAGAGAAGATGGATGGAATTTTTGAAAGACTACCATTTCGATATTTCATATCACCCGGGAAAAGCAAATGTTGTGGCCGATGCCCTAAGCAGAAAGACACGGAGACTTGTGGCCAGCTTAATGATCAAAGAGTGGGAGATGCTAAATGTCATCAAGGATTTCGATTTGCAGCTCCAACTTGAAGAACCTCAGGCGTATCTAAGTAACCTAGTAGCACAGCCTGCCCTGGTGTGTAATTTTATTTTTATTTTCTTGAGTTTAATAGCTAAGTTTAATTTATTTGAGATTAGATCATGATAAACTTTTCTTTTAGATTCGGCGTATTCTAGAAGCCCAGAAGGAAGACGTTTGGCTACAAGAAAAAGCAGCGGAAGGAATGGGGAAGGAGAATGCAGAATGGCGAATTGGCACTGATGAAGGGATTAGGTTTCGTGGAAGGCTATGTGTTCCAAACAAACCTGACTTGAAGCAAGAGATTTTGGACGAGGCTCATAGATCAAGATTCACTATCCATCCAGGGAGACCAAAATGTACCACGATGTTAAGCGCCAATATCGGTGGAACAATATGAAGCGGAAATCGCCGAGTACGTATCTAAATGTGCGACATGTCAACAAGTGAAAGCAGACCATCGAAGACCACCGGGGCTCTTACACCAAGAAGAACCGGGTCCCCAAGTGGAAATGGGAGCATATATCTATGGATTTCGTAGTTGGATTTCCGAAGACAGGTCGACATCATGACACTGTATGGGTGATCGTGGGCAGATTAACCAAATCCGCACACTTCATCCCGATTAAGATTTCTACATCTGCAGTGGAGTTGAGTAAAATTTATATTAAAGAAATCGTCCGACTTCATGGTACTCCAGTATCAATCATCTCCGACCGAGATCCTAGGTTTAAATCACGGTTTTGGGCAAGTCTACAAGAAACTTTGGGAACTACTCTCGATTTCAGCACAGCATTTCACCCGCAGACCGATGGGCAAACAGAAAGAACAAACCAGATTTTAGAAGATATGTTACGCAGTTGCATTCTCGACTTCAAGGGCAATTGGGACGATCATCTGTCGCTGGTGGAATTCGCATATAATAATAGTTATCAATCCAGCATTGGTATGGCACCATTCGAAGCTTTATATGGAAGACCCTGCAGATCACCAAGCTGCTGGACCGAAGTAGGAGAAAGGACATTGTTGGGACCGGAACTTATTCAAGAGACCTCCAAGAAGATTGACATCATTAGGGAACATATGCGCGCCGCCCAGAGTCGCCAAAAGAGCTATGCAGATAATCGACGCAGAGACTTGGAGTTTTGTGTGGGAGATCATGTGTTTATAAAAGTTTCTCCAATGAAAGGAGTTATGCATTTTGGAAAGAAAGGGAAGCTCGCGCCACGTTTTATCGGACCATTCGAGATCCTACAAAGAGTAGGAGTTGTAGCATACAAGCTGGCTCTACCACCTCAGTTATCCAATATCCACAATGTATTTCACGTTTCCATGCTTCGAAAGTACAAGTCGGAAAATTCTCATGTCATCGAATGGGAGCCGCTAGAGATTCAAGAAAATGTCACATATGAAGAGCAACACAGTGCGCATTCTCGATCGTAAGGAGCAAGTACTTCGGACGAAGGTTATACCACTTGTGAAGGTACAAGGAGTCATCACAGCGAGGAAGAAGCATCGTGGGAGCGAGAGCAAGAAATTCGAGAAAAGTATCCTAACCTCTTTTAGGTATGTAAATTTCGAGGACGAAATTTTGTTAAGGTGGGTAGAATGTAATACCCGGTTCTTTTAAAACGGTGGGTTAACCGTTAACCCACCGTTACATATGATGTGGCCCACATGAGTTTTGGATGGCCCTTATTTTTGGGCTTAGGCCCTAACTCTGATGGGCAAAATGAATGAGCGGTGTGGATCTATCACATGATGCCTGTGGGGCCGATTCTCAAAAAAAAAAAAAAAAAAAAAAAAAAAATCAAACCACAAAGTGACGTGCTTTGACGCACGTCACCCCATGAAAGACTCTCTCCACGATTCTCTCTCTCTCTCCACGACTCTCTCTCTCTCTCTCCCCACTTCTCCACAATCTGTTGCGGATGGGAACCCATTCACCATGATTTCCATCATCATGGTGGGACCCATTCCTCAATCTAAACCGTCCATTAGACTCAGAACCCATCAAATCACCTACCATTATTTTATACCCCATTTCTCATGCTACATATAGAAAATGATAGAAAAAAAAAAAAAGAAAGATTTTGAGAAGAAAAGAGAAATCAGGAAAAGGGAGTACGTAAGGGTTCAACATCGAGTTCAAAGTGGATTAATCCAAGTTTGTGCACGTCGAAATCAGCATCTCTTCAGATTATTTCCTCCCATCACACTATTTTCCATATCGGTAGGTGATCATTCCTCCATTGAAAAATTCATATATATTGCTTTATATAATCTAGACATTGAAATATTCATAAATAATTTCCTATTGAAAGAAATTTTTTTTATTTGACTACTGTACAAATGCAATTATTATTATTATTATTATTATTATTATTATTATGTATTGCTTTATTATTTGCATTTGATATTATTTGTTAGTGATGATGAATATTTATTATGTATTGCTATTATTATTATTATTATGTATTGCTTTATTATTTGCATTTGATATTATTTGTTAGTGATGATGAATATTTATTATGTGAACTATTATTTTTATTTTTACGGGTGCTATGCCCTAAAAGGATCACTGTATTATCTGTTATAGGCACTCTGATATTAATTGTTACAATGTTCCTTGTAAGTTAGATGCATCGTATGTGAGTAATTATTTTTTTTGTACAATGATTCTCACGGGTGCTCTCCCAGGGTCATTCCCGAAATGATCAGCACAACACGGGTGCTCTGCCCAGGGTCATTCCCAAAAGGATCAAAGACGGTGCTCTGCCTGGGTGATTCCCTAAAAGATCGATGCGCACAGGTGCACTTTGCCTCAGGCTTTGTCCCTAAAGGTTATACTGGGTGCTCTGCCGAGGGTCATACCCTAAAAGGATTAACACCCCAGGTGCTTTTGTATGGGTCATCCCCTAAAAGGATCAAAGACACATGAATGTTTTGTCCACTCCAAATCTTAGTATTTTTTATTTTTGAAAAGCTATGTTAAATAATTCATTTATTTCATGTTCATGAATGTCAAATTATTAACTATGATTTTACATCCAATGTTCACTTTATTTTGATTAAAATGTCGAGATTAAATTTGGTAATATTTGTGAGTTTTTCAACTCGGGATTGATGTGATCCTATTGAGTTGTCAACTCATTATGTTTTAACCGTTTCAGGTTACGAATATTTTGAAGATGCAGGATATTACTATTAGTAGTGGAGCATGGAATGTGGTTGGATGCACGTGGCATGTTATTCTACATTGAATAAATTTTATTTTATTTTAGAACTATGAATGTAGTAATGTTGAACTTGATTTTCTTACTTCAAGTTAAATTAAATATTATGTATTGTGTAATAACAAATTTTGTAATTAATGATCTTAGCATGTGTTGGATTTTAAATATTGGGCTATGGTGGAAGAAAATGAAATGCATATGAAATTGTCATTCTTTATCTCTTATTTTTATTTTTATTTATTTAGGTCACGGGTCTGGAATTCGGGTCCTGGACACCCTATTCGGGTACCCGAATTTTGGGGCGTGACACACGCCGTACAATTTTTTGGAAAGATCATTTTAGGTCTTTGTCCCAAAAAATGAAGCAGATCCAAATCTTAGGTAGACCACACCATAAGAACCAGTGGTGATTGACTACCACCGTTAAAAACTTTTTGGGGGCCACCGGAATGTTTATTGATAAGGTGACAAAAGGCATGGATGAAGGGACCAAATCAATATTAGCTTGATCCAAAATTTTGTGGATTGCAAGAAGTTTTTAACGGTCGATAACCACTGTTTGCAGTGGTGTGGTCCACCTGAGATGTAGACCTGCTTCATTTTTGGTACATTGATCTGAAATGATCTGTCAAAACAGATGGACGGCATGGATGTAAGGTACATATATCACTACGAGCCCCACAGTTAGGAATCCATCAACCATGGCGGATCTGGAGATCGACAGAATCCACGCCCCTTCTTTTTTCTTGAATATTTTCATGAGCTGACCAAAGCAGCTAGGGTTTTAGGGTTTTTAACAGAAGAACCCGTACTTGACAGGTTGGGAGCTGGAGCTTGATTTGAAGGGTTTCTAATATCGATAGCTATTTATGAATTTTCATTCCTTTCCTTTTACCTCCTGAGAAAATAAATTCATAGATTTTTTTAAAATTTTTCTATGGTGATTGCAGGTGTAGGAATGGGGAATAGAAGCAAAGATCTTTTGAAATTGGAAGAACAGAACGAACCCTCTTCCATAGGTTACTCTCTTCGTTTCTTCCCTTTCTATGTAACTTGAGTGGATCAGTCTCTGCATGTTGGGCCCACCTTATTTGATCCACACCGTTCATATGATGGGCCTTGATGCTGGATGGAAGATGCCTAAATCATCTCCTGGATGATTGGGTTAGTGTTGGTAACTTTTCATTTCCATTGGATGGTTAGGATCTTTTGGTTGGAGGGATTGGGGTGTGGCTCATCCACATGTGGGGCCCACCTGTTGAATGGCTTGTATTCTGGATGGAGCAAAAAAATGCAGTTTTCTTGTCTAGCACATTACCTATCTGTTTATATATTGGCAGTGCTGCACCATATTGGACGCACAGCTATTCGTGATTTAGACCGTTGATAGTGTGGGCCTCATCATGGATGGAGTACCTTCTGTCAACCACCCAAGCTGGTCGGTCCCTTGCGTCCGATTGGGCGGGGCTTCTCGTGTTCGATGTTGACCATTGACAGCATTCTTTTCTACTGTTTGTTGGTAGGTCAACTGTTGGATGGTTAAGATCATCCCATCATTGGAGTTTTTATGGCTTGACTGAACCAAGGTGGGACCCACATCATTGCCAAGGCCTAATAATTCACAGTTTAGGCAGGATTTAATACAAACGCATATAGGATAAGCTTAATATACAAATCTATTCATGGGGCTTATTGTGATGTTCTAGAGACTTACAATTCGTACATCATTCTCTTTGGCACCAGAAAATCTGGCCAATCCAAAACTCAGGTGGGCCACACCACAGGGAACGGTTGGGATGGGGACGCCCGCCTCTAAAAATCTTTCAGATCGTTTGTTGAGCTCACTGTGAACAAACCCATTTTGTTTTGTATATGTCATCTAATCCATTCATAAGATGCATCCAACCATGAGGAATGGACACCAAAAAATGTGGGTGGGCCATAACATGTGATTTTTAGAGGTTTTGGGCATGATTATACATGGTGTGGCCCACTAGAGCTTTGGATTGGCTGGATTTTGGACGCCAAGGAGAACGTTAGGGCACACATATATTGGATGGATTGGGATGTCATTCAAACATCATGGTTGACCCTACACGATGATTTTCATGTTAAGCTTATGCTAGAAATGTTTGTATTGGATCCAACCTCATCAAAGATTATTTGCAAGAATCTCTTCTTTTCAAAGCTGGGTTTGTTTGTTTGTTTGTTATTTTAAAAAAAAAATCAAATAAAGCTTTGTGGATTTATTTTTTCTTGATTGATTGGAATGCAGAGTCTAGCCTTCTTGTTTGCAACAACAAGGATCCCTTATCTCAGAAGAAAAAATGTTATACCAATAAGAAGGGCAGTGAGAAGATTTTAACAACTTCAATTCCTACAAGCCAAGGTGAATTACATGTGAATGAGCTTTCTAGTTTCTATTTATCTAAGGGTCCATTTGAATGCACTATTGAATTGAATTGCAATTACTAGTCTAATGAGGAGAAAACCAAATTGTGACGACTGACGACCTTAACATTCATATCAAGGTTCTATGTTCCAAATTACTGTTGAGTACCTTCCAAGTTAGAGTTCAAAGAAACCTCATTATCATATATTATTGTTGACTTGTTGTTTTTGCTATTGTTGTTGTAATTGTTATTATTATTATTATTATTATTATTATTATTATACCCTATTGAATCCGGGGCTATGAATGGTTCGATCGAGAGCCATGCAAAAATCAATAGTGGTGATGATCTTGATCCATATGGCATTTGCATCAAGGACATGAGGAATCTATCAGGGGTTGGTTTTTGGGAACCGCCTCAAGGAATATGGCTTAAGATATGAGGAAAGAAACCGTTTTCTTTGATAGATCATTGCCAAGGGCCAACCAGACTTCTTCTCATAAGGTGAACAACTTATTTAGCAAAGGTATCCAATTAATCATCGAATCTTGAATTGATGAGTCTCTATTATCGAAATGATTCCATGATCAATTTCAAATAAGGAAGCATGATGGGGGATTGCTATGAGGAGATCTATAATGAGGTGGTGTGGAATGTCATGCTCTGTCCAAATCATAACACGAGGAAATTAGCTCTTTCGGAAGGCTCATTGGTAAATGATACAATTACGCATATCGATAGGTTATCGGTGGACAAGATGGGTTGGAAATGGTCTGCCAATTTCTCTTCAAAGTTATTCTTGAAAGCCATGACAACAAGCATAGATGATCTTTCGCAACTTGCTAAAGTTTGGAAAACCATCATGCCGCTGGGAGTCCAAGCTTTTGTGTGGAATGTTATGGCAAATAAATTCCTTACTAGAGCTGTACATCGAACCTAGTTGAGTCAAGTTGTGCCGAGCTCAGCCCAACTCGCCCCCACTCTAACCCCAACTCGAGCTTGGCTTTGCTAGCTCGCCTCAGCCCAATGGTTCGAGCCGAGTTGAGCTTGTATCAAGTCGAGTCTTCGACCCGCTATCTTTAACTAAAAGCCTAAAAACAAGATATGAACCATCAATAAATCCAAAAGCCAATACCAATGGTTTAGAAACATATGTTTAACAAAATATAACAAATGTTAAACTAATAATTTAAAAGCGTAATTCATTCAACACTACCAATAACAATAGTCCTCCTTCAAACAAATGGAGCTTGTATCAAGTTCGAGGGAGGCGTGAGTGTCAAGGTTAGATGACGGTTTGAGTCTCTAGAGGTTGAAGACTTTATACATGTCGACTCGAGCTTATCCATTTCTCGAGGATAATTGGAGCTAAAACACTACCTTCACGGCACTATCATCGCCTAAAAATTTACAAGATATGAACATTTGTAATTTAAAGAACAATAAATCCAAACTTTTTTAAGTGTAATCCAATTCAATACCATCAATATTTTATGAAACATTTTTGTTGACGTTTAACAAAATATAACAAATGTTAAACTAGTAATTTAAAAGTGTAATCCATTCAAAAGATTTTCATTCTATCCAATAACAATAGAATATTTAAAGAATAATTAACCTCCTTCAAACAAATTGTAATCCAGGAAATTTCTATTTTTCTCGATTAGACTCTCATTGCAAAGACGAAAGTTCTATCTTTCGCCGGATCCAATTAAAGTCGATTTTTAAGATTCATAATCAATGCTTATTGACCCTATTTCTTTCTTGTGTTTATGATCCTCTTTCTCATCCTCGAATCATTTTCAAATATTATGTGCATTTATTGCCCCAAATCGATCTCGCCCTTTTCTCATCCTCGGCATCAATCTTGTGTACAAACGAGCGCTTCAATCATTTTTGGTGCAAGAGAGCTTCAATACTTACTCATAACCCTACTCCCCATACTAAATGCAGATTTTGAAGCTATTGTTATAATAGGATTTGATAAAATGTCATGTGCCAACAACGAGAGTGGAGGGTATTTTGCTTCACGAGCTCTTATCTTCGATACTTGCAAAACATATGCGCGGGTGAAATTTTCATATATTGCATATATATATGGAGTGAGCCGAGTTGAGGTTGAGACGAGTCGAGGTCTGAGTTGAGCTTCGAGCTGAGCCAAGCCGAGCTACTTGTTGCTCGACCTCGGCTTGTTTTTTAATGAGTTGAGTCAAATAGGCCACGGCTCGTCCCGAATCCCCCTTTTAGGCCGAGGCCATCTGAGCTCAATCGAGTCGAGCTGAGTGAGCTTTTTGAGCTAGCTCGGCTCGTGTACGACTCTAATCCTTACAGGCAACAATCTCGGAAAGAGTAATATAGCAATCTGAAACACGTGTTTGTGTGTAAAGAGGTGGAAGAAAACATCAATCGTTCACTGTAAAGTTGCAAGAGCCGCGTGGGAAAGTTATTTCAATCTTTTCAAATTAGCTTGGGTTCCCAATGCTTCTATTTTGGACCTAATTTCAGGGGTGGGAGAGTGGCTCTTGCCCCAAGGTATTGTCCTGTGGGATTTGTTCTTCTTTTTTATGCTGTGGGGAATTCGAAGAGAAAGGAATGCCAGCATTTTGAGGCAAAACTGAAAACAGTTATTACTTATTAGATCAGTGCATTTCCTGGCCATCAGCTGGGTCGTGAATCTGCCTGATTTTAGAGGATTTCCGTCTTTGGATTTCATTCCCAATTGATCTTTTATTTTATGAATCATTTAATTCTTGCGTTCTGGGATCCTCGAGGTGATGGCTATTTTTGTATTTTTCCTTTTGTGTTCTATCTGGGGGGTGATATCTCATATTCTTCTTTGCTCTTAGTATTTTGCTCCTCTTTATAAGGTTTGATCACTTTTCAGAAAAAAAGAAAAGTGGTCAAGAGATTCCTCAAATTGATTTGTTGTAGGTATTATACCGTGATGTTGACAGCTATCCATGCTGTATCCTGTTATATTCCATACCTATATCCAGATTGCATCCTTTTGTCACCGGTAATCCAGGTTATATACGTATCTGGGTAACATAGGTTCCCATTCAATTCTCTCTAAGTATCCATTTCATGTTAACCAAGGTCTTAGATTGTCTCAGCTAGTATGAATGAAACTAGTTGCATTCAATGGGTGATTTCAAATTGAACTAACTTGGTTGAAGAATGAACTTTGAATATGATTTGATTCCCTAACATACACAAACTTCAGCTCAAGCTTGACTTTCATTTACACTGCAAGACGATTTCAAGATCATGGCACAATTGTACCAAATAAAAAGAAAAAGAAAAAAAATCATGTAGCTCAAACCATTGACCCCAATAGAGATGAAATCCTTGAGAGCATGTTTCTTCAATATGATCCTCATTACCACTGATTTTCCAACAATGTAGCATTCTGATTGGAAGCTACCAAGATGCCCCATCTGCTTGAAAAGGACGATAACGGCCTTATACTTTTCAGAAGTTAAAGCAGCAGCAGTTTTTAAAATTGACATAGATGCTTTTATACAACTCTACCCCCAAAAAAGATTCTAAATTTTACAACATCCAAATACCCAATATGAAGTGTTGTGGCTGCACAGCAATGTAGCAACTCATATGGCTCTGGAACAAAAGGTAAAATTGAAAGTGTTTGCCCAGGTCTTGCAGTGGTCCGCATTAGTCATAGGTCAAGCACAACACATCAGGTGAGGTTTTGATTTGAAGCTGATCATCACTTGGTCAAAATTCTTTTGGAACAAGACAACTAGGACAATGCTGTTATTGCTAGTTACGTAGACTATATCAATGATACGAATCAATCTTAGGAACCATCTGGAAGAATGATGCTGGTTGAAAATTACCTAAAACTGTCCACCCTTTTAAAAATGCAGTACTATACAATGCTCATCCAAATGTATTTACAGTACTGCTCAGGTTTTTTAAGTTTGCCCAAGAGGAAACCCTGCTTCATTGACCCACACTGTTGAGAATATGGGCCTTATTTGTGTGGGCCCCTGCACCAAAAAACCCACAGGCTAGAAGATCCTGGCCGTTGAATATCCAACCTTATTTTTGGTTGAGTGTGGACTGTTGCTGTATTTCTTTCTTACCCATTTGTCTTTTGGACTCCCAATTGAAGGGTCAGGATTTTCCTGTGGGAGATTTTTGGTGCATGGTCCATTAACAACAGGGCCCACACTATCAACAGTTTGGATTGCTGAAACCATGAGCTTCACTTGTACAAACTGAGAGCCTGTCCAGTACGGACATTCTCTCTGAACATCAAATTGACCTCTTTAAAGATCCAGCATTCAGTTGTTTTGATACCATATTTGTTCCTGTGGCCTCAGTGGCACAAATCATCCATTTTTTAGTTGCGCTAGAGATCGTAATTTAATATTTCTCCACTTTGATGGCTCCAATTCCCAAATAATCTGGGGTTTGTTTTTCTATCTGCATAATCTATCACTGGCTACAGTACTTGGAAGAGTGAAAGACTTCTTGGGAGTTATGGCTGAAGCTAATAAGAGATTGCAGCTTGATGCACAGGTATATGCTCCTTTCACCATTAAAACCTAATTCTTTTACACGCAGGCCCTTTTACTTTGACACTTGATGAAATGTGTTTTGTGCTTTTAGGAGAAATCTCAAGTGGACTATGACATTGAAGTGCTAACTGGGAACGAAAGAGAATATATTGAAATGGTGAGCTCTCTGATAAGGCTGCTCGAAAGAGTAGAAATTGGAATCCTACTCATCCCGCACGTGCCCATGAGGCAAGTTTGCAACATCCTAGCCGTTCATCAGGTGGGACCACTGTTGATTTGTTGTGGCCTTGGTTTGCCGGGCCAGTTCAGTCATCAGGTGGGCTACCCTTGTGTGGAAAAAATGGACAGTGGCATGTCTTAGCAGAATTCAAATCCAACTCTCTCGAGTAGCTGTCATATTTCCCTGATGAATGCTGTTATGCAGCTTGTGCCATGGTCCTCTACACAGCTCCCTCAGGATACACACCTTGCGTGTGGTGAATGGGAATGTTGATATGGTTGGCCACCATGTGCACTGCAATGTTGGTCTGATGGTCCTGATTCTGGGTCTCAGTACATCCAGAACAGAGCCCAACAGAGCACGCACTTGCTTGTCATGCATGCAATGAGCAGCGAGCTGCATGCAACAGCTACAATTCCAGCTGCATGATGGCATTTCTTTTCTCTGGAAGGGTAAATGGTTATACTCTGGCTGCCTTAAAATCATGTAAATAGCTAGATGCTGATGCCAGAGGTACTCTTATCTGCAGGATCTGGTTTTGGGTGTTGCAGATCTTCATACTCCAGAAGCTGTGGTGGCAGCTGAAGCTGCCCTGGTTGGTTCTCAGCCCATTTTGCCTTCATCTGTCTGTAGCAACAGCTCTGACACAGAAGACAGTGACGGCGATGATGATGACGACAACAATACATGCTTGCCGAACAAACTTCGCAAACAAAATTCAGATGGCAAAGACTCTTCGAGTTCTGATCAGCCGAAAAAGCGGCCAAAGATTACCGAGCTCCACTGAAGCATTCAATCCAGATTTGCAGCAGTTTGGTCCAGCCACCAGTCCAACCAAACTGACCCATGATGTAGTAATTATCATACATCGAGAGCATCTAGTAAAGTGATTAGGATGATGATTTCCTTAGGAGGTGATTGGTTTGCAATATCTGAACTACGTGATCATGGATTGTTCCTGAGAGGGGCCTCTAAGTAGCCCTACATCTTCAAGGGTTTGATAATCATTTCCTATTAAGGCTCAGCCCAGGCCTGGCATGCTCAGGCCTTTTTTTCCGGCCTGTGACAAGGGCATAGGCCTAGGATTCAGTTCCGACATGTATAATGGTTCGGGATTTGGTTGTGTAAGCCTCCTGTTTTAAAGACATCAGTGGCCAGTGAAGGCATGCAATATATAGGTTGGGTGTTTGAAATTTGCATGGAAATCAAAATTGAAATTCCATGAAAACAATCAAGGTTTTTAGTCCGTATTGTATTAAAAATCAGTGAGTCTGCCTCAAATTGCAGTTGCAATTCTTTCTAGTTAAACTAGATATGGTTTCCCAAACAATTTCAGGGTAGGAATAGGATTACACCACAGTTGCTATTTGGATTCCCAACCCTCCAATACATGCACCCTAAAGATGGTAAAGAGAAAACTAACACAATGGTCCACATGCAACTAAGAAAAGGCTAAATGTTAAACAGCCGAGTTCTTTCAGTCTGACAGAATTTCATAGCATCCCCCATGCATGGTCAAACCCATAAAATGGATAGTTCGGATATCAAACTACAGGCCTCATACATACAGGATCTTTTATGGGAGTGCCATTGTGATGTGGGAAACCCTAATTAAAGACAAATGTGTTCTTCCTTTTTAAATGAAAAAAGCTCTCAAATTCTGTTGAGGTTGATCGCCTCGAACATAATCAAACACAACCACGACCCCTCAATATGACCGATGTCATATTGGGTTTCCAACTCATGGCTCAATGGTAGATGGATTGTATTTCAACACTGAGGTCATGGGGTCGAGTGCCCGTGTGTGTGTGTGTGTGTGTGTGTGTGTGTGTGTGTGTGTAATGTAAAGTAAGCTGCAGACCCATTCTTAGCATAGTTGGACTGAAAGAAGCTCAAAAGTAAGCAAACGTCCGTCAAATCTAGGCCTAGTCCTACATAGGGCATGGCATAATTGGGCTTCAGGGGCATCCAGATTGAAGAAATTCATTTCGGATAGGGAGAAATTATCATTTGTAGTGTGATGTAAATTAGCTATAACTTTTGATCTAGGTATTGTTAGGAGCACAGAGCTTATAAATCTTTACTATAATAGGCCATTCGAGGTCAATCGATCCCCATAGCTGGTCGCTCCATTTTGCGAGAAAACGCTTCCAATTCAAAATCACAATTTTAGAAAAAAAAAAAAAAAAGTACTAGTTTTTAGTAAGTTTTAATTTGGACGTATCTCCTTTGCTTTAGAATTTTAGCATATGTAGTCTTATTAGGAATTGCTTCTAATCATGCTAGGAATCACCCAACACTATTAAATCAGGACTTTCTATTTTTAATAAAATTTACTATTTCGAATAAATTTTAGTTTAGTTGAATTAGGACTATTAATTAAAGTTTTTGCTTTCTTTGTAAGTGATATAATTGGAAAGTTTGAGCATTATTGAATAATAAAATTTTAAATCTCTTTTTTTCTTGTGAATTCAAGAATAATCTTGTGGACTTAAAGTTTTGCATACTTGAGGTAGACGGTGATCTTCCTCCTCACACCCTTCCTTGAAACAGTGTCAGCAAATAATAAAAATAAATAAAAAGACCGGTCTCATATTAGTTGATATCAAAGCATTATGCTATCCTATTTTATACCAGGTAAACTAGAAGGCTGGAATGGAATGGCTATGAAATAATTATGGGGATATAAATCCGGGTATCCCAAAACATGGGTCGGCAAATTTATAGATTTTATGCAATTTTAAATAGGGTGAGTGTTGAATCAGCCCTTTTTTTTGGGATTGATAGCCAAATAGGAGCTTTTGGACCAGATGGATGAGGTGGATTTGAAATATGGATTTCAATTTTAAGTTCTTACTTGAATAGCAAGTGGAAATCTCATGTTTCTACTCATATGCTCATTTAGTTTTTTGTACTAAGAATTTAAATTATGGAAAAGTGTAACCATCAATCTACAATTTTCTTTGCTATCCAAACAACATAAATAGTAGGACTGGATGGATGTGGTTCAGACATGATAGTTTGAAGCTAACCGCTGGATGAAATGTAACTTGTTGTCCAATTGGTTGGATGTGAACATTTGCATTATTGTATAACTTCCTACTGAGGATCATATGCAGGTCGCATGCTCTCTTAAAGACGCTCTTTGCCGGTGCCCTCGCTTACAAGAACTTCTTGTGGTGGGCAGCTACATGGGGCCCACAGAGATGTTTGTGATAAATCCACCTGTGCGTCAGTTTCTCCAACTCAATTTAGGGCATGATCCCAAAAATGCTGCAGATCCAAAACTCAAAGTGGACCACACAACAGGAAACAGTGGGGATGAAAATGCCACAGCTAAAATCGTCCTGGGGCCAACCATTATATTTATATGCCATACAAACTGTTCATAAGGTCATTCTAACTGGGCTGAACTAAAACACCAAAATTATCCCTATCTAAAACTTCTGTGACCCATTTTAAGGTTTCGATGGTGGGCGTTCGGTTCCTACAGTTCCTGTAGCATGGCCCAGTTGATGGCAAACGTTTCTCTTGATTGGGAGTACATGGTGGGACATAATGTTGAAAGGAAGCAATAGGGAAAACATTTTTACTGGTTGAATTTGGAGTGTTATTCTGGCCATCCTTTGCAGGCCACTGATCGGATGGCTACCAGAGTTTTAAATCCCTTGATTTTTGAGATATGTTCTGTCCGCGCAGATTCCCACTGTATAAACTGTTAAGATCACCGATGATGATGGAAATGGCCCAACATTTTAAAGGGTTTTTTTTTTTTTTTTGTCAGCATGTTAGCACATGCCCCACTTTGGAATCATACCAAAACCTCAGTGTTGAAAACAAGGTTATTCTCACTCAGTCTACCACTTGAGCTCTGGATCAGGTCATTAAAGGTTATGTGGTGGCTTTCAAATTAGACAGAGTCCAATTAGATGCAAGACTTTCCTGTATATTAAAACTCTTTTTGTTTGGATGCCTTGGATATTTCAATCATTCTAGCCTTCTCATGGCTAAATCACCCATAAATAGGAAAAATCAATTTCCACAGAATCATACATAATATATATATATAAGAGGCATCAAAACATTTTCCAAAGAAACCTTGGGCAATGGTGGGAAACTTTCTACCATTGTATTACCCACCCTTTTTGGTAATGTATTACCTCCACTCAAGCATTCTAAGTAATATGCAAACAAAATATTAGTGAATGCCTGCACACCAATAATTTGGACTAACCACAAGTTCTTCATGATTCAAGTATGATCATTCCAAACAGCAAATATGGAAATGAAATCAAATTTAAATAGAAAACAACATTCCATGCCAAACAGTTGAAATATGCCTGAAGTCCATGATAATAATAACTGAATAACACAACCTGGGTTTGGGTCAACCCCAAGCCGATTGACCCAACCCGAGTTCAGGTTGTCAAAGTCCTTCGTTCAGGTTTGGGTTGGAGAACGCCAACTTGATTGGGTTCCAGTTTGAGCAAATTCAGATCAGGTTAGGTAAGGTTGGTACAATCACATGTACTTGAGTCAGGTTGGATTGCAGCTATTTGTTTGGATTGCAAAAACATGAATTCCCACATTATAACCATTAAGTTGATTCAAGTAGCATTTTTCTAATGCAAGATGCAAAGAGGCAGCTGTGACTTAAATAGAAATTCTCTAGTGCAAGATATGAGGTGCCAGCAAAGCAATGACTTGATTTTAGGATTTCTACTTAAAAACAAACACGACCCCTAGAATGGAATCCACAGACAGTTGGAAGTAATGACTCCCATTTATTCATCTTCCAGCTTAGATTTCTCGCATCCAAGCTGATACATTACTGGAAAAAGTAAATGACTACCATTTATCCATGTCTATGTTTGGATTCCTTGTACTGAAACAGGTTCTCCAAACCACACGGTAAAATAAGCCTGAAAATACACAGCAATTTGTTGAAATTGAGTGCCTCAAATACTGAGTTTTCTTTTGTAAACATTACATGAACTATGGGCAATGGCGGTTGTCCCGCGGCTGCCACCATCCTTAGTCCCATTGGCAGATGTGATGGGCCCACTGTTCTGGCACCCAGCAGACCAATCCAACACAATTAGCCATCTAAATCCCCACAAACTTTATAAACCTGCCATTCCCCCTCATGAGATCTTTAACTTGCTGAACTGAGAAGGCCCACAAACAACTCTGCTACATCTTTTCTTTCAAAATCATGCATCATGATGCATTCTTCTTGCATTTGGGTATCAAATACAATGGGGCGAATTTCACATGCATCATATACCGAATCACCTATGAATCTAAACACGTATTGATTATTGAACAATCATTCCTGCATTCTTGATCGTCAAGTGTCCGGGACGTTCAAGTTTTTGAAAAGCTCTGGGAGATGGGCATTTGTGAGCTTGGTCCGCTTGCTCAGCTCACGCTTCTTCTTGGTCTTGGGCTTGCTGGGGGTGACGCCATGCACCTGGGCCAAGGACTTCCTCCGGGCTGTGTTGGTTGCGGGTTTCATGCCGTTCTTCTGCAGGTCCTTCTCGATGTCAACCATGTCGCGAGGCAGCTCAATCCCACGGAAGAGCAGCTTCAGATCGTCATCCACCTTTATCTGCGGCACCTTGTGGTCGTTTGGGTATGCTATGTCCTCTTGCGAGTCGAAATTTGAGAGCAGCCAAATCTGCCCTGCAGTTTTCAGAGCCTGCAAAAGATAAATGAGTATAGATTTGCCACCTGATGAATCGAGTGATCTAAAGTGGGGCCCTCATGATTGAGGGCTCATATTGCCAATAGGTGTTCAGCTGGCATATTTTGGCAGGAAAAAAAAAAAGAAAAAAGGATGATCCACTATTTGCAAATGCATAACTAACAGTTTTTAAAAGATACCGTCGGCATATTTTGCTACATTCTCATTTAGAATTTAATTTTCTTTTTCTTTTTTTTTTTTTTTTTGAAAGATTTTATCATCTTCCAATTAGGAGTGCAACTCAGGCAAGTTGGGTCGGGTTGAGGGTCAACCAGAGCCCACCCAGTAAGAGGACCCAACTCACACCTTATCCAAATTCCAACCCATGCTGCCCAACCAGAATTCCGCCATACTCAACCCAACCGAACCCAAATATAAATGATTATTCCAAACCCGACCTAACCTGACCCGAATTTGTTCAACCCGATTTCAAATCAGGTCAGTGGTTTCCAACCCAAACCAGACCAGAGGACCTTGAGAACCTGACCCGAACTCGGGTTGGGTCAATAGGGTTTGGGTTGACCTGAACCCAAGTTGCAGCCCTACTTAACGATACAAAATATCAATAAGGTGTCATATCATTGTAGTGAAACAAGGAAAGAGGAATGCTAAAAAAATATTATTTACAAGAAAGAGAACACTACAATTATGGGCATGCTTAATGGAATTCCATCCAGCACCCCAAAATATCTCTCACTTGATGTGCAATTGTGTACAATGATCAGGATCATTGATTTGGGGGTGCATGACAAGGATGGGACATCCTGCATGGCAAATCGACCGGGTCTTGGTAGCCATCCAATTAGTCGCCCGAGAAACGAAGAAGTTAATCAGCAATCCGATCATGGCCATGTCCCATCTATTTGGTTTGGCTTTATGAATCATGTTACACCATTCATTCCTACCATTAGCTTGATCAAGATCAAAACAGATATTCTCATGAATTGCCTCACAAAGTTTTGCCACCTGGCTGGCCACCTGACATCCCACCTCCTTTACCTAGGCTCCATCAAGACTGGCTAACATGTTGCTACCAGGTGCATTCAGAAAGGAAGAATAAACTCAAAAATGAGCAAGGGTGCATATTCAACAGGCAAATTCACAACAATCAGGTGGTCATAGTTGTCCAATCACTATTTGTTTGCCCTACAGCCCAAGCACAAGGGGCCCACCAGATTAACAGTCCCAAACATGTATGCCATGTGTACAGTGGGACAGCACTTCTTAGAACTTCAACAAAGAATGCCCTAATACATCTTGCAACAATAAAAACACAACAACGGCTTGGCAGTGCCAATAATAGTATTGACTGCCAAGAGAAATGCAAACAAAATGGAAGAACCAAGGATTCCATCTTGAAATAAAAGATATGATAAAGGAGTGGCGAGACTTCTACATGCTATGCAAAAGATGGTAATCATGCAGAAATCAAAAGAATATGTTGACAAATCAAGTTACCTAATGCTTTATGGTTGAATCAGAACTGACCAGATTCAAGTTGGTTGGCCAAGCCACCATTACCAACTCCAAACTCTTATCCTCTGAAGGGATTGGTGGTTTTTTTTTTCATCGAATTGGCTCTGTCAAACTGATCAAATGAACACTGGGCTAAAGCATAAAATCAACTAAATTGAGGGACCTTGACAGTGCTTAAATGTACGCCTCCAAATAAACTTTGAGTAGACTCAAGTTTGAATTGGCTGAGCATCTGGGCAGCATGGAAAAGCAAAACCAGAATGGGCAGTCAGGTTATTGCTCTTCCTTCCCTGAAGTGATCTTTTGTTTGTTTCAAATACCAATTTGTTGTGCAAAACGAGTGTGTGTTCCACTCCTGATTACTTTGGCATGAAAGTGTTTTGCCCACCCCCCAATTCCATGGTTCCTTCCAAACATCCCCATTAGTACCACAAAACAAGTGTAGCAGTAAACGTTGAGGGGGTATACAGCAGGCTTGACTTAGGGTCATAGCTTGTAGGATGATTGTGAGGCTTCTGTTTCTTTTTCAGGTTACCAAAAAAGAGCAATTGGATATTTCTATTCTTTTAAGATTAAGGTAAGGCCTTGTTTGGCAGATGCCTAAAAATGAGTTCATTTCATTTTAGTTAATAGTAATAATATATAAGAGACCTTGATCTCTAATACACAATTATGGTTAGCATGAATTCCTCATGTATTAGGGACCATCTAATACATAATTACTGTACACCAAGATGAGATGAACTCGTTTTAGTGCCTGCCAAACAGGGCACAAGCTTTTCATCTAGAGAAGCACAAAAGTTTGTAGCACAAGAAGGTAATGGAGTTCATAAATCCCATCTTCATGCCCAGTTATAAACCAGTATTTGAGATAACTCAAAAGTTCTCTAATTCCAAACACTGCAGAGGCATTAAGCTTATTGAGGTTTGCTAATCTTACCCAAAACCCTACCTGCAAACACATGATGGCATGTGTCATGAGTGAAGGATCCAAGCCATCAAGTACACCCACTGTGTAGAGGGTGTGGCACAAAAAATTTTTGACAGTCCACTCATTAGGTGGATCATGTAAATGTCAAATGTGGAGCATTGGCCATGTTGCTTTTAAACATCCATTTCGTTGTACATACAAAACCCACATGATGAGTGGACCAACCTTGTCTGATCTATCTCATCTACATGACCGAGGCCAACCTGATGGATTGCTTTGATCTTGCACACATGCACGTCCCTACGGTTAGCTGTGAAGCAGGTGTCTGGGCAAAAGATTAGCAAACTTCCAAGCTTACAAACAAGGGAATGTAATAGCAATTCAACATGCAATTATCCCTTAAACAATATATAGAAAGGGCCTAAAAAGCATGCTTCTGACCACCTTTTTGTTAATCCTTTCATTCATGGATAGCTGTTCCTTAAGCATAGACAAATACAACATCAAAATAGGGTTCCAACTCCAACCCATGGCTCAGTGGTAGACAGAGTGTGTTTCAACATTGAAGTCATGGGTTTGAGTGCCCATGTGTGGGGTGTGGGTGTGCGTGTGTGTGTGAAAATACAACACCAGAACATGCACGTACCTGCAAATCTTCCATCACAGATTGGTATGCATCCTTGAGATCAACGACAGCAATGCCCTCTGGAAACTTCCGTACCAATTCAAGCAGTTGCTTTTTGTCTTTCAAATCATGCTTGGACTGGAAAACCAAACAAGTTCATGTTACTGCACAAGCGCTCAGAAGGTTCATACTTCCATTTTTCCAAGAACATTGTAGTCCATCCTAGAACTTTCTCTTCCGTTTTACTGCAGATGCCCCAAAAATGGATGGGCAGCAGATGCCAAAGTCATGGACTACAAACTCCGCAAGTAACTCAGATTTTCAGAAGCCAAGACACAAGAAAGGAAAATGAACAAAATCTTTTTTACAATCCTGGGTATTACCAACACGTGAAGGTTACTGCTTGGGAATTTGATAAAGGAAATCCAAGTACTACCCAAGATACAAGTATCGTTCTAAATAAATGACTCGTATAGACTTGGCCAGTTAACCACAAGCTAACATATTCTATTCACCAGACAGTTTTTTTCCCCGGCCAGTCTACCACAAACCTGGCAAATGTGAGGCTTGCCAGCTCCATATGCACCAGAGACGTGCCAACCTGGCATTTGTTTGGGGCATCCCATTGTCTACCACGGGAGGCCCCACCATGTAGATCAGCGGTCGAGCAGATATGGAAACATTGGATGGTCTAGGAAAAAAAAAACTTGGTATCCATTGTTTCCACAAATCAGTGACCAATCTGACAGTTGAATGGCATGAGCTTTTGTACAAATCATATGGATGGTGTGTCCCATCTGATACATGCTTTGATATCCAGCACGCATGCTTAGCTTACGTGTGAGCATAGAGATGCATGTGAGGCCAGCAAAGCTCAGTAAATGGAATCTCTAATTGGTAACTACGTGCAGGTTTGTAGGTTTTCTGGTGCAAGAAAGCCTTACCTTGTATGAGAAGCGCTTCCCATCATAATGCACTTTATGGTTATTCCTCAGGCTGTCAAAGACGGCCTTGTTGGCATTCACATCAACATAGCATGCTTCATTTATCTGCTCCGCGGTGAACGCTTGCCTCGTCTGTGGAAGTAAATTTAATCAGTATGTGTTCAAAATGTTGAAGGCTCCAAAAGGGCAAGGGCCCCAAAAGAACATGGGTGGAGGTAGTAAGAAAAGACTTGATAACCTATGGACTAACTGAAGTTATGGCCCTTGAAAGATTGGAATGACAGATTTTATGTAGCCGACCCCAATTAGTTGGGATAAGGCTTAGATGATGATGATGATGTTCAAAATGTTCTTGCAAGATTTCCCAACACTGGTGCAAGTCAGGGCTTATATGAATCAGATCTTTTTTTCTTTTTCTTTTTTTTATTTAAGACACAGGGTGTCCCCACTTCTTTTTGAAGTGAGACTAATCCCTGCGGATACACGCAATCACCCACAACCACGTGTATCGGGTAAAGCCAAGGAGATCTTTAATTCACAAATAAACTCAAGCAAAAAACTAGATCTCTATTTCACAAATAAACCCAAGCATAAACACAGAATTCCACAAATGATTGAGATATAGAAGGTAATTCAACTAAACACAGATGGATGCTCCAAGTCTTGAAGAAGGATTTAAGAATATCTTAAATAAATAACTGGAAAAAAACACTCAAACAGATTTTCTAGCAGAAACGAACTATATCATCATCACATAGACTTGTCCCAGATAATGGAAATTTTTTTCCAGATAAAAAAATAATAATAATAAATAAAATAAAATTAAAAAAAAAAAACCAGCTAAGAAAATTTTCAATTAGCCATTTGTTAATACCCAATCATTCAAAAACCAGTATGTGATCTTGGCCCTTGATTAAACTTCTTCTAGCTCTTAAACCTAATTAAATCAGTCCCAAACAAGCCAACTACTAGGCTAGCTTATTTACAAAATAAAACAGTCCTGCAATGGTTCAAAACATTCCACAATAGAGCAGCTAAAATAGTCTGAAAATACCCCCACGTTTCACCAATTTGGCTATCCAAATCCAACCCGCAGCTAACTATTATTATTCCAGTAAACCATCAAAACCACCTAACAAATTCCCTTTTTCTTTTCTTCTTTTTCTTGTGCAAAACTGATGTTTTGAGTCAGCACCCCCTAAAGCTGTTTGCTGCATTTCGGACATCAGTGATATTCTTTCAATATGAAATACAAGTGCTGTCAAGGAAAGATTCCCACCATCCCATGTTCACCAGGTCGTTGGTCTGGGGTTTCTGATTACATGCCACTTCCAGCAAAACTGACCTATCTTCACCTTAAATCCCTAATAGCTGGTTGTGGTTTCAAGAAGTGAGAGTACGCAGAATGATTTTTAAAGAGGAATACTACTATCTCATGCCACGTCATGGAGTTACATGACATACATACCAAGACATCTCTATTGTACAAGTGGCATTAGTGCAGTCATTGGGATTTAGGACTTGATTTTGTGGTAAACCATATGAATGAATCATGTCCCAAACTTCAAGGGGATTAGACAGTGTCAGCCATCTGACCAGTGACCTGAAAAAAGGACAGTTTGCATTCAATAGGCAAAACTACTGACAAATGCATGGTCAAAGTTATTCAATCACTGCAAGATTCATCTTATAATCATTCTCAAGATTAGATCAAATACAGGTACAAACTAGTTCTCTTTCCCCTTTCGAAACTTCAAGATCAAACATGCAAGTGTGGATAGTCACAGTAATCAATTTAGAGCCCAGCGAAGGATACTGATGAGAGTAGCATTATGAACCTTTACCATGCATGAGAAATGAGAACTAGGCCACTCATCAGGTGGGCCTCATGCGTAAACTGAATGTGGTGCTTTGGTCAAATCTATTTAACTACCCATTTCTTTCATCCAAATGTGGTCCACCCAATCACTGGACCATCACCGATTTTTGGGCCATGGCACACGAAAAGTAGAACCCGACCAATGAATAGCCCAGTTCTCACATAATGTCATGTTGGCACAATGTGGGAGAAGAGTTAGTTCCAAATGGTACCCTTACAAGTAGTTTTCCATTTTCTGTTTTTTTGAATCCCTATGTGGCATGGAGTAAGTTTTGAAAGAGAATTTCAGGGCCTATGGCAGCTGTCCTTGCTAGCTGTCATTTGGGCAATTTGGGGGGAAAGAAATGGAAGATGTTTCCGGGATGAGGCTTCCAAAGTGGAGGAAGTCATCCTTAGTGCCTGTTTGGACCGCCGGATCAAATGGCATGGAATTGCATTAGATGGAATTAATACCATCATTGCATAATGATTACACGTTTAGAAATACCATGGTATTTTGACCGTTCAATCCCACGTTTGGGATCGCATTCTTCTCTTGGGAAATACACTGTATTAAGTAATTAAGTAAAGCTTGTGTTTGGTAGACGATGGAATTGTAATCAACAGACTACATTTCACAATTCTTGTCAGTCACAAGTACACATATGCAACTTGAATGTCACGTGTAAAGGGCACATATGGATGGATGGTGTGGATAAAACACATGTTTTAATGTGGGGCCCACAGATGTAGTGGATTTCCAAATCCACCAAAAATTTGCAGTATCAACTATTGGCTCTGGATGATATGATACTGGGATTAATCCAATCCTTCCCTTTGTTTCCAAATGCAAGATGGAATTTGCATAGGGCCAAATACAATTCCATACCATACCATGCACTAAACAGGCCCTTGGACTCAAGAATCTTGTTATAGAATGGGCCTCTTGTAGTACAGCTTTACAAGACTGTAATTTATCTTCTTTCCTCAGCCAGTAATTTTTTGGTGCTTTTTGGCTCCCTCTCAATAAATTTATCAGTTAATCCTAAAAAAAAAATAAATAAATAAAAATAATGCTGAAATTTTGGTAAAATTCTAGTCCCACGTGCAAGATTCTACAAATTTCAGCGAAAACCAAGGGCATGTTTAAAATGCCAAGCCTTCTACTGTTCACATGTAAAAGAGATAGGTAGAGAGAACCAGAGTCATACCTCAAGGAGTAGATCTATAACACGTTTGATCTGAGCACCTACAGGAGATTTCCTAATAGTGTTGATGTGCTGAAGCCTCTCTGTATCATTTGAAAATTTGATTGCAGGAGCCCTCACTGGAGCTGAAATTGTGCTTGCAGCAGGTACGTTCTTGTGAGATTGGGGGGCCTTAGAGGATGCTGCTCTGGCTGCTGCAGTGCTGGTGAGGGTGGTTTGGCACCTCTCTTGCTGCTGCTTGAACTTATTGAGGCTATCCTGCAATGATGCCATCTGGGAAAAGGACATACACATGAGGGCGACAAAAACCAACAACAAGGAACAAACAGAGAGGGATAAACCCTCTATACTTGAATACACATTACAGGAGAGCAATACACCCTAAAATTTTGCAATTAATTGCCTCAAAACGGAGCCTACAATAACCCATTTGCTCTAAGAATCAGGGCTAGCTAGTCATTGACTATTTCAAATGAGAATGTGATCCTGTTCTCATTTTGATGCCCTCTTTGAATGCAGAAGCATAGCACGCATCCCACAATCTGCATTTTGTGGGATATGCCACATGCACTGCTCTGCAAAATGAGGCTGGGCGAGGGCTCATTGCACATCATTCTCATTCTGAGGGTACATCCAAACAGGTCCTAAGCCTTCCCATAAGCCCACCACGATGCTTCCACGTTTATCGAATGTTTCCTCGGAGACATCTGATATAATTAGATGGCTTCTATCAAAGAAAGAGAAACACTAGCGATGTGGAGCTTGGCATCGTTAAAGTGGCCCAAAACTACAATGCAAGGACCATTGTTATCAAATGCGGTCGCATATGTGCATATGCGATCGCATATGCGCATACTTTTGATCGCATCACATATGCCGTGATGGCATATGCGATTTGGCAAGTATGTCATGGCATGCTTTTGTATGCGATCGCATACTGCATATGCAATGGCATATTTCCCAATAGCCAAGAGTGAAAGATTTTTATTTTTATTTTTATTTTTTATTTTTTCAAATTGGAGAACTTTTGCCTATAATTAGGCACTCATATCCCTTCCATTTTCACTATTCTTTACTCCAAAGCTCTAAATCTCTTACTCTTTCTCTCTTACACCTCTTTCTTTCTTACTCTAATCTCTCTACAATTATTTCAATTATGTTGATTTTTTGTATTTTATAAGTTGTGCTGTTGTAAGTTATAACTTGTATGTTGTTTCAAGTTATCCATTTATCATTAAAATTTCTTTCTTCGAAGTTTATAATAATTAGTTATCTTTTAATGTAGCTTGTTGATTGTTTTGTTAAAATTTATATAATATAAGTAATTAAATATATCACTTAATGAAACACACAAACTATAATGAAATAAGTAAAATAACCTAATCCAATCATGTGTATTAATTAGATGAGTTTTCCCCTCTTTTTTTTAAAGAATTTTTAGAATTTTTAGTTTTTTTTTTTTTTTTTTTTTGGGAAAAAAAAAATGCCATGGCATATGCGATTGTGCGATCGCATATGCGAATAGCATATGCGATTGTGCGATCGCATATGCGAACAACATATGCGGATCGCATGCAATCGCATATGCGATTTGACAACATTGGCAAGGACCATGTGACACTAGAAAACAACCACTATAACCCTGTTGAAAACATAAGTACGACCAGATGCAGATTGTAACTCAGATAGCAATATTCTTTTTCGCTTTTATCTTTCTTTTCCTTCTCTCCTTTTTTTACTTAACAAAATATTTGATACATGAAGAATGAGACTGTTTTTCTCAATATAGGAAAGCAACTAAAGAGCACAGAATCAGATTCCCGATACATGGTAAAAGTCCAACTGGGCATTCTTGGGCAGACTTTTTTTCTTTTTTTTTTTTTTTGAGAAGTAATAAAATTTTATTTAAGCCAAAAAGGCTAGAAAGCTAAAACAAAAAACACAAAAAACAACGAGCCAAGAACCCAATCCCATTCCCTAATCAACAAAAAACCCTTCCTAACATAAATGACTATGGATCCACTGCTGTTTCTGAAGCACTTGCTATTTTTTTCCATATCTTGTGCATATTGTTAGCCACCTCATTAATCTTTGTAAAACATAACTGCTCTCAGCTGCTTTAGAACTAGAGGTAGAAATGGCCTGGGTTTGGATCATCCTAAGCCCAGTGGTTTCACTCTTAGCTAACAGTTTTAGCCCAAACCCAACCCACTACCAGTTACCTAGAGGCCCAACCTGACCCGAACCACTTAAAATTTACTAAGCCTGAGCTCGACCAACCCGACCCAAACAACTTAAATTCACTAAACTTAGCCCAACCCACAACCAGACGCATTGAATCGTTACTGGGTCAGGCTTCAACAACCTGACCTGATACCGCCTGACCCAACCTAGGTTTTAGAATATGATATGGGGCTTAAGGTATTGCAACTTGGCCCAGTTAATGGATATATGAATGCATATATTACACATATATATTCTTATTTCTTGAACTATTTATTAAAAGAGATGGTCTAGAAATGAATAAAATCAACATGATCATCAATTTACATCGTCTACTCAATAGGCTTGCCTACTAATACCCATGGCTAAAGGATACACTTACAAACAATCCTACCTACATGTTTTGGAGCATCGTCCAAGTCAATCGACTGTGGATTCAACAAACCAATGGTTTGAATTCCTAAACAATGAGCCACACTTGCCAAAATTGAATGTTTTCTCGTATTCAACCAATAGTTCTGGTTTATTCGTTAAAAAAAAATTCGTAATTAAGGGTTTTGAATTTCGAATCCCTAATTAGGGATTTTCAGTTTTTAATCTATAATCCACAATTAGGAAATCGACACTACAAATCCCTAATTAGGGATTCGAAAACTCAAAAATTCCCAATAGACGAATCATTGCACAATACTACTTAAGGATTAAAAAATGCCCAAATTGATGAAATGGATAGATATGGAGAGAGAGAGATACCTGATGTTGCACAATGCTCCTTGATGTGCTGGACTACGAAAATAAAAGGACAAAAAAATCCTAGAAAAAGATCGAGAGAGAGAGAGAGAGAGAGAGAGAGAGAGAGAGAGAGAGAGAGAGAGAGAGAGGAGAGATGGAGAGTTCGCGGAGAGAGAGAGAGAGAGGGAGAGTGCGGAGAGCGAGAGGGAGAGATGGAGAGATCGCGCGGAGAGAGAGAGAGAGAGAGATTTGGGGCATGCCGTGATTGACGTCACCAGGTTCTGTGGGTCCTACCATGAGGTACGGGTTATATCCAAACCGTCCGTCCAGTTGGTGAGATCGTCGTAAATCTTGAGCTGAAAAATAAGAGATATCCAAAAATCAAGTGGACCACACTGTAAAAAGCAGTAGAGGATTGAACGCCTGCCATTGAATCCTTTTGGGGGTCAAATAAATTTTGGATCAATATGATATTTGTTTTTTCTCTCACAGATATTTTGAATCAGTATGATATTTGTTTTTCTGTTCATCCAGGTATTTTTGACCTGTTCATATGATATTTGTTTTTCCTGTTCATCCAGGTATTTTTGACTTTATGAACAGATTGGATGGAAAGTAAACGTTACAGTCGGCCATACGATTATTTTAAGGTGAGAATCATTATCCCCACTGCTATTTGTGGTGTGGTCCACTTGAAATGTAGAAATTATTAATTTTCGAGATCAGAATCTAAAATGATCTTAAAAAATGGATGAACGGTGTGATATGATTAATACCCATGTAACTTTCATCTACTTTGAACCGTTCGTGCAACTCGGAACTCGAGGAGCGTCAGCGCTCCGCTCGTTTTACACGGGACGGACGCGGATTTCCTGTGAAGCCTTTCAAAGAGGTTCCTGCGCTGGAAACCTAGGTGGGCCTCTGTAATGTTTGTGAGAAATCCATCCCGTTCATGAGTTTTGTGACATCATTTTAGGGCATGGGACCAAAAATATGGATCCAATACTCAAGTGGGTAAAAAACGTGAGGATTAAACGTCCACAGTTGAAATATTCGTGGAGCCACGGAAGTTTTGAATTAGTCTAATATTTGTGTTTTCAGTTCCTCACGGCAGGAATGACGTTATGAACGGTATGGATGGCATATAAACATCACTGTCGATTCCAGGGAGTTTTCAACGGTAGGAATTTCCCTACTTACCTTTTTCTTTAGTGAGGCCCACTTAAGTATTGGATCCATTTAATTTTTTGTTTGAAGTTCTAAAATGAGTTCACAAAATGGATGGACGGTGTAGATTTCTCACAAACATCACTTTGGGTCCCACTTTACAGCTCAGTAACTTCTTGCAAAAGGCTTCCGCAGGGAATCCGCGTCCACACGGGACGTGGTTTAGCTAGTATCGCGAGAGCAGATTAGCTAGTGACGCTTTCACTGGCCAATGGCCAGTGGTTGTGGCCCCATCATGATGATGTATGTGTTTCATTCATGCCATTCATCTATTTTTCTAGTTCATTTAATGGTATGAGCATAGGAGTAAGGTATATCCCAATCTTAGGTGGACCACGTCACATGAAACAGTGTTGATTGAACCTCCACCATTAATAAGTTCACCAGAGCCATAAAAGTTTTGAATCATGCCATTCATCTATTTTTCTAGATCATTTTATGGTATGAGCATAAGAGTAAGGTATATCACAATCTTAGGTGGACCACGACACATGAAACAGTGTTGATTGAACATCCACCATTAATAACTTCACCATAGCCATAAAAGTTTTGGATCAAGCTGATCTTTGGTTTTTTCCCTTAATATAGGTATGTATGACCTAATTAACATATAAGATGTCAAATAGACAGTACAGTGGGACTTGGAAGGATTATAATGGTGGACATTCAGTCACTAGTGTTTTCATGTGTTGTTATCACCTAAGATTTATATCCCTTGTTTGGGGATCAAGACTTAAAATGATATGTAAAATGGATGGTCTGCATGGATAAAACACATACATCATAGTAGGGCGTACGTAACACCGATCCACTAGCCATCAGGTTGGTGGTAGCGATACTAGCCAAACCGTGTCCTAATATCACTTGGCTAATCTCTTAGTTAAGGGTAAGTGAGGAACATTTTGATGATTTTTTTATATTTAATTTATTTTTAATGAAAGTTTTTTTGTTTTCATGTTGAATTGTGATTGAATTCCTACATTGAAAAAGAATTAATATAAAATTGATTGATCGGTTAAATGTTGTGATTGAGTTTATTGTTACATCTTTTGATAAGAACAGATTAGAATCTAATTCTAATTGAGTTATCGACTTAAAGAGATTAATTAAATTCAAAATTCATTAATTGGAGATTTCTAGATCTTTAGTTTTTTTTTACTTGTTTAAAACTTTTAATTTTATGCTAGATAAAATATTAGACAACCTGTTTAGCTTTTGTTATGCTCTCACCAATTCTTTATGGACAACCTCGGTCTGACCAAGTTTATTACTACAGTGCAATCTTGTACTTTAGATTGCTTAACAGTCCGAGTGTCCTCTACCTCTTCTTTTCATTTCTTTTTCTTTGTTTTTTTCTTTCTTAAAAATAAAAATAAAAAATTATTGGAAGAAAGGCAAAACAACCTCACACAGTTACAAAGTTGTCTAAAGGAATGGCAATAAAGGAAACTAAAAAATAAGCCTTAACATTTGAGGCCCACTCATTTTACATCCAATTTAGTCCTCTTAAAGGCACTCAAGACCAGCTTATATTGATTATGAAGGCACTAGTTTTTCCTCTCCCCATAAGGCCCAAATGCGCGCCAACCAGAAAAGCTAATCTCCGCAGCATGCTTCCCCTCTTTCCACTCCTACCGGCTATATGCATGGCAGAGGCATTCAACCGACATGACCCAAACCATGCTAGAAACCTCCCAGGAGCTTTACCCATAATTCACTAGGAAAGGTGAAATGAATGAACAGATGGTCCTCCTCACTCACATGCACAAAATAAGAACGTTTGTAATCACCATCTTCCTCTTCCAAAGGTCATCGATTGTGGGCATTTTATTCCTTTCTACCAATCACGCTGACACGCTTCCCACTTAATAATAAGTGCTGGCAACTCTCCCCAAGGGCCCATATCCAACACTATCTAGAATGGGCCCATCAAATCAACAATCAAGGATCACTTAACAATGGCCTATTGTATATATATGCAATCCTCAACTTCCATGACACTTTTTGAGGATTAAAAACAAAATCCAAGTCCAAATTCAACAAGTGCATGTGCAAGTCAGTTTTGGTTGGGGTCCTTGCTCATGGATCAGTGGTAGACTATGAATTTCCTTTTAAGAGACAACAATAATGTACGTAGCCCAAGAACCTATTTTAAAATATTAACAGGTCTTGAACTGGTCCAAGCTCCTTTTAATAACTATAAGCAATCAACTATTACATAGACTGAGGCCCTTCACTAACCGGACTGGATCATGGCATGCATTCATATGTCTATGCTCATTTGTAGTTGGGCCATATGTGTAGGACACTTGGGCAATCCACTTGACTACTCGGTATATACAGTAATGAACGAGTTGGATTAACTGCACGTTCATCGCATCGACCTACTCGGTGTATACAGTAAAGAAATATTAATCCTCTACGCAATCACTTTTGCGAATTGACATAAATAATCATGTTGGGCTACCTTAATGTGTGAGATTAGATCCACATGGATCATTTGATTTTCGAGGTTAAAATATGTCAGGACCCTGAATATCAGATTGATCCAATTATTAGACGAGCCATACCGATTAGATAAACATTCTAGGTAAATCATGTATTGTATATCATGTTGGGTCACCAAATGTGTGAGATCCCATCTATACGGTCTATCTGATTTTCAGGATCAAACTACACTAGGAACCTGAAAATCAAATCAACTTGACTATTTGGTGGGCTGCATTGATCAAACGTCAATTATTATCAAATCATGTAATTTTGAATGATGTGGATCATGAAGGTTTTAAATCAAACTGATCAATGGACCTCTCTCTTAAACCAAGATGTACAATTGGACTTTGAAAATGAGATTAAGGAAATCCCCAAATTCTAAACTTTGTTCATCAAAACCAAATCAAGCCCAGAGTCGTTTAATTCCAACTTTGATTTGAGTTGATTCGATTGGCAAGTCATCAATTCGAGTCAATTCGATCAACAAGTCATTAACTCGCATCGATTTGATCAACAACGTGGTTGATTTGATGGATAAACAACTCAACAAATTTGTTTGATTCTGATACTAAAAATTTGGATTAATTAATGAACAAACTATACTTGTAAATTCAAATATATTAGGTATGTTTATACAACTTGAATATTGTTGGATGATGTCGGGTCACTTTGATTTGATCTAGTGGGTCGCACATTGGGATGTGGTGATCATAAACCCCGTGTTAAGGCTTGGATTTGTAGGAATCTATTTGGATAATGCGTGGACTCCAATTTAGTAACTAATTAGTTAAAGGTGGGCTTCACCATATGAATTAATATGATCAACAAAATGATTTCACTTATATGCTATATTAGGAATTTCTAATTCATTTTAATTCAATTAATATAATGGAATATATACATCACTAAGGAGTTATAAGTGAGTGATCCCAACATGTTTCTTCTCTATTACAGATAAAATAGATTTTATGTATTTGTTACATTCAATTTAATGCTTTGTTTTAATGGTTGTTTGTTTGGTTAATTTGAAACTATCTAATTGATTATTTATTGAGTATATGATTCGATTTATTTCAATTGAGGATTATCTTATTAATGATTTCATCAATTTACATGAAATATATGTTGTCTCTAATATAAGATTTCCATTATACACACACACACACACACACACACACACACACACACACGGAAACGCTCACCTGCGAACCAGTTCGTACATACTACGTACGATCTTTTTTGAGAACCTATCATACGTGATGTGGATCCAAAATCAGAACCGTTCATGTGAAGCAGCACCTTGTGAAACCCCCCGGGCCCAAGTTTTACTTTGATCTAAAACTTTGATGGGCCATGAAAAATGAAAACGGTTTCCTCCCTTGATTTGCATTTCTCTTTGCTAGGGCCCACCAGAATTTTAGATCGGGGTGAAAATTTGTCACATGGGGTTTCATGGGATTCCGCATCACATGGACCGTTCAGATTAGACACCCATGGCATGTGTGCAAAGGTGCGCATGTGCGTAGGTGTGTAGGGGAGCATGACTATATATATATATATATATATATATATATATATATATATATAGCTAAGGGCCCACTGTGATGTGTGTTGAACATCTACCCCATCAGTCAGATGCACCATTCCATGGTGGGTCTTGGGCTTAAAAATCAAGTCAATCCATGACTTGTGTGGGCCACACCACATACAAAAGTTGAGAGAGGTTACCCTCCCATTAAAACGTTCATAATCATTTGTTGGGCCGACCAATATGTGGTTCACAAATCGAGTCCATCCATTATGTGTGTCCCACTTAGATGAGGGGTCATACCAAGTTTCTAACGCATCCAAGTTTCAGGTGTGCTCCACCAAATGCTTTTATACATTTTAGGCATGTCTTCACATATTAGATGGTATGGCCCACCTGAGTTCCGTATACGGCTGATTTTTGGGATATCCCATAATTTAAAGGGAACCCATCAAATGCACAGTGTTGATGTTCGACAGACATCATGGTGGGGCCCACACAGCTCGACCTCCTGGAGTTCCCATGAGGCCGACCGCATAGAACCATTTCCCTATATGTGTGTGTGTGTATATATATATATATATACATATATATATATATATATACACATATATATACATACACACACATATATATATATATATATGATCACTTGATGTACAAATGTGTAATTGAAATTGAACAATAACCTTTACATGCACACTACATGCCGAATCTATCCTAGTGGACCTCTTCTGATGCGGGCCATGCACATGCGTACCAAATTGGTGGAAGTCTGCCTAAGCAAAAAATGCGGGTCATGCCCATGCTTATCAAACTAGTAGAAGCCTACTTAAGTGGTGGATGCGGGTTGACGGTTATCTAACTCAAGCAAGTGGACGAACATCCCACTTGATACATTCATTCATTACATACATTTACATAACATTTATGATTATTCTGCACACTTTATATTTATTGTACTATTTTCATTTTAATGTGCACGAATCATACTGAGATTTCTCACTAGGCCTGGCTAACTTACACTCTATTGATTAAAAAGTGTACAGATGTAATTGGGGCCGAACCGGTGGCACAAAAGCATGAGAATGGGGTCGAGCTAGAGAATAACCCAAGGGACACGTGGCCTTATTTGACCGAAGAAGAAACATTGCTTTAGACTAATATTAATTTATTCATTTTAGTTCATGCTCGTTATTATTAGGATTAGTTTTGATTAATTAGTTATGTGGTTGCTCGAGGTTATGACATTGTTTACATTATTGAAATTGATTGTGCTAAACATGGGTACATAGCTCATGCGTGAGTTGATTATTGAAGTTTACATTTAAATAAGACCCCAAATGGGTGGGTCCTTAGATGAATTTCAGGTAGTTAGATTTGAATAAATGTTTGGTTTATGTTATAAGATATGTGTGTTGATACTTCAAACGAGAATTTTTTTTTTTTTTTTTTTAAAGAGAATTGAGTAATGCCCTCAATCTCTATATCATTTATACTAAAATACAACTCTTATCAAAGAAGGAAATAAACTAAGATAAGAAATTCTAATAAAGGAGAGATAAAGAGATAAGAATGAGCTATGTGGAGAGATAAGGAGATAAGGATGAGCTACGTGGAGAGATAAAGACGAGCTACGTCCTCGATGGATTATGGGTCCCCTTGACCGCTTCTCCTTCAATACTCCCCCCTCAAGCCTGGCCCAAAAATGTTGGAGAGTTCAAGCTTGGAAGAAATAGTCATATGCCGATCTCTGGGTAAAGCTTTAGTAAACACATCAGCAAGTTGGTCCGTTGTGCGAACATGTGGAGTAACAATCTGCTGAGCCTTGATTTTTTCCCGAATAAAGTGGCAATCGACTTCGATATGCTTTGTGCACTCATGGAATACAGGATTGCTTGAGATATGAATAGCAGCCCAGTTATCACACATCATCTGCATTGGTGTAGAATGAGAGAAAGCAATCTCAGTCAAAAATTTCTTCGGCCAAAGTAATTCACAGGTGGTCTGTGCCATAGAACTGTACTCAACTTTGGCACTGGAGCGTGCCACAACTGTTTGCTTTTTGCTCTTTCAAGTCACCAAATTACCGCCAACAAAAGAACAACAGTCGGTTGTAGATTTCTGGTCATCTTTGGAACCGGCCCAATCAGCATAAGAAAAAGCAGAAATATTTAGGTGACCGAACTTGGAATAAAGGAGACCCTTGCCAGGAGAGCCTTTGATATAACGAAGCACACGGTCCGCAGCATCCATACAGATAACTTGAGGCGAATACATGAACTGACTGAGGACACTTACAACATGAGAAATATCCGGCCTGGTAATAGTGAGGTAAATAAGCCTCCCAATGAGGGGTTAATAAGGTCCGGGATCAGAGAGGGCCTCACCATCCAATGAAGTGAGCTGATGGTTGACCTCAAGAGGAGTGTCAAGTGGCTTACAGCCAATCATTCCAGTCTTAGTGAGTAAGTCCAATGCATATTTACGCTGACATAAGGAGATTCCATGCTGATAACGAGCTATCTCAATTCCCAAGAAATAACGTAAAGAGCCCAAGTCTCTGACCTCAAAAATGCGAGAAAGGTGGGATTTGATGCTAGATATTGTAAGAGAATCGTCACCCATGAAGATAATATCATTGACATAAACAGAAACAATTGTAAACCCATTTGTCGAGCATTTCCAGAAGATAGAATGATTTGAGCTACAATGGTGAGAAAATGCATATCTCATTGTATGAGTAAATTTGTCAAACCATGCACGCTGCAACTGCTTAAGGCCATATATAGACTTGCGACGGTGACACACTTTCTTTTCCTTCCCTTTTCGATGAAAACCGGATGGCTGGCTCATATAGACTTCTTCATGAAGATCATCATGTAAAAATGCATTTTTTACATCAAGTTGATGAAGTGGCCAAACTAAATTTGCGGTAAGAGATAAAAGGACACAAATGGAATTCATTTTGACAACTAGGGCGAACGTCTCGGTGTAATCGATGTCATAGGTCTGAGTAAAGCCTTTTGCAACAAGGTGAGCTTTATATTGATCAACGGTACCATCGGGCTTATGCTTGAGAGTGTACACCCATTTACAACCCACCACCTATTTTCCCGCAGGTAAATCAACAAGTTCCCATGTCTGATTTTTCTCCAAGGCAGTCATCTCATCCATCATGGCATGTTTCTAGTTTCGGGTGTGCTAAGGCAACATCCACCTGGGTAGGGAGAAATATGGAATCCACATTGGCAATAAATGACTGTAGGAAGGAGAAATCGAGTGATCTAAAATAAAGTAGTGGATAGCAGGAGAAGTACAAGGATGAGTACCTTTCCATAGAGAGGCAGGAACATCCGATACAGAAATGGAGCATCGGATGATGGTGATGGAAGTAATGGTGCATCGGCGCTACTCTGCTTTTGCTGGTGATGAGAAGTATGTGGTGGTGCTGGTAACAATGCCTGAGAACAAATGTAATCCTGTAGGTGAGTTGGTCTGGTATTGGGACGGGTAAAATGGCGAGGTGGTGGTGGTGGGGTGGTAAGAAAGGAGGAGGAGATGAAGGTATGATAGATGATGGAGGAGATGAAGGCGATGAGGGATCCACCGGTAATGGGGTAGAGGATGGAGGATCTAAAAAAGGTATAGAGTGACATGAGAGGATGAGAAAAGAATCGAGGACTTTGGAGAGAAAAAATTCAGAGATTTAAAAAAGGAAGCATCGTAGGTGACATAACGTTGGCCGGTATCAGGATTAACAAATTTGTAACCCTTTCGGGTGGGAGAATACACAACATACATGCATGAAATGGAGCGATGAGACAACTTTGTGCAGGAAGGACAAAAGTCATGCACATAAACGGTGCACCCAAACACCCTAAGAGTGATATCAGTGACATGATGCACTTTCTTAAATAAAGAAATATGATTTTGAAAATTGAGAGCAGAGATTGTTGATTTTTCCTCTCGACTACTCCATTCTGCTAAGGAGTGGAAGCGCAGGTAGTGTTTGACTCCCACACGTGCGGGGTGGGAACTCCGCACGGGAACATACTGAGGAGGGTGGAGGGATACTCACACCATAAATAGGTCGGGTTTGATTTCCCAATCCATGGTTCGGACCTGATTTTCCTGACCTCCAGTGAGAGAATAATATATTAGCGATGCATATTTGCTGCTATCGAGATTCGAACATAGGACCTTCCTCTCTGATACCATGTCAAACAACCATTTACTCCAAAAGCTTAAGCTTTTAAAGAAACTCTAATAAAGGAGAGATAAAGAGATTAGGACAAGCTACGTGGAGAGATTAGGACAAGCTACGTGGAGAGATAAGGACGAGCTACGTCCCCGATAGATGATGCGTCTCCTTGACCACTTCTCCTTCAATAATGTGACTGTGAATGGATGGAACTTAAAATCCACATTATCAATACCAAATTTATTCATCTAAGTAAATGCATTAAATTACTTTAGTATACTTGGTGTAGGAGTCGCGACACAAAAATTTGGGATATGTGCTTAGTACCTGAATTTCGGATTGTGACAACTAGAGTGGTAGTAGAATTCACTATATGAATGATTAAATTACTTTAGTATACTTGGTGTATGAGTTGTGACACAGAAATTTGGGATATGTGCTTGATATCCAAATTTCGGATCGTGACAACTAGAGTGGTAGTAGAATTCACCGTATGAATGGCTTGGACATGGAGTGGCTAGGATGTGAGGTTGCTTGGACGTAGATGGGTGGAGTGGCGGTCTCTTGGAGGAGCTGGAGTGGTACAAGGATAGGGAGAGAGATAATGGCCCGGAGCTCTCTCTCTCTTTATATATATAGGGATGGAGAAAGAATGAATAGAAAGGGGTTCTCTCCCTCTCCCTTATTATGTGTGTGAAATTAAAGGGGAGAGTTATTATTGGTGAGGGAGTGGAAAAAGGAGAATTTGAAGGAACTCAGAGGGTATAAGGCTAGGTGGAGAGCTGTGGGGTACAAGGGAAGAGTGTCAAGTGTCACTATCTTATTGAGCCATGGTGCGATAGGGAAAGTAATATGAGAGGGAGGGTGGGGGTGTTTTGGGGAATTCAAAGGTTAGGCCCCTCAAATTAAGGGCCTGTTTGTGGTCATAATGACCACTTCCCTCGTTTGAGTGATGGAAAGACGGCGTGCATTGGGAAGAAGGGAAATCCCATTTCGAACAGAGGGGGATTCGTTGGAAAATCTCGGATATTTGGTGCAGTCTCGAAGACAGGACGCACCGTCTTTGTGGTCCGCAAGAGCATCGATACAAATGAGCCGCCTCGTCTATATATCGGTGGAAAATCTCAAATGGAGGTGTATCTCCCGCAAACCTCCCTTGCAGGTACGTATTCCAACAAATCTTCTTCCTCTGATACAATGAATTTCTCTTATCTTCAAACTCACAGACCCTGCATTTACAATTCCACCGGACTTATCTTCTTCCTCTTGACAGGTTCACTTTAGGTGCATTTCGCCTGTCGTGCTTCCTCGGAAGCCAGCCGATCGCGTGGCAGAGATGTTTGGCACCGACCACCTCAGTCCGAACCTCTCCACCGCAGACTCAGGTACGTGGTGTGAGAATCTATCACCTACTATCCACCTCAGTCCGAACCTCTCCACCGATGGTCATTTTAGCCCAAGATCAGTGGGAGATCTTGGTCTCAAGTAGACCACACCGCATGAAGCAGCATTGAGAAACCCATCACCGTTGAAACCTTTTTACGTCCCACAGTGATGTTTTGCCTCCATCCAACCTATTAATAAAGTTACATTTACCTGGATGGAGAGAAAACAAAAATATCAGTTGCGTCTTCCACTTATGTGGCCCGCAAGAGGTTTTCAACGGTAAGAGTTTAATCCCCATTGTGTAGTACACGTGAGCTCTGAATCTGCATTTTTTGGGCTTAATACCCTAAAATGATAAGAAAAAATGGATGCACGGTGTGGAAGACGGCCACTCAAAGCTGTTGAAATGTTCCCAGAAGAAGACGGGCCATTGCAGGGGGAATGGATTGCCTACTCCCGGAAACACTCACCTGCGAACTAGTTCGTACGTACTACATATGAACTTTTTTGAGAAGTCATCATATCTGATGAGTCTCGAAAATCAGAATGATCCACATGAAGCAGAACCTCATGAAACCCCTGGTACGAATTTTTACTTTGATCCAAAACTTTAGTGGGCCATGAAAAATACAAACAATTTATTCCCTTGATTTGAATTTCTCTTTGCTATGGCCCACCAAAATCTTAGATCAGGGTGAAAATTCACCCGCTAAAGTTTCATGGGATTCCGCATCTTATGGACTGTTCGAATTCAACACCCATGACATGTGTGCAAAGTAGGTGCGTAGGTGAGCATGCCTCTGCCTACTCCCCTCGCCACCAGCCAATGGTAGGGGTCGGTGCTCTGTGGGCCCCATTATGACGTATGTGTTTCATCCATGCCGTCCATCTATTTTTTCAGATCATTTTATGGTATAATATGAAAATTGAGGTATATCCCAATCTAAAATGGACCACGTTACAGGAAACAGTGTTGAATGAGCATCGACCAATAAAAACCTTTTAGGGCCATAAAAGTTTTGAATTAAGCTGATCTTTTGAATCTTCCCCTTCATCTGGGCTTGTATGACCTAATCAACAGATTGGATGTCAAATACACAGTACAGTGGGCCTTAGGAGAATTTTAATGGTGGATACCAATCACTATTATGGTCCACGTAATATTTACATCACTCTCATTTTTGGGATCAAGCCCTAAAATGATCTGTAAATATGGGTGAACCAAATGGATGAGACATATACATATGGGCCACACAAAAGAGAAGAAACCCTTTTCTATCTTTCTCACAAACTCACCTGCATGAACTCCAGTTGTACTAGCTGGTGGGCGGCATTGAGAGTGTCGCCTGCAGCATGCGCTTAGCTCTAGCTCGTAGTAGGTGGTCCGGTACTGGGTCTTCTTTGAGGATGCGGATTTCCTGGGAAAGCCTTTCCTAGGAAGTTGCTGCGCTTGGATGCTAGGTGGGGCCCACCATCATATTTGTCATAAGTTTACTCCGTCCATCCATTTTATGAGCTTATTTTAAGACATGTGACAAAAAATGAGGTGGATCCAAAAATCAAGTGTGCCATCCAAACGGTTTATGAGGTCATTCCCACTAGGATGAAGTGAAAACAAGAAAATTTTAGCCTGATACGAAACTTTTGTGGCCTTAAACATGTTTTAACAGTGGTGATTGCATCCCTAATGCTTCCTCTCACAAGGCTCACTTGAGTTTTGGATCCACCTCATTTTTTGTCTCATGCCTTAAAATGAGCTCAGAAAACGGATGGATAGGATGAATTTCTCACAAACATAAGGTGGATCCCACCTTGTATTCCACTGATACTGCAAGAACTTTTTGACAAAGACTTTCAGAGGAAATCCTCGTCTCTAAGTAGGTTTTATAAGGTTTTAGGCTCAGACTTGGACTCAGACATAGATTTGACTTTGAGCTTAAATTTGAACTAAACTTACCTTGGGTATGGCTTGAATTCAGCTTAAATTCAACTTAGATTTTGGCTTAGACCTTGCCTTAGGTTTGGCATAGGGATTACGGGGACATGGGAGTTGGGGAATCGGTGACATTTCAAGTTTTACATTATTAAACTTCTAGCATTGGGTGAAGTATCTACAACGCCGCTCACGTCAGGGCCCTCACATAAACAACACACACCAAGAAAGAGAGCACAACCCAGAATTAGGCTCCACACATACACATGGAGGATAGAGAGAATGGAAGTTTCTTTTTAAGGAAATATCCCTACGTTTGTATGCGTACATGGCACAAGCCACTGCCCCAACTGTTGTGTTTTTATAAAAAAAGTAAATAAATTTCAAAAATAAAAGTTTGTTTTTATTAAGTAAATAAATATATTGATTATTTAAACTTTTTATAAAAAGTTTATGTAACCAATTGGTAAGAGAATGGGTTTTTTGCTTTTGCAACAGGGATTTGGCGTGGGCTGCTTTGGCGCTTTATTAGGTGCACCTATGTCACCTATGCCACGAGTTGCTTATGTAGCAACAATTTTAAATTGTTAGATGACTTTTTCTGTCTAAAAGATTGAAGAACTCCATGACCATTCAATTGCTATGAATCCTGGATACTATAATCCAGAAACATTTTTATTTCTCCGTTTTCCCTTGAATCTGACCTCTTACTGTGATTTTTCAGTATATTTTAAAGGCATATCGGTGTCAAAACTAGAGATCTATTCAACACTTAAATGTGCAAATTTTCGTATTGAAATTTGGATTGAAAGTTCATTGTATCCTGAAGACAATTTACAGATTTCCTTCATTTGCACTTCTTGGAACTATCAGAGAAATGAAAACAAATCTGTCTCGAGAAATTAACTATTTAAGTCAAGCCTTAAACCTAATAGATCTAATTATCTCATTACTATTTTTTTCTATCTTCCATTGTATACTATATTACTTCAATTCCAACACCAACAACTCTAAGGGGAAACTTATGGCATGGAACCGCATCGGATCCACTAAATCCAATGACAAGTCTTAAAACCACACGTGCAACCATAACAATTAATGTGGCACACTTGTTATAGATCATTCACATGGATCAACAACCATGCGTGCAATCGTGCATAGACATTTGGTTTTAATTTACAGTCGTCTAATAGAGATTAGAGTACAGTGGGCCTGAGGAGGATTTTAATGGTGGATATCCAATCACTATTGTTTTCCAATGGTGTGGTTCACCTGAGATTTATATCCCTCTCATTTTTGGGATAAAGCCCTAAAATGATCTGTAAAAATGGATAAACGGAACGGATGAAACACATACATCATAGTGGGGCTCACATAGCATTGACCACCAGCCACCGGGCTAGTGGCGGGGAGTAGCCAATCCATTTTCCTCTTTGAGGGGATTTGAAACCCCCAGTTACTTTAGGGCCCGTTTGGCCGGGCGGATTGGAAGGGATTGGATGGTATTGGAAGGGATTCGAAGTTAAATCCTGGGATTGGCCGGGCGTGCCAAACAGACTGGGTGATCTGATCCCGGGATATAGCAATCCCCTGGATCTTAAGACAATCCACTGACAACACCATCATTACCTTTAGGGCCCGTTTGGACGGGTGGATTGGAAGGGATTGGATGGTATTGGAAGGGATTGGAAGTTAAATCCCGGGATTTGCCGAGCGTGCCAAACAGACAGAGTGATCTAATCCTGGGATATAGCAATCCCATGGATCTTAAGACAATTCACTGACAGCACCATCATTACCTTTAAATCCAATCCAATCCACCCTAATCTGTTCAAATTTACCTGGGACGTGTTTGGTTCAAGGGATTGGAAGGGATGGGAGGGTTTAATCCCGGGATTGGTAGGGCGTGCCAAACAGACTCGATATAGCAATCCGCGGACATAATAATCCCGTGGATCTTAAGACAATTCACTGACAATACCATCATTACCTTGAAATCCATGCCATCCACTCTAATACCATTCAATGCCTTCCAATCCACCCGTCCAAACGGACCCTTAAATCTCATCCAATCCACCCTAATCTACTCAAATTTGCCCGGGACGTGTTTGGTTCAAGGGATTGGAAGGGATGGGAAGGTTTAATCCCGGGATTGGCCGGGCGTGCCAAACAAACTCGATATAGCAATCTCATGGATCTTAAGACAATCCACTGACAACAACATCATTGCCTTGAAATCCATGCCGTCCACCCTAATACCATTCAATCCCTTCCAATCCACCCGTCCATACGGGCCCTTATGGTGCTAAACAATCAAGGGATTTGAAATTCAAATTCACAGTGTGAATCAGGATATATTCAAATTCACTGTGTGATTCAAAACTTTTGTGGCCCCATAATCATAAGAAGTTTTCAATGGTAGGTTTTCAATCCCCACCTCTTTATATGGTGTGGTCAACTTGAACCTTCGATCTTCCTCTATTTTTGGCTCCTGCTCTAAAATGATACGTCAAAATAATAGATGGACGACATTGATGCTTGGTAAGAGTATTATAAATGTCATGCGGGCACTTAGAAAAATCACACGTGGCACACAAGTAATTAAATTAAACCATCCAAAACAAGTACGTGGCTGGACTAACCTGATGGGTGGATTAGATTTTGTAATGGAGGGACGTGTATGGGGTGTACTCTAGCTTTGGTGCAGACACTTATATTTAGCGAAGCTCTTGGTTTGTTTTTAGGAATTTTCCGGTAAAAATCCCTTATAATTTTCTTACGCATTATTAATTATGAGTATATTTGTTATTTTGGAAAAATTATAAACAAGTTCAGAAACACTATCGGAACCAAAGGTGTCATTTTGAAAATGTTTTTTAATGAGGCATCTTAATGAAAAAAAAGTTGAAAAAGGTACAAATCTGTAAATACCGTATTAGTAATGTACTATTTTGTAATTAAAAAATACTGAGTCAACAGTCAAAGGCGGCCAATGGATGTTTTATTTTTTCTTGACAACTGGGATTTGATTTTCCGGACGCCGCGATAGGCCTTTGCAGAAATTTCCTGAGCTGAAATCTTAGGTGGGGCCACTGTGATGTTTGTTAGGAATCCACCCGGTTCATCCGTTTTTCTGGACTCATTTTAGGACGGTAAAAGAAAAAAAGAATAAGATCCGAGACTCAAGTAGGCCGTGCTAAAGGAAAAGGTGGCTGGGGAAATTCCTACCGTTGAAACTTTCCTGATTCGACTGTGAGGTTTACATGTCATCCATACCGTTCATAACATCATTCATGCCAGGATGAACTAAAAACACAAATATTAGCATGATTTAAAACTTCTGTTTCAAAACTCTTATGGACTCATTTTAGGACAGTAAAAAAAAAAAAAAGAGCGGATCCTAGAACCAAGTAGGCCCAATGGTATTAGAGTGGATGACATGGATTTCTAGGTAATAATGGTGTTGCCAGTGGATTGTCTTTAGATCCATGGGATTGCTATATCCTGCTATATCCAGTCTGTTTGGCACGCCCGGTCAATCCTGGGATTTAACCTTCCCATCCCCTCCAATCCCTCTCGGACCAAACACGTCCCTGGCAAATTTGAACCGATTAGGGTAGATTGGATGGGATTTAAAGTTAATGATGGTGTTGTCAGTGAGACCCCTGGATTGGGATCAGATTTCGACTCTGTTTGGCATGCCCGGCCAATCCCAGGATTTAACTTCCAATCCCTTCCAATACCATCCAATCCCTTCCAATTCGAGGAGCCCAAAGAAAAAGTGGCTGGGAAATTCCTACCGCTGAAACCTTCCCAGTTCGACTGTGAGGTTTACATGCCATCCATACTATTCATAATATCATTCATGCTGGGATTAACTAAAAATATAAATATTAACATGATTTAAAACTTATGTTTCAAAACTCTTATGGGCTCATTTTAGGATGGTTTTAAAAAACCAATAGATCCAAGACTCAAGTAGGCCGTACTAAAGGAAAAGGTGGCTAGGGAAATTTGTATCGTTGAAACCTTCCTAGTTCGACTGTGAAGTTTACATGCCAACCACACCGGTCATAACATCATTCAGGTATGGATGAACTAAAAACATAAATGTTAGCATGATTTAAAACTTCTGTTTCAAAACTCTTATGGACTTATTTTAGGACGGTAAAAAAAAAAAAAAATAGGAAAAAAAAAAAAAGAGTAGATCCAAGACTTGAGTAGGCCGTACTAAAGGAAAAGGTGGCCGGAGAAATTCCTACCGTTGAAACCTTCTTAGTTTGACTGTGAGATTTACATGCCATTCATACTGTCCATAACATGATTTATGCTGAGATGAACTAAAAACACAAATATTAACATGATTTAAAACTTCTATTTCAACGCTTATGTTTTTGGCCCACTTGTGCATTCTACCCCCGTTCATTTTTGTCATAATATTTTAAAATGAACTAACAAAACGGATGGGCGGGTGAATTTCTCACAAACATCACAGTGGGCCCCGCCTAGATTCCCAGGGCCGGAACTTCTTGCAGAAGGTTTTAAATCATGCTATAGATATTCACATGCAACCGTAACAATTAATGTGGCACACTTGTTATATATATTCACGTAACAATTAATGTGGCACACTTGTTATAGATATTCACGTGGATTAACAACCACGCGTGCAATCGTGCGTAGACATTTGGTTTTAATTTTCAGTCGTGTAATAGAGATTGGAGTACAGTGGGCCCGAGAAGGATTTTAATGATGGATATCCAATCGCTATTGTTTTCCAATGGTGTGGTTCACCTGAGATTTATATCCCTCTCATTTTTTGGATCAAGTCCTAAAATGATTTATAAAAATAGATGAACGGAATAGATGAAACACATGCATCATGGTGGGGACCACAGACCACCAGTAGTCAATCCGTTTCCCTCTTTAAGGGGATCCAATTACTCTATGATGCCAAACAACTACGGGATTTGAAATTCAAAACATCATCCTGAGTGGGGTACGAGTAGCACATGAGATAATCCGTTCATCAAAGGACGTGGATTGCGTCCTACCCCGCATGAATGGATTACCATTTGGGCAGGGCTCTGTGGGCCTCACTGTGATCTAAGTGTTTTATCCACGCCATTCAACGTATTTTTCAGATAATTTTAATATGTGAACCAAAAAATAGGCAGGTCCAAGGCTTATGTGGACCACAAAGTGGGGATTGAACGTCCACCATTAAAAACTTCTTGGGAGCCGGAGAAGTTTCGGATCAAGCTGATATTTGTGTTTTCACTTCATCCACATTTACATGACCTTATGAATAGGTTGTAAGGTAAAAAAAAAAATCACGTTGGCCCTTAGAAAGGTTTCAACAGGGGGTGTCATTATCAGTGCAGGTTCCTTTGGTGTGGTCCACTTAAGCATTGGATCTGCCTCATTTTTTATTTCACATGATAAAATTATCTGAAAAAAGCGTTGAATGGCAAGGATAAAACACTTACATCACGGTGGGCCCCACGGAGCCCTGCCCAGACGGATTACCGTTCCGGTGGAGGTAGGACGAAATCCGCGTCCATCATCTCACTATGCTTTATTTAACCAGGTAACAACATCTAGCAGTGTGAAACGACCCTTCTTAATACATCATCTCACTATTTTTTATTTAACCAAGTAACAACATCTAGCACTATGCTTTATTTAGCCAAGTAACAACATATATGCTTCTATTACTTAATACAGTACTCAACCTCCGAACCGTGCCTTATAATCATTCCACAGCTGATCGACAGTCTTCCCGAGCAAATCCACGAAGATGTTTGGGCTGTAACTAGTCCTCATCCTGCTATTAAGATCAGCTACAAAACCATCTTTCAAATCATTACAATAATCCAAGAAACGAGCAGTCACATCATACCCTTGATCCCACCTATCTCCTTGACCCGGTCTCACCCAATGTGAAGGTATGAAACCAGCTTTCAACCTGACGAAATCAGCTATCCCTTCTATCAAACCCCCAGGAGTCTGACCGTTCCCATTCCACTGCCAAACATGGACTAGCTCATGGTACAGAACGCCTGTAATCTCGTTCCGTACATCGCCTGAGTAACCTGCGATGTAATTTGCACTTACATGGATTTCATTGTTGCTCGTGTAAGCTACACCGTCCATGCTCCTGATGAACGTTGACACCCGTTGGACATTCTTCCTGTCTGCTTCCCCTTGCCGAAAGGTTTGCCAGATGAAGGTGGAACCTGTTTCGAGTATCTGCTTGCTATAAGCGATACCGATCTCATTTTCAAAACGGGTCCCACCAGGTGTCCCGATTGCGTTGTTGGTAACTTCATATTCGACGGCTTGGATTGCTTGGATGGTGGCCAAGGCCACGAGGGAAGAGATTATGAGAATTAGACGAACCATATCTCTCTTGATTTTTTTCAAGTGATGAAGCTTGGGAGATTATACATACATATATAGAAATGGTGGAGTAATATCCCACGCGGTTTCAAGAAAAAAAAGACATTGACGTTGATCTTGAATGTTGCCTTGGGGGATGTGGATTTCTTGAGGAAACTTAGGTGGGGCCCACCGTGATGTTTTTGAGAAATCCACACCGTCCATCCGTTCTTGAGATCATTCTAGGACATGGGACCAAAAATGAGCCGGATCCAGTACTCAAGTGGTCCTGACCAAAGGAAAAAATGGGTAGGGAAATTCCTACCGTTGAAACTTACATAGGTGGACGATGATGTTTACATGCCATCCATACCGTTAATAACATCATTACTACTGAGATGAAGTGAAAATAAAAATATTATCATGATTCAAAACTTCTGTAGCACGACCAATATTTCAACTGTAGATGTTCCATCATCATGTTTTTGGCCCACTTGAGTATTGGTCCTGCTCATTTTTAGTCACGTTCTTAAAATGATCTCAAAAAACGGATGAACGGAGTGGATTTCTCGCAAACATCTCGATGGCCGCACCTAGGTTTCCACCGCAGGAACTTCCTGCCATTTGGCAGGAAATCCTCGTTTGTACCGTATCCGACACGGCAAGTAATTGATGGAGCGGATTGACGTCACAGAAAGCGCCGTTGATATCTTCAAAGTGCCGTAGAAGTCTTTGATAAGATAATATTTGTGGTCTAATCATCCAGTAGCTGTGGGAAACTTCCAGGAGGGTCATTGTTTGGGAAGCGGATTGGCTGGGGTATCATGGCTGCTGTATTGATGTTAGCAAGTTCCGTGAGGTATATGTTATATTCAAACCACCGATTCATTTGGCTAGGTGGTCTTAATGCTTGAGACAAGACAGATTTAACTATCAAGTGGACCACATTACAAAAGGTAGTGGGGGATTGAACGTCTACCATTGAATCCTTTTTGGGGTCACAGGAGTTTTGAATCAATATGAAATTTGTTTTTCCTCTTCATTCAAGTCTTTGTGGCCTTATGAACATAATGGATGAAGAGTAAACATTATGGTTGCCCTACAAATTTTTTAACAGTGAAAATCATCATCTCCGCTGCATTTTATTTGTGGTGTGGTCCAAATGATCTTTGGATATGATTTATTTTTTCAAATAATGCCCTAAAATGATCTCTAAAAATAGTTGAACAATGTAGATATAATAAATACATTACTGTGGGGCCTATGTAACTTTGATCTCATTTGAACCATTGGTATAACTCGAGGTAGAGGAGCATCAGTGCTCATCTTCTCACGACACATACCTACAGCAGCTATGTAGCTAGTTTATGGTGGACCAGCCAATCCGCTTCCCTTTGTTTGCATGACTTTCTGCTGTGTGGTTTATCTGCTTTTGATCTGCCTATTTTTGGGAAGCGGATTGGCTGGTGTACCTTAAGCCGTGTTTGTTAACATTGAATTTTTGCACTTAACGCGGAATGGGAAAATTTTTCCGTGTTTAGTGGTGTTTGTTAATGTGTTGTTAACGCGGAAAACGGAAAATGCTAAGTGGTTTTTCACTGAATTCTTTCCATGATAGGAGTCTGCCTTAATGGTGAACGCGGAATGCGCTCCGTGATTTTTCATTAAACAAAAATTTTTTGCTTCCAAAAGTACCCCTTTTCCAGTTACTACGAAATTATTTTCTTTTAAATTGTTTGCGCAATACAAAATCAACCTTTAACTTGGGAAACTTCTTTATGCCCCACCATGATTTATGTGTTTGATCCACACCGTCCATCAACTTTTTCAAATAATTTAAGGTGTGATCCAATAAAAGAAGTAGGTCCAATGATTAATTGGACCATAAGGTGGGGATTGAACGTCCACCGTTAAAAACTTCTTAAGAGTTGGAGAAGTTTCAGATCAAGCTAATATTTGTGTTTCACTTCATCCACCTCTACATGACCTAATGAATAGGTTGGATGGTAAAAAAATATCACAGTGGACTTGTAAATTTTTTAATGGTGAAAATCATCATCCCGCTGCTATTTTTTGTGTGGTCCATTTGAGCGTTGGATCTGCCTCATTTTTGTGTTCATGCCTTAAAATAATCTGAGAAAAGGGATTGACGGTTTAGATGTATAGATACATCATGGTAGGCCCACCCACATAACTGCTCATTCGGAGCTAGGGAAGGGCGGGGGTAGTACGCAACCGCGTCCTCGTGCTCGACACACAAAACGGTAACGGATTGGCTACTCCCATTGCCACAAGCCAATGGTTGGTGGTCGGTGCTCTGTGGGACCTAACATGATGTATGTGTTTCATCTATGCCATCTATCTATTTTTTCAGATCATTTCATGATATGTGACAAAAAAATAGGTATATCAAAATCTCAAGTGGGCCACATTACAGGAAACAGTGTTGAATGAGCGTCGACCATTAAAAACCTTTTGGGGGCCATAAATGTTTTGGATCAAGCCGATCTTTGTTTTTTCCCTTCATCTGGGCTTGTATGACCTAATAAAAAGTTGGATGTTAAATAAACAGTATAGTGGGCCTTAGGAGGATTTTAATGATGCATATCCAATCATTATTATTTTCTTATGGTGTGGTCCACCTAAGATTTATATTCCTCTAATTTTTTGGGTGAAGCACTAAAATGATCTATAAAAATGTATGAACGGAATGGATGAAACACATACATCATGGAGGGGCTATCCGAGCACCGCCCAGGGAGTAGCCAATCCGTCTCGAGCCAGACGCGAATTTCCAGCTAAAGGCTTTCGCGGGAAGTTCCTGCGCTGGAAACTTAGGTAGGGCCTACCGTGATGTTTGTGAGAAATCCACCCGGTTCATCCATTTTCTGAGATCATTTTAGGACTTGAGAGAAAAATTGAGAAGGATCCAAGACTCAATTGGGCCGCAATAAAAGAAAATGTGTACAGGGAAATTTCTGCCATTGAAACGTTCCTGGGTAGACAGTGATGTTTATATGCCACCTATACCGTTTATAATGTCATTCATACTGGGATGAAATGAAAACAAAAATATTATCCCGATTCAAAGCTTCTGTGGCCACACAAATATTTCAACTATGACGTTTAATACTCACATTTTTATCCCACCTGAGTATTAGATACAGTTCATTTTTGTCCTTATATCCTAAAATGAACTCACAAAACGGATGAATGGAGTGGATTTCTCACAAACATTACGGTAGGCCTCACATAAGTTCCCAGCGTAGGAACTTCATGCGAAAGCCTTCTGCGAGGAATCCCCGTCAGGGACGGGATTGGGAAGCAGATTTGCTGGTGTATTTACATAAGCAAATTCTGTGGGTCCCATCATAATGTATTTGTTATATCCAAACCGTCCATCCATTTTGTGAACTCATTGTAAGACTTGAGTTGAAAAATAAGATATATAAAGATAAACTGGACCACACTGCAAAAAGTAGGGTCATAAATAATGGCACAACCGAATCTCAACAAACAGATAAAGCCCAACAAACTGATAAAGATCAAGATCGAGTCAAACCTGAAGATACAGATAAACATTTACGGGAGTAAATTTAGGAACTAACAAACTATCTGTAAATTTAAATAGTTTCAAATGCTGTAACAGATTGATCTTATCCAAAAATTATCTATAAATAAAATAACATGTGATCCTCCTGAAACGTGTGAGGAAAACATTTTCTACCATCTATCTTGTTTGTTTCTTTATGGTATCAGAGCCACAAAGACTTACGTCTCTCATCCATGGCCTCCAATGAATCCTCTACCAGCAATTCCTCTTCCTCTGCTGCCACCAGTTCCATTCTCCCCACCCAACTTCATCATTTCATCACAATCAAACTCACTAAAGATAACTATCTCCTTTGGCGAGCCCCATTAATCCCATACCTCCGTGGTCAAAACCTTTTTGGTTGCCTAGATGGCTCCATTCCCTGCCCACCCATTACAATTCCTTCCTCCACCAACACTTCCATACATATTCCCAATCCCACATACATTCACTAGTCCCAACAAGATCAAATCATTCTAAGTGCCTTACTCTCTTCCCTCACCGAATCACTTCTCACCCAAGTCCTTGGTCTTACAACTTCTAGAGATGTCTGGCTTGCATTAGAGAAAACATTCTCATCCACTTCCTCTGCCCGAATCCTCAACATTCGTTTCCAACTTTCAACCATTAAAAAGGCCTCCCTCACAGTCACTGATTACTTCACCAAAGTCAAACACCTTTCAGATACTCTCTCTGCCATCAGTCATCCCCTAAGCTCCTCAGAAATCACCTCCTATCTCCTTGCTGGTCTCCCCTCCTCATATGACTCACTTGTTACTGTGATTACCACCAAGTTAGACCCCATCTCCCTTGATGACCTATATGGCTGCCTACTTACTCATGAAAATCGCCTTAAGTAACAAAACACCTCCAATGAATTCAACTTACCCTCAGCCAATATTGCTACTTCCTACTCTGGTCGAGGTCATCGTGGTTCACCTTCATATCGAGGTACTCCTCCCTATGGCAATCGATCTAGAGGCAAGGGGCGTGGATTCCAGAATTATTCCCATCAAATATCACAGTCACATAGACCTCCATGTCAAATCTGCTCTAAAATTGGCCATACAGCTACCACTTGTTGGTATAGATTCAACCAACAATTTCAGCCCCCCTCCACACCCCATATTCAAGCAAACATAGCTCAATCACACACCCCTCCTGCACTCAAATACGATCAAAACTGGTACCCTGACACTGGTGCCACCAATCACATTACCTCAAACCTCAACAATCTCTCCCTCAATACTGATATCTACACTGGACCAGATCAAATTCAGGTGGGCAATGGACAAGGTTTGAAGATTCTTCACACTGGTTCTTCTCTTCTTTATTCAGCTTCAAAATCTTTCTTTCTCAACAAAATCTTACATGCTCCTAAAATTAAAAAGAATTTATTGTCAGTATCTCTCATTCACAAGACCCGATCTCGCATTTGTCGTTAGTAAAGTGTGTCAGTTCATGCAGCATCGTACAACAGATCATTGGACCGTAGTCAAACGGATTCTCCGCTATCTCCAACACACCATCCACCACGGCATTCTCATCTGCCGCACCTCATCCACAGACATCCATGCCTTCTCCGATGCCAACTGGGCCAGTTATCCTGATGATAGAAGATCTGTAAGTGGCTACTATGTATACTTTGGTTCAAATCTAATCTCTTGGAGCTCACGCAAACAACCAAAGGTATCACGTTCAAGCATTGAAGCAGAGTATCGAGCAGTTGCCAATGCCACAACTGAAGTTATGTGGCTTCGTTCTCTCCTAACCGAACTCGGCATCTCAAGTCCAAGTTCACCTACACTCTGGTGCGACAATATAGGGGCAACGTACCTAATGGCCAACCCTCTCTATCACTCACGCACGAAGCACATCGAACTGGACATTCACTTCGTACGTGACCTGGTTGCCCAACGTCAACTGCAGGTTCCGTTCATCTCAAGCATAGATCAGATAGCAGATTCATTCACCAAAGCTCTCCCTACCATACGGTTCTGTACTCTTCGAGACAATCTCAATGTTCACCAGCTTCCATTGCGATTGAGGGGGCGTAATGGCACAACCGAATCTCAACAAACAGATAAAGCCCAACAAACTGATAAAGATCAAGATCGAGTCAAACCTGAACATACAAATAAACATTTACGGGAGTAAATATAGGAACTAACAAACTATCTGTAAATTTAAATAGTTTCAAATGCTGTAACAGATTGATCTTATCCAAAAATTATCTATAAATAAAACAACATGTGATCCTCCTGAAACGTGTGAGGAAAACATTTTCTACCATCTATCTTGTTTGTTTCTTTAATAAAAGTTTTGGATCAATATGAAATTTGTTTTTCCTTTTTATCCAGATATTTTCGACCTTATGAATACATTAGATGGAAAATAAACGTTATAGTGGGCCCTGCAAATTTTTTAACGGTGAAAATCAATATCCCACTACTATTTTTGGTGTGGTCCATTTGAGTTTTGGATATGATTCTTTTTTGGACAATGCTCTAAAATAATCTTGAAAAATTTATGAACGGTGCCAAAATCTTGATCTCCTTTGAAACCTTCATACAAGGTGGACCTCGAGTAACATTTTCGCATGACACGTATCCACGTATCAACCGATTGGCTACTCCCCCAACCACCAGCCTGGTAGGTGATGGTCACTGCTGTGAGGCCCCATGATGTATGTGTTTCAACCATTCAGTTCGTTCATTTTTTACATATCATTTTATATCTCTATCCCAAAAAATTCCACCACACTTGTACATACAAATCATTAATTTGCAATCTGTATTCATGAATAATGATATTTTAATTTTCTATTAAGTATTTTATAGTTTATTTGAATTAAATAGGATAATTTTATTTTCATTTAATAAAAAATAATTTCTTTATAATGTAAAATATTTTCAAATAGGAGGTAGGGGCAAATGTGTCAAATCAACATATTTTAGACAATTCATATGTTTGTTAACAAACAAATTGTTTCATATTCAGTACTTAATTTTCAGACTTCAGCCATAATTACCAAACAAGTTTTTTGACTTCATATTTCAGATTCAAGCTTTAGATTTCAGATTCAGCTTCAGATTTCAGATTCAGGCTTTAAACTTCAGATTTAACAAACGGGGCCTTACATCAATTATATAGCTAAGCACTTTTGTTCATGGAGCTCTGAGTTGTAGGAATGGTTGAAAAGAGATCAAAGTTTTTTTTTTTTTTTTTTTCTTTTCACACACATACCTTAACACACTCATGCCTTCATCGAATTTCACCACCTAACCATTAATCAGGTGTCGAAACTTCTAAGAATCTACTACGCAAGCAAGAGTTAGGACTCAAAGGAGATCAAAGTTACATGGGCTCCACAGTTATGTATTTATTATATCTACACGGTTCATCTATTTTTAGATATTATTTTAGAGCATTATTCAAAAATGAATTATATCCAAAGATCATCTAGACCACACCATAAATAGCAGCGGAGATAATGATTTTCACTGTTAAAAAATTCTTAGGGCCCACTATAACGTTTATTTTCCATCCAATCTATTCGTAAGGTCAAAAAGACCCGGATGAAGAGGAAAAAAATAATTCATATTGATCCAAAACTTTTGTGACCCCAAAAAGGGTTTCAATGTTAGATGTTCAATCTTCTACTGCTTTTCGTAGTGTGGTCCACTTGATAGTTATATCTATCTTATTTTTCTTCTCAAGCCTTAAGACTAGCTCTCCAAATGGATGGACGGTTTGGATATAACACATACCTCGTGATCAGACTCACAGAACTTGTTGACGTCAATATAGCAGCTATAGCCGGTGTGAGGCTTCCATTTTTTTTTTTGCCCACGCCATGAAATATCTCTCATAACTTAGTGACCTCGACACACTATCTAAGTGGATGGTGTGTGACAATCTGCTTCCATGAATGTCATGTGGCTTGATTGGCTACTCCCCAGTGCTCTATGGACCCTACCATGAAGTGTGTGTTTCATCCATTTTGTTCATCTATTTTTAAAGAGATCATTTTAGAGCTTGATCCCACAAATTAGATGGATATAAATCTCAGGTGGACCACACCAGAGGAAAACAATAGTGATTGGATATCCACCATTAAAATCCTCCTAAGGCACACTGTACCGTTTATTTGACATCCAATCTGTTGATTAGGTCATAAATACCCAAATGAAGGGAAAAAAACAAAGATCAGCTTGATCCAAAACTTTTATGGCCTCCTAAAAGTTTTTAATGGTCGACATTCATTCAACACTGTTTCCTGTAATGTGGTCCACTTGAGATTGGTATATATCAAATTTTCAGTCTCACACTATAAAATGATCTAGAAAAATAGATGGACGGCATGGATGAAACACATACATCATGGTAGGGCCCACAGTGCACCGTGGCCATTGGGGGTGCAGGGGAGTAGCCAATCCGTTTCCGTAATCGAGAGAGTGGATTGCGTGGTGTGCAACACACCACCCACCTCCATGGTGGTTGACATCAGCAAGTTATGTGGGACCCACTATAATGTATGTATTGTATTCACACCATCCATCCATTTTTCTAGATAATTTTATAGTTCATGCCTGAAAATGAAGCAGATCCAAAGCTTCAGTGGACCACATCACACAAAGCAATGGAGACAATGACATCCACCGTTAAAACCTGGGCCTAGAGGTTTTAGATAAGCTAATATCTGTGTTGTCTCATCCGTTTTGTGTGTTCCAAAAATGAACCGGTGGAATGCACAAGTGGGCCAATAACATAAGAACTGAACGTCCACAATTGAAATATTTGCAGTGCTACGGAAGGTTTAAATCATGCTAATATTCGTGTTTTTTGTTCATTCCCACGTGAATTACGTTAAGAACTGTATGAATGGCATGTAAACCTCACAGTCGAACCCAGTAAGGTTTCAACGGTTGTAATTTTCTTAACTACCTTTTCCTTTAGTACGGCCGGTAGGGGTGGATTCATAACAAACATCCCCATCTAGATTTTCGGCTTAGGAAATTTCTGCAAAAGCGTTTCGCGGCGTCCTGAAGTTACCAAACCACACAAATCTCACTTTTCAACGGAAAAATAAAACATCCATTGGCCGCCTTTGACTGTAGACTCATATTTTTTTAATTACAAAATAGTACCTTTTTATTTTTACACACGCACACACTCACTCCCTACTCGTTTGGAAATTTCACCCCCTATGGACACTCGAACCCTGGAACGGGAGTTGAAACTCCCAGGAGTCTACCACCCGTCCAAGAGTAAGGATCCAATTGCAACTTTAGTAATACGTTATTAACAGATTTGTAGCTTTTCCAATTTTATTTTCATTAAGATGCTTCATTAAAAACATTTTCAAAATGGCACCTTTGGTTCCGTTAGTGTTTCTTAACTTAGGTTATAATTTTTCCAAAAATAACAAAAATGGCTATAATTAATGATGCCTAAAAAATTTATAAGGTATTTTTACTAAAAAATTCCTAAAAACAAGAGAAATTTCTAACCGCAAACTCTACCTTTTACCTGCCGTCTTTTCCAAGCACTCCCAAGCTTTATTTTCCCAAACTAAACTATTCTGTACGGACACTTATTTTCAGACGAAAATACCCTTGCATGGCACCAACCAGTCTGTGGAGTTATGGCTACGGATTATAACTGTAGCCATTGGGCTAACGAGCCTTTGCACAGATATTCTGTAGACCTTCTTCACTAACAGCTATGGTTATAATCCGTAGCAATAGGTCTACAGAATGGACGTGCAACTATTCCGAATGCAAGGGTATTTTCATCTGAAATTAGTGTGTCCGTACGGAATGGTTTAGTTTGGAAGCGTTTGGAAAAGATGATGGGTAAAACGTGGGGTTTACAGTAAAAAATTACTCTAAAAACAAACCAAGAACTTTGCTAAATATATGTGTCTCCAGTACACCCATACATGTAGGGGTGCACATTTAACCGGTAGAACCGTGGAACCGGACCAGAACCGTTGGATCGGTCCGATTTGGTCCGGTTCTGGACAGCACCGGTTCCGGTTCCAAAATTACAAGAACCGTTGGATACGATTCGGTTCCGGTTTAGGGGCAGGTAGAACCGACCCGAACCGTGGAACTGTGGTCCCCACCTCTTCTTATACGTTAGTCGTTACTATGAAGAGGATGAACGGAGTAGATCTCCGAGAATGCCATCAGAAGTGGGCTCCATTTATTTTTTTTCAAAATATCTAAACCATGCGAAAAACGTCCAGGGACGGACGTGCATGGATTGGGTTTTGACAGTGGGCCCCACCCATCATCCATTTTCGTGATCTGAACCGTCCATCATGTAGGGTGCTCAAAAACATCCCAAGGGACCCTCCCCTTTTCAACAGAAACTGAGGAAAGATGGGGGTATCTACCTGTTCATATTTGAAAAACCCAGAACCGTGGAACCGATCAGAACAACCAAGCCACTCCGGTTCAAGCATTCAATTCTAGTGTGTTAACGGTTCGGTTCTGTTCAAAATCCTAGAATTAGAAAAGGTTCGGTTCTGCTTACCTCCTAACTAAATTGCCCGTGTGCACCCCAACATACATGTGTATCCGTTACAAAATCTAATTCACCCATCAGGTTAGTCCAACCATGTACATGTTTTGGATGGTTTAATTTAATTACTTGTGTGCCACGTGTGATTTTTCTAAGTGCCCACATGACATCTACAACACTCTTTTAAAGCATCAATGTTTTTGTTATAATGAAAAGGGATCCTGGTAAGTTCCATGCCATCCATTTATTTTGATAGATCATTTTAAAGCATGAGCCAAAAATAGTGGTAGATCGAATTTTCAAGTTGACCACACCATAAAAAAAGGTAGAGATTGAAAGCCTATCATTAAAATCTTCTTATGGTCATGGAAGTTTGGAATCGAGCTGATATCTATCTTTTCCCTTCATTTAGGTTTATATGACCTTATGAACATGTTATATTAAAATTTGGATATAACTAAGTGGGCCTTAGGAGGATTTTAATGGTGGATATCCAATCACTATTGTTTTCCTGTGGTGTGGTCCACCTGGGATTTATATCCCTCTTATTTTTGGTATCAAGCCATAAAATGATATGTAAAAATGGACAAACGGAATGGATGAAACGCATACATCATGGTGGGGACCACAAATCACCGACAATTAGCCACGGGCTGGTGGCAGGAGTAGCCAATACATTTCCTCGAGAAATTGATGACAGTAAACCCCACCTTTTACCCACCATCTTTTCTAAACACTCCCAAACTTTACTTTCCCAAGCTAAATCATTTTGTAAGAATATACTATTTGTATATGAAAATTTCCTTTCTAAATTAAACCTTTTGCTCACCAATGGCTACGGTTATAATCCGTAACATTATATCAAGGATATCTCCTTCATATACCTGCACATAATGGTTAGTACGGAAAAGTTTGGGAATGTTTAGAAAAAACTGTGGGTAAAAGGTGGGCTTTCCGGTCGTCAATTTCTCCTCTTCCTCGCATTAGGCACGGATTAGGTACTACCCCGCCTGAGCTCGAGACTGGCAGAGGCTCCAAAGGCCACCGTGATATATGAATTTTATCTACACCATCTATCCATTTTTATTAGTGGACAAAAAAATAAGGCATATCCAATACTCAAGTGAACCATTCCATAGGAAGCAGCGGTGCTAAGGATATGCACTGTCGAAACCTTCTTTATGTCTACCGTACTGTCGAAACCTTAAGAATTTTAAACGGTTGAAATGTAATCCCCACCATGTGGTCCATTTGAGCTTTTGGATATTCTCTATTTTTGGGATAAGATTTTAAAATTATATGAAAAATAGAAGGACGGTGTGGATAAAATTCATTAATCACAATGACCCCTAATGACCCTACGGAGCCTCCACATGTCGCGAGCAAACCGGCGAGGGTAGTACCTAATCCACGCGCTTCCAACAGTCACGGACGGGTTTCCTGCCAAAACCTCTGGCAGGGAGTTCCGGAACACAGGTGGGTCCCACTATCATGTTTGTGAGAAATCCACTCCGTACATCCGTTTTGTGAGTTCATTTTAGGACACTATGATAAAAATAAACTGGGTCTAGTATACAAGTGAGCCGAAAACATAAGAGTTGAACGTTCACATTTGAAAATTTGTGGGGCCATAGAAGTTTTGAATCATTATAATATTTGTGTTTAGAGTTCATCCCGGCATGAATGACGTTATGAACGGTATGGATGACATGAAAACCTCACTGTCGACCCAGGGAGGTTTTAACTGTGGGAGTTTCCCTAACCACCTTTTCCTTTAGCACGGCCCACTTTAGTTTGGGATCTTGCTCAATTTTGATTTCCTGTCTTAAAATGATCTCAAAAAATTGGATGAACGGATTGGATTCCACACAAACATCACGGTGGGCCCCACATAGGTTTTCAGCGCAGGAACTTCGTGAAGAAGCCTTTCGCGGCGTCCAGAAGTTAGGAAACCACGTAAAGATCTTGACCCAGTTTCAAGAAAAAATAAAATATCCATTGGCCGGCTTGACTGTTGACTCAGTTTTTTTTTTTTTTAAATTACGAAATAGTACCTTACTAATACGGCATTTACAGCTTTTAACCTTTTCCAATTTTATTTTCATTAAGATGCTTCATGACAAAACATTTTCAAAATGGCACCTTTGGTTCTATTAGTTTTTCTTAACTTGGTTATAATTTTTCCAAAATGACAAAAATACCCACAATTAATGATGTTGAGTAAGAAAATTATAAGGTATTTTTACCGAAAATTCCTAAAAACAAACCAAGAGCTTTGCTAAATATACGTGTTTGCACTAAAGCTCGAGTACACCCTTGTACACGTGCCTGCGTGACAAAATCTAATCCACCCATTATGTTAGTCTAACCTTGTACATGTTTTGGATGGTTTAAGTTAATTACTTGTGTGCCACATGTGATTTTTCTAAGTGCATGCATGACATCTGTTACTCTTTTACAAAGCATCAATGTTTTTCTTATAATGAAAAGTAGAGTTGGGCATCGAGTCAAGTTGGACCGAGTTAGGGTTGACCCAACTCGATCTGGTTTTGAAATATGCCTGAACTGAACTCAACCCGACTCATTACTGAGTCTAGGATGCCTGACCCGATTCTATTTCGGTATGCCCTAGATTGATTCGAACCGAGTCTGAACTGGTCAAAAGAACTGAGTTGAGTCGAGCTGGCACCGAGTCGGATCAAGGGAGAGAGAGAGAGAGAGAGAGAGAGAGAGAGAGAGAGAGAGAGAGAGAGAGAGAGAGAGAGAGAGGGTGATGGCGGTGGGTGATTGTCGGATTTGGAAGAGGATGATGAGGGAAGGCGAGAGAGAGTTTGGGTTCGGATTGGGGTCGGGTGCGATGAGTAGGTTTAAAAATACTTAAAAACTAGAGTTATATATATATATATATATATATATATATATATATATATATATATATATATATGGGAAAAGGTACTATGCGCTCGAGCGTAAAGTGGTGGTCCGTGCGATCGAGCTGATGTGGGCCCCCACCGTGATGCCGTTCGAAAATCTACCCCCTCAGTCAGATGCACCATTCTAGATGGGGCCCACACGGCTGAAAATCAAAATCAATCCGTGACTTTTGTGGGCCACACCACGTACAGAAGTTGAGAGGGGTCGTGCACCATTGAAACATTCAAAACCATTTGTGGGGACCTTTCGAGATGTTTTTTGATGATCAACACCGTCCATCATGTGTGTCCCATTTGGATGTAATTTTAGACCAAGTTTCAGGTGGTATCCACAACTTAGGTGGGGCCCACCAAGTGCTTTTACATGTTTTTGCGTGTATACTTATGTTTTTCGATGGTATGGCCTACCTGAGGTACATGGACAGCTGATTTTGGGCCATGTGGGCCCACCCTGGGCTCGTGCATCTGGTGGACGGTGTGGATCTTCGAACGGCATCACAGTGGGTCCCACACAGGTCGACCTCACGGACGACCGCTTTGCTGCTCGAGCGCATAATACCTTTTCCCTATATATATATATATAGGGAAAAGGTACTATGCGCCGAGCGTAAACTTTAGCTCCTGGAGGTCGAGCTGGGGTGGGCCCCACCGTAATTCCGTTCGAAGATCCACACCGTCCACCAGATGCACCGTCCCATTTTGGGCCTAGACGACCCAAAATCCTCCGTCCACTATGATCAGGTGGGCCATACCATCTGAAAACATAAGTATACAAGCAAAAATATGTAAAAGCACTTGGTGGGCCCCACCTGAGATGTGGATACCACCTGAAAAGTTGTTTAAAATTACATTCAAGTGGGACACACATGATGGACGGTTTTGATCATGAAGAAACCTCTCGAAAGGCCCCAAAACTGGTTTTGAATGTTTCAATGGTGCACGACCCCTCTCCACTTTTGTACGTGGTGTGGCCCACAAAAGTCGCGGATTGAGGTGATTTTCAGTCATGTGGGCCCCACCTGGGATGGTGCATCTGACTGAGGGGGTAGATGTTCAAACGGCATCACGGTGGGCCCCACACCAACTCGACCCCATGGACGACCGTATGCGCTCGAGCGCATAGTACCTTATATATATATATACACACACACACACACACACACACACACACACACACACACACACACACACCTAGATTCGAGTCGAGTCAGGTTTCGAATCGAGTCGAATCTAATTGGATCGAGTTACCAGGTAACTCGGACTCAATTCGGTTTGACAGATAATTTTAGAGCACGAGCCAAAAATAGAGGCAGATCGAAGGTTCAAATTGACCACACCATAGAAAGAGGTGGGGGATTGAAAACTTATCATTGAAAACTTCTTATGGGTATGGAAGTTTTGAAAGTTTTGAATCGAGCTGACATCTATCGTTTCCCTTCATTTAGGTTTATATGACCTTATGAACATGTTAGATTGAAATTTGGATATATCTAGGTGGGCCTTAGGAGGATTTTAATGGTGGATATCCAATCACTATTGTTTTCTTGTGGTGTGGTTCAGTTGAGATCTTATATCTCTCTCATTTTTGGTATCAAGCCATAAAATGATACATAAAAATGGATGAACGGAATGGATGAAACACATACATCATGGTGGGGCCCATGGAGCACCAACCATCAACAGAAGCCTTTTGGAGGTAGATCCTGCGGTGGAAACCTATGTGGGGCCACCGCAATGTTTTTGAGAAATCCACCACATCCAACCGTTCTTGAGATCATTTGAGGATATGGGACCAAAAATGAGCCGGATCCAATACTCAAGTGGCCCAGACCGAAGTAAAATATGGGTAGGGAAATTCCTACAGTTGAAACTACATGGGGTTGACATTAATGTTTACATGTCATCCATACCGTTAATAACATCATTACTACTGAGATGAAGTGAAAATAAAAACATTATCATGATTCAAAACTTACATGGCCCTACAAATATTTTCACTGCGTACATTCAATCATCATGTTTTCGGCCCACTTGAGTATTGGATCCTGTTCATTTTTAGTTCATGTCCTAAAATGATCTCCAAAAACAGATAAATGTGATGGATTTCTAGCAAACATCTCGATGAGATCCACCTAGGTTTCAACCACGTGAACTTCCTGCCGAAGCCGTCCGCAGGAAATCTGTTGAGGGAGGGATTGCGGTGTGCAACACACCACGTCACAGAAAGCGACCGAGACAATGACCCTTAACAGAAATCTGTTAAAGGTCACAGAGGTCTTGGATAAGATAATATTTGTGTTGGCTAATCATCCAGCTGGAATGATAAAAATTGAATGCCCACGATTGAATTAATCGTGGGGCCACACAAGTTTTGAATCATGCTAATTGTTGGGGACAAAAATACCAAGTCCGAAGACTCGGATCTGGTGCCTCGGCTTAGGAAGCACTACGTCGGATCCGAGGCACGGCACGTCGGATCCGACGCAGGGTCAATAACTTTATGAACCGAGACCAAAAAGTTAACTCGCCTCAGACGAAGAACTAGTAACCCGAGGATGCATCGGGCCGACCCTCTTCACAGAACTAGCCGAAGGACAGCGTGAAACCGGATTTCGTCCCGAACGTTTTGGGATAAGATCCCCGATCCCGAAGCTTGCGGGATCAGACGAAGATCGCGGACGGATGCCACCCGATGTCCGTGATCCTAGGAGGAGAATCCTCTCACGATTAAACGAGATCAGGAGAAGAATCCTCCTACGATTAAACGCTCTAGCAGCTATAAAAAGGAAGCTTTCATCATCTAAAAGGTACGCACAAATTTCTCATCCAAGCTCCCTCAATACTGTAAGACCCAGATTCCTAGCCTGACTTTGGCATCGGAGGGTCCCCTGCTCTAGCCAGGGTCTCCTTTGTCTTCTTCTTGTGCAGGTGCTCGAAGGTCTACAGAGGGTGAACCAGATTTTTGCATCAACAGTTTGGCGCCGTCTGTGGGAACCGTACAAGAAAGCCATCCCATATTCCTTTGTTGCATCCCATGGTGATGACTAGAAGGACGGTCCCAGAAGAAGATCTAAATGAGGTCGCAGCCATACGGGGCGGCAAGGGCCCGATCCGCGGTCTCCGCGATCAAAACCTACACGCGCCCAACGAGGAGCGACCAGAACAAGCAACAACCAGCGAGGTCGGAACGATGGGCGGTTGGATCAGGAGGTCCAAGAAATCCGATCTGATATGAATATGATGAAGCAGATGTTAGAACGAATGTATCAGCGGCAAATGCAGCCACTCCCGCCTCCTCAAGGGGAAACGGCACACGTACCAACTGCAGCGGCTGATCCTCAGCTTTCTGCACCACAGTCTTTTCGGCCGAGCCAACACCAAAGCGTCCCTGAACCGGCCGAGCCAACTCCAGCGCAGTCGGCCAATGCATCTCTGCCCCCAACCGACCTTCGGCACGAGATAGAGCGAAGAAGGCGCATCCGACCTCCCGAAGAAGGCACGGCAGAAAGTAGTGAACCATGGAAAGCCGATATTCAAAACTTTAAAAAAGAAGTGCGGGAAGAAATGGCGAAAGAAATGGCGGATATGAAGCATAGTCGAAATATGCATCCAACCGTTGAGAGCAAAGGCGTCCCCCTTTGTGGACTCGGTAATGGCGGCTCGGTGCCCGAGAGGTTTCGGTTGCCTCAAATCACTCCCTTCACCTAGCAAAACCGACCCAACGGAGCATATCGAATGCTTCGAACATATATGGAGCTCCACGACGCCTCGGATGCAGTGATGTGTCGGGCCTTTTCTCTTACATTGACCGATGTAGCCGGACTGTGGTTCAAACAGGTTGAAACCAAAGTCCATCAGTTCATTCGCTGAGCTGAGCGACGCCTTCCTTACGAACTTCATCGGCGGAAAAAAGAAATTGAAGCCCCCCGCACATCTGAACAACATAGTTCAGAAGCAGGGAGAGCTGCTGAAAGATTACATAAAGCGCTTCAATTTCGAGTCCCTTCGGTTCGGAAATATTCGGAAGAAACGGCTCTCAATGCGCTCATGCAAGGAGTTAAAGATAAGCCATTCTGGCATCTTTAGACAAAACTCCGCCCGATACTGCAGCGAGTTTATGGCACGGTCGGATAAGTATGCCAACGCCGAAGAAACGCGAATCCTGCGTGAAACTAAAACCTCGGTCAAAGAGTTGGTAAAAGGAAGCCGACTCGACCGGGGAAAGAAACGCAAGGATGATCAAGCGCATAATGAGCGAAGATCGGGAAAAACGACCGGATCGCAGGTTTTTCCACATATACCCCCCGAACAAAACTCAGGAGCAGGTATTGATGGAAATCAAAAGCGAAGGTTTCGTTCACTAGCCCAATAAGCTCAAAGGCAATCCTAATCGGCGGGACAAGGATAAATACTGTCACTATCATCGTGATCATGGGCATAACACGAGTGATTGCCGTCATCTAAAAGAAGAAATCGAAGCGACTCATAAAGGACGGCCGACTCAAAGAACATGTGGTTAAAGCTGCGGAAACTGAGGGACGCCCGACCGAGAATCAGCCGATGGAAGAAATACGGACAATTATCGGTGGTCCGCGAGGTGGGGCGACTCAAACAATGCCGAGAAAGAACCATGCAAGAAAACTAAGTCAGCCAGATCTTGAGCTTATGGTTATAGGGCGGCCGCTAAAAGAGAAGAAAAGGGAAAAATATTGTCTTTCGTTCACAGAGGAAGACGCCCGAGGTATCTATCACCCCCACGATGACGCACTGATTATCACTCTGACTATCGCCAATCGGAAAGTGTTCCGGATACTCGTTGATACGGGGTCATCTGCTGACGTGTTATTTACTCAGGCGTTCAATAAAATGGGAATCGAACGATCTATGTTACATCCAGTTAGGACCCCGCTAATCGGGTTTTCCGGGGGACAAGTATTGCCTGAAGGAATTGTCTCGCTGCCACTCACCGCCGGCAGTACCCCACATCAGAAGACGATGATGGTGGATTTCCTGGTCGTCGATCAACCTTCAGTATACAACGCCATACTCGGTACCCTCTCTAAGTCTCCTTCGGTCCGTGGTATCCACATACCATCTCTCACTAAAATTCTCACCGAGTCGAGTAGGAGTTGTCAAAGGAGATCGGCAAGATGCAAGGCGTTGTTACATGATAGCCGTGAAAGGATCGGCCACAAAAATCCAATCGACGTCTCAACGATTGAATCGTTGGACCCTCGGGCGAGAGTCACGAACGAGGACAACCGGTTGAAGACCTCATCTCGGTCCCCTTGGTCGAGACGGATGCATCGAAGACGAGATGAATTGGCTCGTCTCTACGGCCCCCTTGAAAGATAAACCGATACCCCGCTCCGTAGGTACGCCGATGTATTCGCTGGTGCCATGACGATATGCCGGGATTGATCCATCGGTGATGACCCACCGACTCAACGTCGACCCGTCATTTCGACCGATCCGACGAAGCGACCCGCTCGGCCCCGAACGATATGCCGTCATTGAAGAAGAAGTCGAAGAAACTCCGTCGGCCAATTTCATAGAAGAAATACACTATCCAGAATGGGTCGCGAATGTCGTGTTTGGTAAAAAGTCCAACGGGAAGTGGCGAGTCTGTATCGACTATACGAGACCTAAATAAAGCACTTGCCCAAAGGATAGCTTTCGCTCCGAGGATAGATCGGCTAGTAGATAGTACGGTGGGACATGAGCTTCGAGCTTCATGGATGCGTATTCGATATAATCAAATTGTAATGCATCAAAATGATAAATCAAAAACTACCTTTGTCACCGACAAAGGTCTTTATTGTTACCGAGTGATGCCATTTGGTTTGAAGAATGTCGGCGCAACTTATCAAAGATTAGTTAACAAAATCTTTGCTCGACTTATAGGTCGAACCATGGAAGTATACATCGACGACATGCTTGTCAAAAGTATACACGCGACGGATCATGTAAATGATCTGGAAGAAATGTTTCTCATCCTACGGAAGTATCGGATGAAGTTAAATCCGAATAAATGTGCTTTCGGGGTGAGCTCCGGAAAGTTCCTCGGTTTCTTGGTTAGTCAGCGAGGAATAGAAGCAAACCCTGAGAAGATAAAGGCTTTGGTTGAAATGGAATCCCCTAAAACCATTAAGGACATCCAAAGGTGACAGGAAGGGTCGCGGCACTTAATCGGTTCTGTCCCAGAGCCACGGATAAGTGTCTCCCTTTCTTCAAGCAGTTGAAAGGACAACAAACAATGAGATGGACGGAAGAATGCGAAGCGGCATTTCAACAAATAAAATCATATCTCGGTTCTCCGCCTCTCTTATCAAAGCCCGAATCAGGCGATTCCCTGCTGCTGTATCTAGCAGTGTCCGAGGCAGCCGTTAGCTCGGCTTTGATACGGGAATCCGAAGGAAAGCAGCTGCCGGTATATTACGTTAGCAAAGCGTTGTTGCCAGCAGAGACAAGATACCCAAATTTGGAAAAAGTAGCGTTGGCACTAATAACTTCCTCTCGCCGACTCAGGCCGTATTTCCATGCCCATACTATCATCGTGATGACCGATCTACCTCTTCGCCAAGTTTTGCAGAAACCGAAGCTTCCGCCGACTCACGAAATGGGCTATCGAGCTGAGTGAGTTTGATATTCAGTACAAGCCAAGCCGGCAGCAATCAAAGGGCAAGCTGTTGCTGATTTTATTGCCGATGGAACCCCACCAAATGATCTCCTAGTCGATGATATGCCGACAGATGTCATCGCCCCAGCAGCGGCCGCTACGCCGCCCCTACCCTGCCCTATTCCCTGGAAACTATTTGTCGACGGCTCTTCCAACTCGAAGGCAAGTGGGGCTGGGATTGTACTAGAAACCCCCGATCATACCTACATACAGTATGCCTTACGACTCGGATTCCAAGCGTCGAACAACACGGCAGAATATGAAGCACTGTTGCTCGGTCTCCGACTCGCAGCTAGCATGGGAGTCACGCACTTAAGTGTGTTCAGCGATTCTCAATTGGTCGTTAATCAAGTGACAGGAGTATACCAGACACGGAAAGACCAGTTAAAAGCGTACATGGAGAGAGCGAAACAACTTATCAATGGATTTCAACTCTGTCAGGTCACTCGGATCCCTCGTACGGAAAACGGCAAAGCCGACCTATTAGCAAAGCTCGCCTCTGCTGATGAAGATGACATACCCAGGTCCGTCCCCGTCGAATATGTCGATAAACCAAGCATTAATGAACCAATTACTAAGGCTGTCAATGCCATCGACTCGGAACCATCCTGGATGGATCCAATCCGCCATACCTTACAAGGGGGAACTGCCTGAAGATCGTGCGAGGCCCGCCGACTTAAGTTCGAGCCTCCCGTTACACGTACTCAACGATACCCTCTATAAGAAAGGTTACTACGCTCCGTTGCTTCGGTGCCTCACACCCGGTGAGGCGAATTACGTACGTGAAGTCCATGAAGGAATCTGCGAAACCACTCTGGAGGAAGGTCTCTCGCCCACAAGGTTTTACGACAGGGATACTACTGGCCCACTATTCAACACGACGCTCGCACGCTCGTCCAAAAATGCGACAAATGTCAACGATTCGCGACAATCCCGAGACGAGCCCCGGCGCTAACGCTTGAATGACGGTCACCGGCCCTTTGCACAATGGGGTATTGACATCATAGGTCCACTCCCTATGGGAAAAGGTCAAACCAAGTTCGCCGTGGTAGCAGTGGATTATTTCACGAAGTGGGCCGAGGCCGAGCCATTAGCCAAAATAACCGAGAAGAAGATCACCGAGTTCGTGCAGGAAAAACATTATCTGTCGGTTCGGAGTGCCCCATACCATTATTACAGATAATGGAAGACAATTTGACAACAGGAGTTTTCGCGATATGTGCAACAACCTCAGAATCAGAAACGTCTATTCTTCACCTCATCACCCTCAAACTAATGGGCAAGTCGAAGCGGTTAATAAGATTGTCAAGCAACATCTTCGGACCAAGCTCGACCGAGCCAAAGGAGCATGGGCGGAAGAGCTCCCGAAAATTCTTTGGGCCCTGCAGAACCACGGCCGAACCGCCACAGGAGAAACTCCCTTTTCACTCGCTTACGGTTCGGAAGCCGTCACTCCGTTGAAATCGGCCTGCCTTCGGCCGAATCACTTCATTCGACGAGGATGAAAACGAAGAACTCCTCGCACTCGGACTCGACCTCCTGGACGAGCGAAGGGAAATAGCACGACTACGTACAGAAGCCCGGCAACGACAAGTAGCACGGTTCTACAATGCCCGAGTTAAGATCAGACGATTTCGGATGGGAGATATGGTTCTCCGAAAAGTATTTCCGAATACTAAGGAAATTGGGTCGGGCACATTAGGACCAAACTGGGAAGAACCCTACATTGTCTCGGGTACCATCCGGCCAGGAACATATCAATTGGAAGATCTAAACGGGCAATCGCTGCCTCATCCGTGGAACGCTGAACATCTCAAGACTTACTATCCTTGAACTCAGTGCTCAATGTAAAGATTCTGGACTAAGCAAGATCAAAGCCGAGTCAAATAAAACTAAAGTGTTTTCTTTCATTCATCAACCACATCCGAGTACAACATACAAAAAAAAAAAAAAAAAAAAAAAAAAGGGGGGCCCCTACATTCTTGTCCACGGGTCGGAGCGGTCCCCCGAAGCATTCTCACAAATGCCGACCTCTTCCCCACCAAAGTGATTTCGGCACGGCATCCAGATTCTTAGACTCAAGGCTCCACCCTCGATTCCGAGAGATCAAGGTCGGAAAAGATTTCTTTATCTCCTTAATGCATTCAAGAAATCCGCTTTGAAACAAGTGATCCCTCTCATCCTCGAACTCCTCGGATTCGAGAAATGCTTGGACGGCTTGATCCCTAGCTTTCTCGGCCTCTTGAGTCTTCTCATTGGCCTGCTGGATAAGCCCCGCCGCCTCATGCTTAGCTCGAGCTAAGTCATCTGCGCAAGCAGCATGGACTGTGAGAACTCGTCGGGTTTCCTCTTCAGCCCTGGAAAGAAGAACCGATACCCGACTAACTTTAGCTTGCGTTTCTTCAAGGGCTCTCCTGGAGAAAGCCGCCTCTGCTTTCGCATCCTCAGCAGCCTTTCGGGCGAGGGCCGCCTCCGCCATCAAAATACCGGCCCGAGTTTCGGCCTCTTCACGGCGCCCTTCGGCCGACGAAGGGTCTCACGTATGGGTTGAAGATAATTCCTTGCTAGCCTTAACCAAGCAAGGAGCGAGTTCAAAAAGCACCCTTGCCGCATGACCAACGGTTTGCGACGAAGGAGCGTTGTAGAGGCCGATGAACTCTTTCTCGCTCCCGTGGGCTAAAGCCCAGGGAACCATCCCCGATACCACCTTCTGCAATACGGACGGCCCTTCTTGAATCGTCTCCTCCCCTCTCGAGGATGCAGTCCTCGTCTCTTCCTCCCCTCTGGAAGACGCGGCCCTAATTTCTTCCTCCTGCCTCGGGACCTCCGTCGAAATATGTTCCGAGTCGGGTGCCGCCCGAGGTTCCGAGGCGCGGTCGCCGTCACTTCCACCCTTTCCTCCGGGTCGAAATTACGACAACGGGGGAGCGAGAAAGAACCCATAGGTTCTTTTTCCTTCCGTACCACTTTCTGTCTCTTCGTGTGCCGAGGTTCCGACAGAGAACGATCGTGGAGGAGCCTTCAACTTTGAAATCATCCTAGGAGGAGGACGGGCCCCTCATCTTTGAAGGGACCGGTTCGGAGGGGTTGGCTCGGAAGGGGCCGCTCGGAGGGGGCGGCTCGGGGAACGATCCGCGGATGGGGACGAGCTTCGGCAAGTCTAAAAGTAAAAAGAAAGAAAGAGGAGAAATTCAAGTCGGAAAAAATCCAAAAGGCACATGAAGATGCATTTTCAATTACACGTGACAGTAGAGTCTAGACTGCGAGATGGAGGCGCTCCTACGTGTAAAAGTACTTTCCAGACCTATCCGTCGGATCCAACGTCCTCGGTTCTTTGATCCGAGTGCGGCACTGAGCCGAGCTTTTGTCGCTTCTTCGGGATATCTGCCAAACACAAGCACGTCAGACTCGGAACATTGCAAAAATGATGGAGGGCGTGGAAGAAGAGCCAAGTCACCTGCTCTTTGGAACGACCGAGGGACACGAGCCTCGTAGGACCCGGGTTCAGCCGACTCCCAACGGCCACAGGCCCAAAACCAACGCTCCCTCCAATGCTTGTTAGAAGTGGGAGGGTCAGTTATTAAGGAGCCGCCTCCGCCCCGCCAAGCGGCGAAGACGTAAAAGCCGGGGTAGTTCGGATTCACGCGCACTTGATATAAATGAAGGAATTCGTCGACGATAACGGCGGTGTTCCATCTCAGCCCACAATCCGCACACCCGAGTAAGTTCCTCCACCCATTCGAACTATTTGCCCCTAGGTGCAATCCGACGGGATAAAACTCCTGGACAATGGGTTGAAGGGCGACGCAGAGCCACATTGCATCGAGACTTGGTAAATCGCGATTGCCCCGGAGGAGGATGATCCAGGCGCTAGCTCGGACGAGGGAGATAAGTGATAACCGATTCGGGATATGATACCCGATTCGGATTACTGTCTAAACCGCCTCGGTTAGAACCGAAGGAACCGGCCCGCTTAGGTCATCCCCGATCCTTCTCCCTCGGACTCGACACGCGCCGACTTATCGACAGAACCGACTTAGAGGTTCTCTCGGCCATCACTATCTCTTCTTCTTCCTCCTCTTCTTCCTCTTCTTCCTCCATGCCCCTTGGACAATTGGGCCTTCCTGGACGGGTTATCAAAGAGGATCCACCCCGAGAAGGGTTAACAGGAGCAGGGCGCTCTGCGGAGCTTCGGTGACCCGCTCGAGAGAGAAATGCAAAGATTAGCATCAATCGCCATCTCCGTTAATAAAGAAGGCGATTCCGCAACGTTCCAAAACGTTGCGCTTATCGCCTTCATCTCGAGAAACTCCTTCCAGGGGACTTTGAGAACCCCTAGTCGCCATTATCACTAAGTAAAGAGGAAGGAGAGACTCACCTAGAAGGAGGGAGAAAACGGAAATGGCGAAGAGTGCGGCGACGGTCGACAAGAAAGGGAAGGGAAGGAAAGGAAAGACCGAAGACCTAAAAGCTCCAAAAGAAATGAAAAGCGGGAACGGCAATAGTAGTTTGAAATGCGGGGCCCTTACCCTTTTATAAGATTGCCGTCTGACACGCCTAAGTAATTAATGAGGAAATGATTCGACGCCCGCATCGACTCACCCGGCTCGACACGTGGCGCACGTCGACCGACGGCAATAACGCCCCAGCTACGTGTCCAACCCTTATTGGCGGGATGAGCGACTTGACGGTTGCTTGCCGCGCATGCGTTGTCGAAACCGAATCGTCTCCTATCAAAGACAAGACAGGATGCATTAAATGTACTTATTGCCTCGGACCGGTCATGAACCGACTCACAACTCGTTACTCCCGAGTGTCACGTGAGACACACTGGAGTAAGGGGGCTTTTGCATTGGGGACAAAAATACCAAGTCCGAAGACTCTGATCGGTGCCTCGGCTTAGGAAGCACTACGTCGGATCCGAGGCACGGCACGTCGGATCCGACGCAGGTCAATAACTTTATGAACCGAGACCAAAAAGTTAACTCGCCTCGACGAAGAACTAGTAACCCGAGGATGCATCGGGCCGACCCTCTTCACGTAAACTAGCCGAAGGACGGCGTGAAACCGGATTTCGTCCCGAACGTTTGGGATAAGATCCCCATCCCGCTTGCGGGATCGATACGAAGATCGCGGACGGATGCCACCCGATGTCCGTGATCCTAGGAGGAGAATCCTCTCACGATTAAACGAGATCGGGAGAAGAATCCTCCTACGATTAAACGCTCTAGCAAGCCTATAAAAAGGAAGCTTTCATCATCTAAAAGGTACGCACAAATTTCTCATCCAAGCTCCTCAATGCACCGTAAGACCCATTCCTAGCGACTTTGGCATCGGAGGGTCCCCTGCTCTAGCCAGGGTCTCCTTTGTCTTCTTCTTGTGCAGGTGCTCGAAGGTCTACAGAGGGTGAACCAGATTTTTGCATCAACACTAATATTTGTGTTTTGAGTTAATCGGCTATGAATGACGTTACGAACGGTATGGATGACATGTAAGTCTCACTGTCGACCCGATAAGGTTTCAACCGTAGGAATTTTCTTAACCACCTTTTTCTTTAGTACGGTCCTCTTGAGTATTGGATATACTCATTTTTGTCTTAAAATGAGATTTAAAAAAAAATAATAAAAAATGAACGGGTGGATTCAAAAAAAGATGAACGGGTGAATTCCACACAAATATCACAGTGGGCCACACCCTGGTTTTCAGCGCAGGAATGAAAGCCTTTTGCGGCGTCCGGAAGTTGCCAAATCACGTAAATGTCTTGACACAGTTTTGAAGAAAAAATAAAATATCAATGGGCTTCCTTGACTGTTGACTCATTTATTAAAAATTACAAAATAGTATCTTAATAATATGGTATTTACATCTTTGTACCTTTTTCAATTTTATTTTCATTAAGATGCCTCATTAAAAAATGTTTTTAAAATGACACCTTTGGTTCCGTTAGTTTTTCCTAACGTGATTATAATTTTTCCAAAATGATAAAAATGCCCACAATTAATGATGTTGCTTAAGAAAATCATAAGGTATTTCTACCTGAAAATTCTTAAAAACAAACCAAGAGCTTTGCTAAATACACTTGTCTGCACTGAAGCTCGAGTACACCCCGTACATGTGCATCCACCCGTCATGTTAGTCCAACCTTGTACATGTTTTGGATAGTTTAATTTAATTGCTTTTGTGACACATGTGATTTTTTAAAGTGCCCACATGACATCTATCACACTCATACAAAGCATCAATATTTTTCTTATAATGAATAGTAGAGCTGGGCATCAAGTCAAGTTGAATCGAGTTAGGGTTGACTCGACTTGATCTGGTTTTGAAATATGCCTGACATGAACTTGACCCGACTTGGTACCGAGTCCAACATGCCCGACCTGATCCGAGTCAGGTATTCCCTGGATTGATCCAAACCGAGTCTGAATTGGTCAAAAGAATCGAGTTGAGTCGAGTTGGCACCGAGTTAGATCGAGAGGGGGGGGGGAGGATGAGGGTGGCTGCCTTATTTGGAAGAGGAGGAGGAGGATGAGGGAGGGAGGGAGAGAATTTGGGTTCATATTGGGGTCGGGCATGAACTGACATTATCCTTGAACCGCTCCCAACATTGGAAGAATGTTTTATCCTTCTTTTGGGCGAAGTTCATGATTAACTTTCTAAGGGTGTTCGTTTTATAATGTGAAATTTTTTTTTTTATGAATTCCCTTATCATGTCATTCCATGTGCCAATAGATCAGGGACGTAGTGAATGCAACCACGTCTTAGATCGAATCCTTACTCTTGCTCGGGTGGTAGACTCTCATGAGTCTCAACACCCGCTCAAGGGTTCGAGTATCCATAGGTGGTGAAATCGCGCTACTGCGTGAGTGTGTGGGGGTGTGTGTGCATGTGAAAAAAAAAACCACATCTTAGCTTTCTCTTTCAAAGAAAATGGAAAGAGTTTAGATCTGACCGTGTCCTCAGACACGTTAGGAAAATATAAAATGGCTATAATCTTGTCAAACTCTTTCAAGTGCAGATATAGACTTTCAGATTTAAGTCCATGGAATTTTGAAAGGAGTTGGATCACCACTGGCTTAATATTTGTCCCGTATTTTCTAGAAAAACCATGCATGAGGGCGTGCTCACCCTCGCCGGTTGTAAATAGTCTCGCAAAAGTATAAGGCGGGGTGCTTGATGCACCTCATTCTCATCCTGGACTTCCTCTACCCAAGGTTGAGGTTGTCTTCCCGGTTGATTTACCGGTTGATTGGCAGCCATTACTTCAATTGACTCCGAGGATCTCGAGTGGTGTCTAATCCTGTGATGGATAGATGACCCCTCAACCAATCCTCTTTTACTTAAAAAACGTCGATTGTGGTCACGGATCAATTTGAGTACGAAACACTCTCAGCCCTCAATTTCATATTCTAATCGAAACCTAAAAGAAAGAAGGGAAATAGAAATATAGAAATAGAAAGAGAAAGGGAATTAGAAAGAAGTTACCAAATTAAAAGTTCCTAAATTAAGACCCTACAAAATAAAACAAAACATGTCAGTTTCTAAAAACTGAAATTCTAAAAAAGAAAGTTTCTAAAAACAGAAAATTTCTAAACCTATAAATAGAAAGCTAAGTTAGTTTTTAAAAATTATTCAAAAAAATCTAATCATAAAAATAGAAAATAGAAAACCCTTAATCTTAAACTAATTCCAAAACTAGTTAATCTCAAAAAAACGCAACCGTTAGTCCCCCACAATGGTGCCAAAAACTTGTTCACGAGTGTAGGGTCATGATATAGTAATAATCTCAGTGAGATCGAGGTCGAATCCACAGGAACTAATCTCGTGTGTATTCTGAATTTAACTAGAACTAGAACTAGAGGAAGATATGAATCTAAATCTGAATTAATTGAAAGAGTAATTGTTATTAAAGTGATTAAAAGTAACAAATTCAAAGGTGGTAATTAGGGTTTCCAAGGATCGACTTGTAAAGATCAGGGAACCCTCTTACTTGATTCAAGTCACATGATTAGAATTGGAGTCTTATCTTATCCAATTGGAAGATATGCAATTAAGATCAATCTGAACTTTCCTTGACCTAATTCTCAATGGAGGAGAATTGTGATAATTGGAAGAGATTCCATCACCAAACCATGCCCATGAGACGACGGCTAACAACAGGATTTACCAATCCCACAATCTCAAAATCATGAAAAGAAGATACTCAAAGCTATTGCAGATCTACTGTAATTTGAGTCACAATAAACCATTAAGAATTTAAAGTATTCCTTTAAAATCAAAGAAGGTTCAAGATAAGCATAAATCAAAGTAAAAAAAAAATATCCTATCATGCTACAAGCTTCACCTCTTAGCCCTAGCTAAGAAGTTTAGCCAACCATAGACATGATTGAACTAAAATCTCTTAAGAAAAGCATAAAAATGATTAAGGAAGAGGAAGAAAAACTCTTGGCGACGGCTTCTCCATATGTTTACTCCACTCCTCAAACCCTAGATGATGCCTAGGAATGCCTTGGGGACTCATATTTATAGTTTTGCAACTCCAACTTTCGCATCGAGTTGAAAAAATCTGGAAACCATCTCAAATTTATGCAGTCCGTGTGTTGTCTGCGTAACCTTAGATGAGCTGAGGAAATTCTTCGACTGGTCGAGGGTTTCCTTCAACTGGTCGAGGATGACTGAATTTAAAGAATTTTGTCGCTGAAGTTCGAGTTAAGGAATCTTCAACTAGTCTAGGGACTAGTCGAAAGAGACAGATTTTTAGGGTTCATTTTCTTCTTTTCAAGTCTTCAATGCTCCTCATTCCTCATTTAGTTTTCTTGGATCTTTGGCATGTGAATTCTCCATTCTTACTCTCATAAGATTCATCATTGACCTTAGTGATTCTTGAGTGTTAAATTCATATTCTTAACATCGTTTTTAATCCAAGCTCTTAAATTCACCTTGCAACACAAACATGATTAAAAGAAAATATTAAGCATTATCATGTTCATAAAACCAAATAATAAATGGGGTCAAATATGCAATATTTAACCCTCAACACCCACCTAGCTTTTTGTCGCAAGGAACTTCCTATGAAATTCATAAATCTATGCAATATTAAAGGAAAGAGGGAGGGTTGAAGCCAAAAGTAAAGGGCATTTAAATAATTTACAATGGGAAGCTCTCTCCATCAAAGACGGTTGCTTGTTACTGAGGGTCAACCAAAGCTTGACTCGAACTCAGGAGGGCCCAGCCCACAAACTGGCCTGACTTGATCTCGAGAGGACAAGTCACAAACCAACCCAACCCAACCCAACCCAAACCAAACCCAAATTCCAATATACTCAACCCTTACCGAGGGTCCTTATGTGTCGGTGGTAGACTCACAAGAGTTTCAACTTGAGGTCATGGGTTCAAGTACCCAGTGTGGTAAAATCCCATTTGTGGTGTGAGTGCATAGGTATGTGGGGTATGAGTGCGTGTGTAAAATAAATAAATTAAAAAAAAAAAAAAAAAAAAAAAAGAACTTGTCAAACAACCAATTTCTCTAAAAGCTCAAGTCGTCAAAGGATGGCGTATCAATGTATATCAAGGGACTTTAAGATTCTCCGCATATGACACATGAATACAATGGCATATCAACGTATATTAAGGGACTTTAAGACTTCTTTGCACTCGTATGAAACTTTGCACGAGAATACAACTTAAAATACAACCCACATCATAAATACAGTACATTCTGCTTTAATACCATGTCAAACAATCACTTTTTCTAAAAGCTCGAGCCATTAGAGATTGGCATATCAATGTATATCAAAAGACTTTAATAGATCCAACCCCCAATGCATATGATTATTGTCAAAATGACCCAAATTTGCTTAACCGGACAACCCAAGACTGAACTCAAGTTGGGTCAGTCAGCTATAGTGGCATATAAGTCACTCAAACATACCATCCATTGTATTGGTGGTAATTTATATGGTTTTTAAACAGAAAATTACATTGATTAAACTTGCTAAGTGGTGACATTTAATGGACGACCAAAATAGAAACAACCAATGATCAGTACTCAACAAACAAATGCTCTTTAATCATAAGGACCTATCTAAAGTGCGTCCTAAACAAGTTGGATGGTTTAAAAACAAGTGTTAAAGCCTGCAACACAACATTAGATATGATGTGTTTAAACACTGAGGTCTAGGGTTAGAAAATAACTCACCAACTATATTTTGTTTTACAGAACCCTTTCAAAACTCAACCCCAATGTTGCTGCGTGTATGCAATCCAGGGTATACAAAACCCTTCATGGCTTAGATGAAGAGTCATGCAGTCAGGTGGGCCATAGTGAAAATAAGGGTGGCATCCCCTCCTATTTTGTTCCCTTTGATGCGGCTCACCTAAGTTTTGGATTGGGCTGATTTATGGACCTAAGGGTTTACTTGAGGTGACATGGGTTGGATTTCATCCACACATCTACAATATACATCAAAGATAACCATTACCATCCTCCCAATAAAATCAAACTTGCCGATGCTGGGATGCTAGGTGGGGCCCACTGTGATGTTTGTGAAAAATCCACCCCATCCATCCATTTCGCGAGCATATTTTAGCATTTCGTAATTCACATTCTATTGAAAAATAAACTATGCTGCAGCATGCACTTTATTCAATGGAAATAAACATAGGATTAATCTGACAGAGGACTACCAAATAAACGGTTAGGATCATTGGATCATGACTAAGATTCAAGTCTGGATGGGGATGCATTCCAGATATTGTCATATTAGTGTTTTAAATCTACCTACCTTTTTAGGTCAATGAACCCAAGCCCAACCTAGCCCATTAAGCAAGTACTAAACCTGGTCAATCAGGTCCATTGCAGTCATTGGGCGTGTCTTGTATTTTGGATTGAAGACTAAGAGTTGTACACTAGTCGAACCGAGTTGAGCTTGGCACAACTCAACTCAACTTGGCCAGTGGCTGACCCCAGCTCAAACTCGGCTCGACTCGGTCCTCGAGCCTGACTGGATAGCTCGGCTCAGTTCGATTAGCAGCTCAGGCCAGTTCGAGCCAGTTTGAGCTTTTGCGACATTTCCTCAAACACATGAAGTGAACCTTCAATTTTTCACAGTAGGTAGCATCAAAATCAAGATACGGAGGTAGTTATATAATGCGAAGTTTTTTTTTTGTAAGGATTTATTTCGTATCCATACATTCCTCACCACCAGCCGATCCCACAGAGAATGTATGCATTGAGTCATTTCATCAAACACTTAGTGAGCAACGTCAATATCAAATAACCAAGTCACCAAACTAATTCGAACTGAATTCAATTCGAGCTTGGACAAGCTCAAACTTGGCTCGAAATTTTTTCAAGCTCCAAAAATCAGCACGACTGAGCTCGAACTCAGTTCCGAACCAAGTCAATTCGAGCTTCTTCGAGTCAAGTCAAGCGAGGTAACTGAGCTAACTCGGTTCATGTACAGCTCTATAATGAAGACTCAGTAAGTCAGACCAACTATTCAGCCCTGAGTCAGGGCCTGACCAAGCCCATTTAGGAATATCTCCACCGAGTCTGAGTCAACTCGGATGAGTTACAAATTCATGACCCAGTATTTCTACATTGGTGCAGGACCCATCTCATTACAGTAGGAGAGCTTCAGATCATCCACCCATAATGGAAATAACCCCATACAGCCCCGATCTAGTAGACTGGATTTTACCCTTCAAATCTCACTGGTCACATGATCTAACCCATCCAATTTCATTTTCAATCGTCCATTTGATAGCCAGATATGTAGGGGTTATCACCATTCATTGATCAGGACCTTTCCAGCTATGATCCAAACACAATGGACCCCAACAGCTGCATGTGTGCCGACTACATCTTAATAATCAGAATAGTCTTGCCAAAACACACTTACCATGTATACCATTTAAGTTCATATTTCCAATTGCACAGTACCAGTTTCAAAACCCATGGGCACGTTTGGATGCAGCATCAAGTGGAACCAACCAAATTGCAATTTCCTTGGCATTCATACCAAACGCTACATAACTTTCGAGCTGAGCTGAAAGGAACATGACCATATTACTGTTTGGTTGTCATGTCCTCAAACTCAATGCTTGGAATTTAGTTCACTTGTGCATCAAAACACACCCTAAATGTTATGTTTAAGCTATAAAGGGCCCCACCCACTCAACATTTACCCCCCCTCCCACGACCAAAATTCAAAACCCCATGAGCTCATGGCATACACATACCCATTTCATCAGAGTTCACAAATAACAGATCCAACCGCAGATACCGAGCTCAGACCCATAGCAAGAGTCGCCCATCAATCAAGCAAATCTGATATCGGCGTTTTCCTAAATGCATCAACCCTCGCCAACTGGGCTGCCACGGTCTTATTCGGAAACATATTATCTGCCTTCAACCTCTCCCGAAAACCATACGCAGGAGCTTTCCCATTTACATAGGCCTGAAGGAGAGCTTGGTACTGCTGCATCCTAGCAACATACCCTGCTTGCCTCGATCTATGAAATATCTTTTCGGCATTATGGATGTCACCCCTTTTCGCATATTTATCCAAGACAGAGAGATACGAGCTGTATAGCGGCTTCATCTGGTTCTGCTGAGTTGCCTTTTGCAAGATCGAGTCCGCCTTCTCTACCTCACCGGCCTCCACGTAGAGCTTCACGAGTGCATCTAACGTGAACGGACCGACTGGGCACCCGTTATCCGCCATCCGCTTTGCGACATCCTTCCCCTTGGCCAGCAACTTATGATCCGCATAGACCTTCAAGAGGGCTGTGTAGTATTTCTGCGAGAGCTTCTTCCATTGCTTGAGCATCTTCTCGAAAACCGCCTCTGCATTCTCCACGCGCCCCAGCTTACCCCATGCTTCAATGGCAGCCAAGCACTCCTCAAGACGCAGGTTTGTCTCACACACATTCCATATCCGGTCCACTTCATCAGCTTCCCCAAGGGCCGCGTATAAAGGGAGCAATAGCTTGCACGCCCCACGATTCTCCTTCAGACTGTCTCCCTCCATCTCCTTCAAGACTGCCTGGGCCTTCTCGTTGAGCCCCCCGGAAATGTAGTGCCTCGCCACCATCGCCTGTAGAAGCAAGTCAGGCTCAAGCCCTTCAGCCTTCATGGTCTCGAGAATCTGCTCCATGCCTGTCATGTCATTCGAACGGCCTTTCGTGTCTATCAAAAGCTTATATGTGAAAAGAGATGGCTTGATGTTTTCCTTTTCCATCATCAATAAAACGTCTGCTATCTTCTTACGGTCAAGCCGCTTATAGAGCATAAGCAACTGATTGCAAGCAAATGCAGTCAATGGGAACGCCAAGTCCCGGATCTTGTTAAATATTTCCTCCGCTTTCTTGACGTTGAGGGTGCTGGCACAGTAAGCCAAGAGCGTTCGGTAGATTACTTCGCCTCGAAAAGATTGTGGGATTTTCTCTATGTACTTTTCAGCCTTCTGGAGACCAAGGACTTTAGCAATCAAATCCAGTCGAGAAGCATAATCTCGCTCAGTGAAATCGATCTGCTTGTTTGCTTCCGCCCACTCCGAGAGCTGCAAAAAAAAAAAAACTCAAAAACCAAATTGAACTAGGATGCCAGAAATTGACAGACACTAAAAAAAATAACTATATGTGTGACATTAAAGGTTATTCATTCTTTCAAGAAATATCATAAAATCATGAATAGTTCTGCCAGTTTGAGTTTTGCACTCTTGTCGCTGGTACCAAGCCCAGATAAACATGGTTTCCACATTTCATCTGGAATGGTAGAACAAGATGCGTACCCAACTCCAATTAGTTGGAATACGGCTTAGATGATGATGATGATGATTACAGAAAAATTATCAATGCTAAACACAGTAGGTTCCGCATTTCTCTACGGGGTATGCTCTAGTGGTACCAGGCAGATGTGGGGCCCAGTGGTGTTCATGGAGTCTAAACGTCAATAAGATGCATCGCCTCAAGAAACCCCCAGATCCTAAAAATCAGCCCAATCCAAAACTCACATGGACCACAGAACTGGAAACATATTACAAGAAAATGGCCACTGTAAATTAGAGTGGAGAGCCCACCGTGTTGTGTTTATATCTAATCAAGAACATTCAGAACCTTCCAGTCCAGTCCAGTCCAGATAATCTGGCCAAAAGTAACGGTGTTTTACAACTACGGTGGACCCCTGTGAAACTCGATGGTGGGCATTCCCTCCCAGCTCATTCCCTTTGCTGTGACCCACCTTAGCTTTGGTTCGGACTCAGTTTTGGGTACTAGAGGTTTTCTGAGGCGACACATCTGATAGACGTGTTGGATGGTGTGAATACATCAGGTGGGTCCCACATCTTCCTGTATCACTGTCAGCTTACAGTGCTACCAGTACTGCTGTTGCACACCCCTTCCACTAGTAATTTTCTTGTTCTAGAATCCCAAATCTAGGTTCCTTACATCCATGTCTTTTGCAACTTAGCATCCTCTACAAGGGTCCTGAATCTCAGAAATAATATATATATATATATATATATATATATATATATATATATATATATATATATATATATATATATATATATATATATATATATACAGGACAGGTCTATGATGATGAGATGACATGGGATCTATGACATTTTACTGGATCTTTAAATTGAAAAATGGGGATTAACAACCATAAACAACGGAAATAGAATTGATATTTTAAATTAAAAACTTCCAACTCTTTTAATGAGCTCCTCATTTCAAAGTCTTTTTTGTTCTCAATTGTCATCACTCCTTGAGGGCATATTCAGTTATACCCATGAATGTGGGATTCCTTCCACTATTCAGCCTAAGCAACCTGTTCTTTCTTTGGGGGCGCTTCTAAGGATGTAAATGGCATTAAGAAAGTTGCTCTTCTCATGAATTTTAAACCCCAAAATGCAATTGAGAGAGCAGCCGCTTTTTTATTTCACCTTTTTTACTATTTCACTTACATTTTAAGCCATATCACATCCAACAACTGATAGCGGAGAACCAGCCAACACACCAAAAAGTCCAGAGCTGTTGTGGAATCACCGATTTATCCCTATATTCTAGCTCTCCCAGGCAAACCCAAGCGAGTCCTCCCTGTGGGCAAACTCCACTTCGCACGGGTCCCCGAATCACACAGTCCCACAATGGGTCCAATGTTGTCAAATGGCATAAGCGATCCTATGTGATTGCTTATGCGATCGCACAACTTTTTTGTATGTGATCGCATATGCAATTATCGCATAATCACATATGCGATTGCTTTATGCGATATGAGATGGCATACCATCCATATTGCGTATGCAACCATCGCATATGCCATATGGATGGCATTACGCGATCACTTTTGACAACATTAGGTCCTACCTTGTGGACCACCCCACCCCTAGTGTGGAGATGCAATACATTCTTGGAGTCACACCCAATGTTGTCGAATTGCATTTGCGATCATGTGCGATTGCATATGCCTATGCGCATATACGATCACACAATCGCATATGTGACTGCATTATATATATATATGGGAAAAGGTTAATATATATAGGGAAAAGGTACAACGCGCTCGAGCTGATGGGAACGTCCCATGAGGTCGAGCTGTGTGGGCCCCACCGTGATGTGTGTCGAACATCTACCCCATCAGTCAGATGCACCATTCCATCGTGGGCCTAGGTCTCAAAAATCAAGTCAATCCGTGACTTGTGTGGGCCACACCACATACAGAAGTTGAGAGGGGCCGTGCACCATTAAAACATTCATAATCATTTTTTGGGCCCACCGAGATGTGGTTTGCAAATCCAGCCCATCCATTATGTGTGTCCCACTTGGATGAGGGTTCAGACCAAGTTTCAGCAGCATTCAAAACTCAGGTGGGCCCCACCAAGTGCTTTTATATGTTTTTGGCATGTCTTCACATGATTTTAGATGGTATGGCCCACCTGAGTTCCGTATACGGCTGATTTTTGGGATATCCCATAATTTAAAGGGGACCCATCAAATGCACGGTGTTGATGGTCGATACGCATCACGGTGTGGCCCACACAGCTCGACCTCATGGGACATTATCATGAGGTCGAGCGCATAGTACCTTTTCCCTATATATATATATTTATATATTAGGGAAATTTTTTTTAAAAATGTTTTAAAAATATATAAGAAACTAAGGGGAACTTTTGTAAGTTAATAGATAACTAATTTTCCATATTTAAAATACATTTGAGAGAGATAAAATCAATTAAACAATGAATTAAACGTCAAGTCATTGACATTCAACAATATAGTTAACAAGAAGTAACAACGAAATCAACAAGCTATTTATTTATTATTGTAGAAAATCAACAAGCTATCTTCCTTGAAACTTGAGAGTGCTTGAATCTTGATCTTCCAACTTCCCAGAGAGAGGGAATGTAGGAGAGAGAGAGAGAGAGAGAGAGAGAGAGAGAGAGAGAGAGATTATGATCACTTGGAAGTAAGAAATACAAGGGAGAGAGAGAGTGATCAAGACCACTTCTAATTAGGAAATGTAAGAGAAGAGGAGAGTAAGAGAGTTTTGGAGTGAGAATATTGCAAATGGAGGAGATTTGGAAGTCTTTTTATAGGGAAAATGTTATTTTTTTGCAAATAAATAATAATAATAATAATTCAATGTGCCATGGCCAATATGCAATCGCATACATCGCATATGTGCCATGATCGCATATGCGCATATGCGGTCGCACACGACAACACTGGTCGCACCAAGATGCCCCTGCAACATCAACACCCCAAAAGAACTTCCAAACATGCCATAAATGTTTTTCTTTTGACCACAAGTAGAAAAGCACCTGAGTTACCACGCCGGTTCAAAGAAATCATTGAAAATGTGTGGGATGACTAGATAGTTTCCACATGCCAATGAGGGTATCAAAAGCTCCTTATCAAGTGGAGGAGCCGGCTGAGGTCTGCCAGCATGTCTCAGCAAGCAATTTCAAGCGCATCAAATTAGAGCTCTATGAGGAGTATATTGTCACTAACTCGGCAAAGCCAAGTTTTTGCAAGCCAAGGGGAATTGATGTAATTGCACCACATACCACACGTGCTTGCTGGACACATGTGCACGATAAAAGGCCCAATTTCTTCTTTTTTTAACTCATTTCTAATTACCTTTCTTTTACTTTTCTATCATCGCCATCATTATCATCTAAGCCTTATCCCAATTAATTAAGGCAGGCTACACGAATCCTATTCCGCTCTCTGAAGGGCTAGACCTTCAATTAGACCATAGGTCATCAAGTCTTTTCTTACTACCTCCATCTACGTCCTTTTGGGCGTTACCCTTGCCCTTTTAGAGCCTTTAACTTGTACCAACTCACTCCTAATCGATAGTCTTGGTCTTCATTGCACAAGATCAAACCATCCATGTCCATAAGAAAAAAAAATGAACATATACAATGCACAGAATCTCTCGATGCGATTCTTTCATATTTTTATGTTAAGAATAATATCTCTATATGTTAGGAAACAAGTATTGTTAGATTTTCATATTTACGGGGTTTTTCTTATTTTAGAGATCTTGGCTAGCAAGGGGTTCTATTTTTAGATTCCTCTTATTATTCTAGAGATTCCTAATGAGGAAACCTTGCAAACACACATTATAAACAAGGCACATGCATTATGGAATGAGATAGTTTAATAATATTTTCTTTGAACAAGTTATATTGTTTCTTTATAGCACAGTGTGGGATCACTTTCTTCATGCCTTCCATATCAATTGGGTCATGCCGAAGTCAGTGTGGGAAAATCTGGGATAACCCTTTGGAGATTGCTCATTTTGATAGTGCGGCGGTCCATTTGGGAGGAACACAATAGGCGTTGTTTTCAAAATAACCGTTTATCGTCCCAAGAGGTTATATAAAGGAAATTAAATGTAATGTGTTGGGCTGGGCTTCTTATGTAAAGGTAGTTTTCTTTTTCTTTTCTTTTTTTTACACTTTTCAGTGCGCTTCTAATAAAAATTTCAGTTCTCTCTCTCAAAAAAAAAAAGTGTCGAGGAGAGAGTGATGATCAAGGGATCCCAAAATGGTTACGTAATGGCCATTATATAACAGTAACGGTGGTAGCCATTACACGTTATGGGGTTGTAAAAGCCTTAACGTCCACTATAGAAAAATTGACCCATAACGGTCCATTATGAGGCTGAAATAGGTATTTAATAAAAATAAAAATAAAAATAAAAAAAACCGCGATGGCCATTACGGCTGTTTCATAACGGTAATGACAGCAGCCCTTATGACCACCATTACTGTTGTGGAAAACCTTAGAGATCAAGGCTAGACAACTGTTGAGCTTGCTCACAGTCATAGCACCTTCTCTCAGGTCAATCGAACTTTCAATATTGTACGTTGAACTTCATCACAATTAGTTTCTTCCTTGATAGTTGCATTATCCTTTAAAAAAAAGTGTCTTCTTGCACTTGAGATCCCACGTTAAGGCCCAAAATATGGTACACGTAGTCTGAAATATATTTCTTTCAGTATGGGCTCGATTTTCTGTTTCATAATGAACCCACACTCTTCTTCGCCACATAACACATCGCATTTGTTATGTAATCCTGTCATGCTAATAAACTGAGAATTTAATCCATTACATGTGAGATAGAGAGAGAGAGAGAGTACAACACACTATAAATTGCATAGATAACAAACACAAAATAGAATCATGCTGTGTGATATCCAAATCAGTACAAAATATTTCCAGTAACAAGCTTCCCTGAGGACTTATAGTCCCGATGCATAAGGACTGATATACCCAGGCAATACAAGTGGGATCCAGGGTAGTAATCCCGTCTGTTAATCTGATGAGCCCTACTGCAAATGGGGGATGCCCCAAAAGCTTTCCAGATTGAAAGATTAATGTAACACTAAAGATGAGATTGAAATATAAGCATATCCCAAAAACAAACCTTCTTTTTTCTTTTTGACAATTGGTTTCATTACTAGATTCTCTACCCAATCCAATAATCAGTAAGGAAATAAGAAATAATACATAACAGTACACATGAAGAATTACTATACAAAAAAGGCCTAAAGAGATGCACCAATGCCTTCTAGAAGAAAACTCTTGTACTGTTTTGAATCCCATAGCAGGAAACAAATAAATCTAATTTTTATTCATTCAAAATGTCTCATCATCATCTCCATAACATTCCATATGTATGCCTTTATATAACCTAACAAAAAGTCCTAACAAAAAGCAAAGAATCCAAAGGCTCATATTGGCCCACAGAATAAACTCACCTCACTACCTCAAACTTCAACGAAAGATAACCACAATAAGTACACTAAAGAATCTGAGTAGAACTCTCAACATACAAACCTTATGGACTGTCTATATAGTTGTAACGTATCTACAAGCCATATAGTGTATAAGTCTAAAATGATATCCATACAATTGTAAGGTAACCACAGGCCATATAGTGTATAAGTCTAAAATGCTATCTGAAAAAAGCACCACCCTGTTGGTATTCGCCCTAAAAGAGAATGTCGGGTCGGACTTGTGGGCCCCACATTCCAATTGGATCACAAAACATGGCCCATTGCATCTGCCAGCAATGGACTGGCATCACTGCAGACCCAATCTGATGCATCAAATGATCCTTCATCAGTTTTAACCTAGCACTAACAATGAAAGCAAACTATGTAAATCCCAATACATATCACCTTGGACAATTGATTCCCTCTAGATACTCTAACAAAAAAGGATCATCATCACCATCTCCAAAATATTCCATGTGTAGCTTTCTAGTATATACTCATACATGAAGTCCTATTTAAAAGCAAAAGGAAGCCAAGCTAAAGGCATATCAACTTATCTGACTTATCTCAAACCTGTAATAAAAGATAACAATCAAATAATACTGTCTAAATCATAGTAGAACTAAACATTTACTAACCTTATGGACGGTGTCTACAGTTGTACAGTGTGTAGAAGCCACACAGTTTTATAGAAGTCCAAAAGGTTACCATTACGATCCAATTGGTATAGAGGCTCTTAAATAGCAACCAACATGCATATAAACACCAAGATCATATCAACTCACACTAGAGGACCCCATAGCCCAAATGCATGGTATATATATCTAGCTATCCTATTGACTCAGTGAGTGCCACGGGTCAGTTGAACTTGGACCCTTAGATGGTCCATCCGACTGGATTTGTGGACCCAAGGGTCCAATCAGACCACACATCATGGCCTGATTTTGCATCGGCTGGCAGTAGGGTACATTATGGACCCAATCTGATGGACTAAGTATTCCTGCATAAACGATTTTAGCTATCCAATCTTAAGCCTATTTTCTAGACGACTGTTATATTTCTTTTTCTTAACTGACTTTGTAGGCATCTAATCACCATCCGAGGTAGGGCCCATCCATCAACCATGTTGGGTGCATCAGGACACTATATGTCCTGATGCTTTCAGGATCTCATAATTCCTCTTCAAAGACTAGTTAACAAGGCATATGGGCCTAACATGATAAGATTGAATTCTATGGAAAGATTAGGAAACAATACCTGCAAGGCTCTCCCAAACATCCGGCGCTTTCGAAGATTGAGCATCGCAATCGAGAGTTCAGTGCGGCCCAGAGGTTTACCTTCTTCAACCCATTTATCAAGAGCACTGCGGATGGATTGGCGTGGAGCCTCCATGACAACCTTGAACAAAGGGGAATCAGAGGCCTTCTTCCGTGGCCCCTTGCCCCCCTTTGGAGCCGCTTCATTGTCTGACAAGTCAGGCTCGTGATGACCAGATTCCGATAAATTACCTTCTGATTCATCATCGGAAAGCTCTGGTTCCGAGACCAATGCCTCGGTATTCTCTTCACCTGTATTGTCTGTTCCGACACTGTTAGTGTCAGGTGTTTCTAGTTCAGAAAACCCTTCCTCTAAGTCGCCTTCATCATCGCTGCTCTTAGTGCCAGCCTCTGAAGAAAGAGTACGGCTCTGGGAAAAGAACTTTGTGGGAAAAGATGGACCATTGAAAATCCCCTTCAGTGAAGGGCATCTTCCAGCTAGAGACAGGTTATTCACATGACTACCAACAAAATTTTCCAAGGCATTACTTAGTCTGTCTGATTTAGCACAAAGGGCTCGGGGAGCTTCTAAGAAATAACCATGGCTCCTGGTAACGAGACATAATAGAGAGAGTGAGAGAGAGAGAGTCATAAGGCAAACTTCAAAATATTAGAGATTTCACGAAAAAGATACGATGACAACCAACTGAAATGATTTTGACTAACAAAACTACATGTAATTCTTAATTTTCTTTTCTTCTTTTTTACGATACATGTAATTCTCAGTTATCATAGTCATTTCTGATTTTCATCATTTCTACCAGCAATAAGCAAAATGAATAAAAAACCATGTCTCTCAGAAATCCATTTAATTTCAAGATTTCACAGAAGCGAAAATAAGGTATTAACCTTCCTATACAATTCTTGACTGGAGAATATCAATAGTACGCTTGGGCTTTCACTTAGTACAAGTATGGTCTATGATTTAGGGATCCAAAATGTTGGTATGATAGGCCCACAACTGATGACCCATGCATCAAAAATTTCCCACACAGGAAAATCCCAATCTTTCAATCCATGACCAGGAAACAGACAGTTAAAAGAAACAAAATACGACAACAGTCCACATCAGCTGACAAGTGCCAGAGATTCTTTGGTTATGATCGTCCACCTGGGAGATTTTTTATCACTGGATATCAATGTTGGGGCCAATGAATCAACTGTTTGGATCACTGAACCATGCGCCAAACTTGTACAAACTGAGAGTCCGAGCACATAGTATATGTATGCATTCATATACACTCCATGATCATCATGCTCCTCAACATCACAGGTAGGGTTGTTGATGGGTGCCCAATGAACCTGACCCAACTTTAATGAGTCCAGGCCCAATTTCTAAGACCCGTTTAGAAATTGGGTTGGGTTCAGGTCTACCATTTTGGACTCAGTTAAAGATCACGTCCGGTTGGGTTTGGGTTCGGTCCACCATCTTGGGCCCAGTTAAGATTGGGTCCAGCCGATTAATTTTATAGTAATGTTATATTATATTAACTATACATTACTTATTCTAGCAATAAAAAGAGAACCTGGCCCCAACCTACTGATAGCCATAATGATAGTACTGTCCCCACTAAATACACATGTAAACAAAACAGTATTACAAAACGTATCAAAGTATTATGATCTCGGCTCACATGACTTGCTTATATTATGAACGAGACGATAATTATACACGATATAAAAATCCAGAAACAAGTAAGCCGGTCTAACTTACACCACTATCTAAAATGAGTTTGTCTTGCCTATGCAGTGACTCAGGATTTCCAGCATGTACTTCTCAGTTTTTTTTTATTTAAAGGAGGATAGCCATCATGCATCACCCCCCACTGGGGCCCACATGCTGAGATGGTCCGACAATTCAAAATGTCCTCTTATCGATACTACCATGATAAGCTATGGTCCACTAATCACGCTTTAGAAATGATCCTAATCATTGATTCTTGGAGCTCAATTTGAGCCATTGAAGTAATGTTCTTTCAATGTTCTAAATTCAATCTACACATATGATGATCACAATCACCCATCCAGAAAAGTTTTTTTTCCAATAACCCATATCATAGTTTAAAACCCAAATAAATAAATAAATAAATCAACTCTATTCCATGTTTATTCAGGTCAGATCAACTCAAAGACTCAACTTGACAGACAAAAACTATGAATTAAAAATAGGAGAAACACTAAGAAATATTTAAATTAGTCATCTTTGGTACACATATTATAAAATAAGAACATAAGCAACAAGTTACTTCATAGCTTTTTTATTGAGCACTCCGTGGGTCAAATCCTCCCCATGTTCTTTTTTACATTTAAATAAAAAGAGGCCTGACAAGGTGAGCAACTAGGCCCGAGTCAGAGCGAATCCCATCAAGTCAACCAAGTTAGCAAGTTGACTCAACAGGTCTTGCTGTGACTTCACCAAGTCACTCTCAAATTATACTTTCCAAGTGACTTGGCTCGAAATCTCGCCATGTTTAGATGACTGCCATTGTCGAGGCAAGTCCATGAGTTTTAGAACTATGGCCCAGTATAATTAAAAAACACGAAAACTAAATTCAATCTCCAGCCAGGCCAGGTCAACACAAAGATCCGTTCAAATCTTCACTTGGCTCGACTTGATATTTAGTAATTAAATTAAGTAATTTAAAATGGTTATGATTTTTTTTTAATACTTATTGATAGTTAAATAATATAAACTAGCAGAGCTAACCAAATGCACAATCACTGGCATGGTGGTGACAGAGGTGTTTGCTTTATTGTGCCAGCAGTGACTCTTCAACCATACACCTGCCAAAAACTAAATCAGTGTCTAGACTCTAGCTCTTGCATTAATAGTGGATCTTCTGCACTCAAGACCCACTAATTACATTTAAGTTTTGTTAACATATCACATCCACTGACTCAGCTCTCGAGAGCCGAGGCACAGAGAGATGCATCGAGCTGATTGAGTCAGCATGTCAATGCCATGATTCTTGTTGATTCGACAACGATTCCACTAGGTTCGAAATCTCAAAAGCTTAGTTGACTTGGCTGAGTTTTAGCGGAGTCACTGCATTTTCGAATTACGGCCCATATCGCATAGCATCAAGAACACGGACAGTTGGAACGATTGGACAATCTCAGCATGTGGGCCCCAATGGGAAACACATGCTTGCAATCCTGAGCCGTGATAGAGGCAAAATGAACTCACTTAAAAGCTTCCTCCAACAAACAGCTAATCGTTTTCAAAAAGCAAAAACTACAAAATCACAATCTCTAAAAAATAAATAATAAAAATCCAGCAATATAGTATTCCTGTAAGTGCTAAAATTAAAAACTGAAGTAAAAAATGGCCTTTTTTACCCAAAGCAAAACATAGACCCCCGAAAAGTATATATGAAGTTCAAAGAAGAGGGTTTTGTTTTAGAAAAGAAAAAGAAGAAAAAAAAAAGTACAGATTTCTAGTAATTCAGTCAGAAATTTATTTATTTTTAATGGAAAATGCAGCAGAGAGAGGGGGGAGAGAGAGCATTACCTGAGCGGATGAGCAGCTCTGCGAATCGCCCACATCATGATTTTCAAAACCCAAAACCTAACCCTAACCCTAGGAATGGAAGCGTTCGGGTGGAGAAAACACTAGTTCCTCTTTCGGAAGGCAAAAACCTTAGAAAAACCCTAGTTATTACTGCCGCGAAGAAAGGACGATATAAAACCCTAACCAGATGGGCGAATCGCGGGTGAAAAGATTGTAGAGGCGAATCGCGGCACACGTGACAATCGGAACACGTGCGAAAGCGTTTATTTGAGAAAAGAAAACCATGCAGATCCGCTAATGAGATGGGCCATGTGCTTGCATTGATCGAAAGAAGTCTGATATAGATTTTCTTTTAATCATTTTCAGTGTGGTAGACTGACCCACTTAATATAATAGGATTGGCCTGATTTATGGTCCACCTTACTTATTACAGCCGAGGTGACGTGGACTTCCTAGTAACCACAGATTTTTTGGGGCCCACCGTTACGTTATATCCACTCCGTTCATCCGTTTCACCCTATCATTTAAGGTAGGGCTGTCAAAGGCCGGGTTGGGTTTAGCTTGGGCACAGATTTTAAACTGTTTGGGCTGGACATGACGGGCTGGGCCTATTCAAACTCTAGATATTACCTGGCCCATTGGCAGCCCTAATTTCTAGGTAATGAGCAAAGCAGGAGAGAGATCTAAAACTCAAGTGGGCTATACCATGGGAAGGCATGAAAATGCCAACCGCTGAAACCTTTTTGGGATCACATTGATAATTATATGCCATTCAACCTCCTTATGAAAGGAAAACACTAATATTATCCTAATCCAGAACTTTTGTGGCCTGAGAAGGTTTCAATGGTAGCCGTATAATTTTTTATAAAAAATAATAATAATAAATAAAATAAAATGTCCGCGCTTACACCCGGGAAGCCATTGGGGGCGGTTCAAAAGGGTAGGCAGGTGAGGCAATCGCCTAAGGCCCCCTAATTATAAAGGCCCTATATTATAGCAAAATTAAAAAAATTTAATTATGAAGGTCCTATATTATAGCAAAATTAAAATTAAGAAAAAAAAAAAACCTAAAATTTTTGAAATAAAACTTATTGGAAAGGCCTACAAAGTAGGAACATCTAAAAATTAGTTTAGAATTTTGAAATTAAAAATAAAAAATAAATCCTAGAAACTAGCACTATCAATAATAACAGTCTAACTCTATCGGCTCATTTTAAAATAATAGCATCATTCTCAGTAAATTCTTCTCCTAAAACCTAGGACTATAACTACCTACTTTATTGCTAATAAAGTTTTCAAAATATTAAACTAAAAAACCTCATTTTTATAACTTGCCTAAGGCCCCCAAAAATGTTGAGCCGCCCCTGGCAAAGTAGGTATAACACAAACATCGGTGGCCCCACAAGGCTTGGGTTATAAGGGATTAATTTAACTCTAGTTAAGAGTACATTTCATTCTAATTGGATCTAGATCTTTTCCCATCTTAAAAGTAAGAATATTTCTAAATCTAATATGACAACGGCTGTTGTTAGAAATCGAGTAGATAATCATTATACCAACTTTCAAATGGGAGGGTCCCTACTCTTGCTCAGGTGGTAGACTCTCAGCAGTTTCAACTTCTGGCTAAGGGTTCAAGTACCTATAGGTGATGAAATTCACTAGCGTGAGTGTGTGTGTCGTGTGTTATAAATTTATTTTTTATTTTAAAAAAAAAAAAAAAAACGCTTTCAAATGGGAAGCGAATTAGGTATTACACTATTACTTCACCCTTACCATGTGGGCCCACCTTAATGAATGTGTTGTATATCTATGCCGCTCATTTGTTTTTCAGCTCATTTTAGGATGTTATACCAAAACTTAAGCTAATCCAAAACTACGATAGTCCACACCATTGGTAAAAGTGGTGAATTATCGTTAAAAACTTTTTGTAGGCCACAAAAGTTTTGGATCAAACCGATCTTTATATTATGCCTTCATCAAAGATTGGTTGACCTTATCAATGGGTTATAGTGCAAATAATCGCAACGGATGTGCTTAGGTGTACTCTAGGAAGTTTTTAATGGTGAGCATTCAATTACCACCATTTCTCATGGTGTGGTCCACCTAAGATTTGGATCTACTTAATTTCTTGGCCACATCCTAAAATGGGCTGAAAAAACATATGGATGGTATGGATACACAACACATCATCAAAGTGGGCCCCACTCTCTAATCCACTCCCCCCTTTCAAATATGCTTTGTTTAGGCTTATATCTAACAGCGGCATGCAGTCCAATTTCGTGAATGGATCACTAGGTAATCCCCTCCCCTTTCATCCATCCTCACACAAATCATTTTTACAACCGAAACCATGGTCCTCGTTTCATCGTGCAGATTGATATTTTATCTGTGGTGTGCTGGTCCCGCAAGCACCTTTACAGGCATCATACAAGCCAACTTGGCAAGTTTGTGGTAGATCTGACCGTTGAATAACGTGAGGCCCACTGTTATGTAAGTGTTCAGGTCATCAAGTGAGCCACCTCTGGGAGAAAATGATGGACAGCTTAGGAAGATTGATTTTTTTTTTTTTTTTTTAAAGCTTGTTAGCACACCCACTGTCAGACCATACTTCACTGTTAGCCAACCCTACTAGGGAATCCATGCCAGGACCTCAGTGTTGAAACGAGGTATCGTTCACGCAGTCTACCACGCAGTCTACCACTTGAGCTATGGATCCAGGTGTTTTTAGAAAGATTTCACCCATGCCAATGGCTGTGCGTGTTTATGCCTGAACCTTCCAAGGAGTGGACAACCTGATTTTTTCTGTAAATGGGGTAATAAATGAGGGTAGTAATGGGCCATATTTGGACCAGGCCATTTAAGCCCAGGCCCAAAGGAATTTCATTGGGCGCGAGCCTGACCTAGCCAGACCCACCCTGTCCCGGAAATGGATAAAATCTGTATCCCCACTTGAATGTTTCTTTTCTATATGCTGACCAAGTGGACCACACATGTATGATAGAATATGAAAGAAATCAACGGCCTACATTCAAGATATTTGGGTTGTCCAATCAAGGATTAGAATGACATATTTATAGGATATAACACATGCAGAAGCCGGGATGGGCTAAATTGAATTGAGCACAAGCCCGGCCATAATTTCAGTGGCCCATGCATGTTAGACCCAACAATCAGCCATGGGCCAAGCTAACACTGTTCAAGGTTGGGTTGGGCTTGTTTAGTAGAGCGTGTTGCACCGCTCTTAGTCATAAATCACTTAATTCATGTCAGAATTACATGATCTTGGGCTTAGTTAAAAGGCTAACCCAATAGACTCCCAAACAACCCATTTCACATCAGCTTGTATGTTGCTTTTCTGAACTTTATAAAGAATTCATGGTCTAACCAAAGAAACGTAATAGGCTTTCAAATTAGAATCATTTCTACCCAAAAGGTAGCCGACAAAATACGGCTGCTAATTGGGTTTTACCCAAACCAGGTCCTAGCTACAAATGGATAGTCCTATCAGGGGCTCTATGAGCCCACCATGATGTATATGTTTTATGCATGTCTATCCATTTTGACATATCATTTCAAGGTATGAGCCCCAAAATAAGGTATGTTATGGCTCAAGTGGACCACAACACAAAAAACAGTGGGTAATAAAAGCCTACCATTGAGAAATTATTAGGGGTTACTGAAGTTTTGGATCAAGCTGATATTTATGTTTTCCTTTCATCCAGGCCAAGTTGGATGGCAAATAAGCATCACTGTGGGCCTTAGAAAGTTTTCGATTGTAGGAGTTCAATTCCCATTGTTTCTTGTGGTATGGTCTACTTGAGCCTTCAATCTGCCTCTTTTTTGGGCTCATGCCCTAAAATAACCTGTTAAAATAGATGAATAACGTGAATAAAAACATATAGAGGGCACCACAGAGCTCCTAACAGGACTTTCTTGTTTGAGGCACTAACCAATATTTGCCCACAAAATAAGTGATGAAAATAATTCCTTTAGGGCCTTTAATACTACTAAGGACTCTTGATTGGCCCTTAATAAAGAAGGGGATGAAAATCCATTGCACTTTTCAAAGTCTCCTGATTCCATAGCCCTACAAAATAAGTGATGAAAATATGAAGTAATCAACTGAACTAAACTCATAGAATCTAACTCTTAAAACCAACTAAACTCATAGAGACATGATTTGACTGCATTGCAATTGGGATCATTCACTCATGTGGGGCCCACATATATATATCAGACCACTAATCGGGTCCACAAAAATGTCCGAGCAGATTGTGGGGCCCAGATTCTAATTAGGAAGTTTGTGAATCCCATTTGCCAAGGGTTTCATCGGACCACTCCTAGGTTGCATCACCCTTCTTAGGAGATTTTAAATCAACTTTCTTGAATTTGAGGAAAAGAGAGGATTCAAAACGTCTTGGTTAATAGATCCCATGCTTCAAGCTTTTCTGTATCCAATAAATAAGATTTTCCATGCAAAGTAGTATCAAGATACCTTTACCTCTGGCTCCAAGGGTTCATGAAGTTCTGTGGAAAAACTTCCAAAAGCAAGGCATTCAACAATGGTAATGGCCACAGCCACCGCTGTTACTGTTATGAAACGTCCTTTATAAAAAAAAGGTTTTTTTTTAAAAAAATTAAAATTAAAAAAATCTGTATCTGTAACTAACCATTACAGGGCCATCATGGGGTTTTTTTTTCCCCTAACGGCTGCTATAGCCATTATAGCCCTGTAATGTGTAATGGTTCCCACCGTTACCATGACATAAGGTCCGCTATGTAACTGTTTTTTAATAGCTTACATCATGACGCAATGTCCGCTATGTAACTGTTTTTTAATAGCTTACATCATGACGCAATGTCCGCTATGTAACTGTTATTTTTTTTTAATTGACCATAATCCTCATCACAACGGTAACGGTGGTGGCTGTTACAGATACTGTTACCAATACTGAAAACGGTGCAATTATCTAAGTTGCATTTTTGCTGGTAGGCATTTAGAGGTGAAGCAAGATGTAGTCTCCAACACTGAACACTGGGTAAAGGTTATGATTAGAATGGTCCTATCGTGAAAGCCAGAGTTCCAGTTTTCCCTGCCAACACTCAAACCACCAATTCAATATATGAATTGCAATTTTGAACATTAAGGGGCCGTTTGGATGGAAGTAGATAGAGGTAAATGGCATTTGAGGTTTGTTTGGATGGGAGTAAGTGCATGGAAATGAAATGAGAGTAAATGGGCTTGTAAAAGAAATACTCCATGCAAGATAGGATTTGGAAGTAAATGGGGCGAAATGCCTTTTTGAGCTCTCATGAGTTAATAAAGGCGTGCACATTTCCATCGTATACATGGCACATTGATGATTCTCCAAAACAATCAAATTATCAGCAACATCACTAAATCACACCAATAGAATGATCCAAACCATCCAAAGGTTGGCCATCTAAATGGATAGTTTAAAAACATTGGCAAGTTGCTTATTTGTGATCCGTCACGGCTCACCTAAGACTCAAGATTTCCTCATTTTTGACAAAGTATATATTTCAATGGGCTCATTGCAACCATTCTACTAAATATCACGTATGTACACTAATTTTGGATATTAAAGCTCATTTTAGATATCACATATGTTCCTGCGAATATATTGAAAAATTCAAATGCATTCCAATTTCTCTCATTTAATTACTACCATCCAAACAGAATATTTGGATTTCAAATGCATTTCATTTACTCCCATCCAAACTGAATATTTAGATTTCAAATACATTTCATTTACTCCCATCCAAGCACGACTGAGCAAGCCATTTACTCCCAGTTCATTCCATTTCCCGTTTACCTCATTTACAAGCTCCCAAATGAGCTAAAAATTTTACTATTTAAATCCCTTTTTTCTTTTCTTTTTTCAAACAAAAAATTTATCCATTAGATATCTTTTAATCACACTTAAAATAAAAATGACAAGACTATTAGGAAGGATACATGTACATGTATATGCAGCCATAATGTTTCTTGATAAAAATAACCAAGATCCAAAATAATAAGGACAAGAGAATCATAAAACTTTTAATACTAAAAAAGGCCTACCCAAGAAAGGTCTCAAAGCATTAAGATGCAAACATGGCCTAGTTGTTTTCTTCCAAATGCATGTGATGAAAGAAGACACATGAATGTTTTCTTCCAAAACAATAGTAACACCCAAAATCCAAAAAGAAAAGAGTCACACCAAGTATACAATGTGATTTTGAGATGTTTCATTGGTTTCATGAAACACAAACCTTCCAATAAAACATTCACAACTTTGTTGCGCAGCACGCCAACAACGCAGTGAACCTAGATCCAATCTCAGGCCTTACCCACAAACGATAAACAAGAATAAATATAAACTAGAAAAGAATAAAAGCATTCAAACAAACCACGAGACAAGATATACGTGGAAAAATCCCAAACTAGGGTAAAAAAACCACGGATGTAAAATTCCACTATGAAGAGAAACGAAGATTACAAGGCAATATACTAACCTCTCCCTTGGAAGTACAGAGAAAATTCCTTGCCCACACCTTAGAATAATTTCCTAATATTCACCTTAACACTAGAATAGCCCTAGGGACCCCAATTTATAGTTTTGACAACTTCCCTTTCGCATCTCAGTTGCGAAAGGACTTGCGACACGAAATCCGTGAAACTCCTTTTGCATCCCAGTTGCGAAAGGACTTGCGACACGAAATCCGCGCATGTGGCTGCACTTCTCAACAATCTCCCACTTGGAGACACATCGTCATAAACCTTTGTCTTCTTTATCCGGAGTACACCACCTCCCCGTCTTCAAGCCTGAAGACTGATCAAAGCTAAACAGAGCTTCAGCTTCTCCCTTGTGACCACCTTGGTCAGTATATCCATAGGATTCTCACTTGTATGAATCTTCTTCAGAGTAATCAATCCATCTTCCAGTAACGAATGTATGAAGTGATATCTGATGACAATATGCTTGGTCCTTGAATGAAAGGCTGAATTCTTAGCCAAGTGTATTGTACTCTGACTGTCACTGTACAACTTGCAATTTGCTTGCTTCTTACCCAACTCTTCCATAAAACCTTGCATCCACACCATCTCCTTGCATGCTTTTGTAGCCGCAACATATTCTGCTTCTGTCGTACTGATAGATACTATCTTTTGTAACTAAGAAACCCAACTGACTGCAGCACTACCCAGAGTAAAAATATAACCTGTAGTGCTTCTTCTACTGTCGATATCTCCTGCCAAATTTGAATCCACGTAGCCTTGTAACTTGATTTCCAATCCACCATAACACAGCCCTACGTCCTTAATACCTACAAAGTACCTAAGGATCCACTTCACAACTTCCCAATGTTCCATCCCGGGGTTGTTCATGAACCTGCTAACAACTCCCACTGCTTGAGTAATGTCTGGCATCGTGCTCACCATAGCATACATAAGACTCCTAATAGCTGACGCGTATGGAACTTTAGCCATGTAGTCCTGTTTCTCCTGCGTTTTTGCACCTTGCTCCTTAGATAGCTTGAAGTGGTTGGCTAATAGAGTGCTAACTGGCTTAGCACCTCCCATATTGAATCGATCAAGTACCTTGGCTATGTACTCTGCCTGTGACAAAACTAGTTTCTTATTTTCCCTGTCAGGCTTTATCCTCATACCTAGGATTTGTTTTGCAGCTCCTAAATCCTTCATAGCAAATTCTCTAGACAATTGTCTTTTGAAATCTGAGATGTCTTTCATGCTTGAACCGGCTACAAGCATATCATCAACGTACAGAAGAAGGATGATATAAGACGTATCAAACTTCTTCAAGTAACAACAGTGGTCTGCATGATATCTCCTAAAATCGTTTCCCGACATAAAACTGTCGAACTTCTTGTACCACTGCCTCTGGGCCTGCTTTAGGCCATATAGACTCTTCTTCAATCTGCACACCTTGTTCTCATTACCTGGTGCCACGTATCCTATCGGCTGATGCATATATATCTCTTCTTCAAGGTCCCCATGAAGAAAGGTTGTCTTAACATCTAGCTGTTCTAGATATAAGTCCTCTGAAACCACTATACTCAAGACCATGCGAATCGTAGACAGTTTCACTACCGGTGAAAATATTTCAGTGAAATCGGCACCTGCCTTTTGTTGAAACCCTTTCACAACCAATCTGGCCTTGTACCGTTTCAAACCATCGTGCTCCTCCTTTAGTCTGTAAACCCACTTGTTATGAAGAGCTTTCTTACCCTTGAATAGAGTCTAGCTCCCATGTACGATTAGACTCAAGAGAGTCCATCTCATCATCCATGGTCTGCTCCCACTTAACCCGTATATCTGACTGTAATGCCTCTTCAAAATACTCTGGCTCACCATTATTTGTCAGTAGTAGATAATGTAAGGAGGGTGAGTATCGGACCGTGGGTCTCCTCTCCCGAGTAGACCTCAACACAACCGGTGTATGCGGCTCTGTCTCATCTTGTGGCGCTGTAGCACCCATGTCCGGTAACTCTTCCAACTCTACGAATTCCTTTTTCTCGGCCTTATTTTCCTGCACACTGTCCTTATGCATCACTTTTTAATTGAAGACTATGTCCTTGCTTCTGATGATTTTCTTGTTTTCTGCATCCCAGAACCTGTAGCCAAAATTATTCTGCCCGTAGCTTATAAACGTGCACCTCCTGGACTTCGCATCCAGCTTGTTTCTGTGCTTTGCATCAATGTGAACATATGAAGTGCAACCGAACACTCTAAGATGTGCAAGGTTCACTTCCTTCCCAGTCCACGCTTCTTCTGGTAGCCCAACATCCAATGATACCGAGGGACTTCTATTGATGAGATATGCGGCAGTATTCACAGCATCTATCCAAAAGGTCTTGAGCAACCCTGCATGTAACGTCATGCTCCTGGTGCGCTCAAGGATGGTCCTGTTAATGCGCTCAGCCACACCATTCTGCTATGGTGTCCCTGGAATCATTTTCTGATGTTTGATTCCATTTGCTGCACAATACTCCTCAAACCTCTTATTACAATACTCTCCCCCATTGTCAGATCTGAGACACTTTACTGTTTTACCTGTCTCATTTTCTACCATAACTTTTCACTTCTTAAATACATCAAATACATCAGATTTATGTTTTAAGAAGTAAACCCACAGTTTTCTACTAGCATCATCAATAAAGGTAACAAAATAATGTGAGCCACCAAGAGATAATACCTGTGCCGGTCCCCACACATCAGTGTGTGCAAGCTCCAACAGATGTGTCTTTGGAGCGCGTCCCATCTTCTTGAAACTTACCTTCTTCTGCTTGTCATACACGCAATCCTCGCAGAATTCCAAGTCAATAGACTTCAGCCCTGGTAGCTTCCCTTTTGACAATAGCACTTTCATCCTTTTCTCACTCATATGTCTCAGCCTCTAATGCCATAACTGCCCATTCAATTCAGTTGATGCGACTGCGAGTGAACTATACGATCCTGAAGTCAGGCACAAAGTACCTTCCTTTTTGCCTCGAGATATTACCAAGGCACCTTTTGTGATCTTCCAAGAGTCATTAGTGAATGTCGTCACATAATCGGTATCGGCCAACTGTCCCACTAAGATCAGATTACATTTCAAACTCGGTACATGTCTGACATCCTTCAATTTCAATACCGTTCCGTCTTTCTGATTTACATGAACATCCCCCTTTCCAACAATATTGCACGGCTCATCATCACCCAGGTAGACTCTTCCAAAGTCACCTGACACATAATCACACAGAATTTCCTTACACGAAGTGGCATAAAATGAAGCACCCCAGTCTATAACCCAAGACTCATTCTTCACATCAAGAGACAAGATCAACACCTCTGTGTCGCTCTCCTCAGACAGATTCACTGAATCCTTCCCGCCTTGAGAGCTTCCTTCTTGTTTCTTGAGCGCCCTGCAATCACGTTTCATATGCCCCTTCTTGCCGCAATGCCAACACCCGTCTTTGTCTTTCGGTCCCTTGGACTTCTTCCTCGACTTAGAATGCCCGTGTTTATTGCCTCCTTTGTTCAGCGATCTTTCTCTTCCTTCAACGTTTAGAGCATTCCCTGAGTCCCTTGAAACTCCTGATACATTCCTTCTATATTCTTCGCTGAGAATTAGACCGACCACATCATCAAATTTCAACTTTGTCGACCCTGAAGAATTACTCATAGCAATCACCAAACCATCCCATCTGTCTGGCAAACTGGATGAGATCAATAATGCCCTAACCTCATCCTCAAAAGCAATGCCAACGAATTCCAACTGGCTCGTGACTGTATTGAACTCGTTTAGATGTTCTGCCACGCTCCCACCATCTGACATCTTCATGTTGAATAGTTGTTTCATAAGATGAACCTTGTTGGATGCTGAGGGCTTTTTATACATGGTGGCTAGGGCTTCCATTAATTATTTTGTCGTTTTTACTTTAAACATATTGAAGGCCACGTTTTAGACAAAGAGAGTCGGATCGTTCCTAAAGCCTTCCTATTCAGTAAAAACCATTCATTATCTGTCATCTTTTCTAGTCTCTTCTCTTTTCCTCCTAGAGGAATATAGAGGTCTTTCTGATATAGATAATCCTCCATCTGCATCTTCCAGAAGGCAAAGTTTGATCCATCAAACTTCTCAATTCTAGTTTTCCCATCTTCCGCCATCGCTCCCAATAGAACTAAACCAATAGCTCTGATATTAGTTGTTGCGCAGCACGCCAACAACGCAGTGAGCCTAGATCCAATCTCAGGCCTCACCCACAAACGATAAACAGGAATAAATATAAACTAGAAAGGAATAAAAGCATTCAAACAAACCACAAGACAAGATATACATGGAAAAATCCCAAACTAGGGTAAAAAACCACGGATGTAAAATTTCACTATGAAGAGAAACGAAGATTACAAGGCAATATACTAACCTCTCCCTTGGAAGTACAAAGAAAATTCTTTACCCACACCTTAGAATAATTTTCTAATATTCACCTTAACACTAAAATAACCTTAGACTTGTGACATGAAATCCGCGAAACTCCTTTCACATCCCAGTTGCGAAAGGACTTGTGACACGAAATCCGCGAAACTCCTTTCGCATCCCAGTTGCGAAAGGACTTGCAACACGAAATCCGCGAAACTCCTTTCGCATCCCAGTTGTGAAAGGACTTGCGACACGAAATCCGCGCATGTGGCTCCACTTCTCAACAAACTTGTTGGCCTACTTATTTCTTTTCCTTCTCAGCATCAGCAGTTTGCTTGAGCATCAGCTGAATCCTTACATAAGGGTTTCTTATCAAAGTCTCTCCTCTTAAAGCAGCTACATATCGATCATTCGTGTCCTCCTTCCGCTGTAACTCCCCAAGATATTCAGCGAGTCTCTCCCGATTGACTTGTCCCATCATCTGAGTCAAAAGTTCAAGCAGTTTATCTTTAACGGTGGATTCCATCGAAGAACAATAAACAGAGGACCATTAAAATCATGCCTCGTAATGAAGATTTAGAAGTCCTTAATGAAGAATTCACATGTCAAAGATCCAAGGAAACCAATTGAGGAATGAAGAGAATCGAAGATTTGAAGTGAAGAAAAAGAAAATGAATCATGAAAATTATCCTAAAAAAACATATTCCTAAAAAATGTCCTGAAAAAACATATTCTGAAACTCCGAGTCTAAAAAATAAAAGTTCTAAAAGTCTATTTTTAGAACTGCGCAGAGTGCGTAAATTTGAAGCGGTTTCTAGATTTTTCTAACTCGGTGCAAAAGTTGGAGTTCCACAACTATAAATAGGACTCCCTAGGATGTTCCAAAGCATCATCTAGGGTTTGGAAAGGGAGAAAAGGCCTAAGCGAAGTGCTAACAACGTTCTTCCACTTCAATTTCTTCATGAATTCTAGTATATCTTTTACTTTTTCTTTTGTTTTTGAGTTAACTATGACTAGTTAATCTTTTAGCTAGGGCTAAGAGGTGAAGCTGTAGTTTATTTTGATGTTTCCTTTGCTTTGATTCTTGTTTATGTTGAACATCATTGATTTTTAGTTTGAATTTAAGGAATATTTTCAGTTTTTTATGAGTTATTATGACTCAAATTACAATAGATGTTGTGATAGCTTTGAATACCTTTTTTCCAGTTTTGAGATTGTGAGATTGGTAAAACTCGTGATTCACCATCGTCTCCTGGGCATGGTGGATACATGAATTCCCTTCCAATCATCACAATACGCCTTCATTGAGGACTGGATCAATGAAAAGTTTAGAGATTTGATTTCATTGTTTCATCTTTCCATTGGATAAGATAGGATTCTAATTCCAGTTGTGTTTGCTGAATCAAGTAAGGTAACATCCTGATATCTACAAGTGGATCCTTAGTACTCTAATTTCTTTTTGATTATTGATACTTTATTCACAATTCCTCTCAACTATTCTAGAATTCAATTTAGATCTTTTTCTAGTTCTAGTTCTAGTTATTTTCAGATTGCATACAAGTTTAGTCCTTATGGATTCAACCTCGGTTTCACTGAGTTATTACTATATCGGGACCCTGAACTTAAGGTTGTGAACAGTAAACATGTAACCGTTCATATCTAAAATCCCAAGGATATTAAATTTTTCTTTAAATCCAGGGCATGCCTGACATTACCTAGAGTTCATATGAATCTGTTAAACATCATTACCTTGATGGTCTCTATTTTGATGGTCATGCATGCTACATCATTTCTCATTAGAACGCTTTCACCATCATAGGACTTGTAGGAACTAAACCAAGTTATATCTGGGCATATGTAATATGAACAACCTGAATCGAGTATTCAAGTGCCTGAGAGACTATTCATATCTAAAGAGACTAAGATGATGTTTCTTTCTGACTTCTCTTCTGCTATACTCGTCGATTCACTTGTGTTCCATTTTCCATTACTTTTCATGTCATCCTTCTGTTTCTGATAGTTTCACTTAAAATGCCCTTAATGCCACATAGGAGTATTTATCATTTTTCTTCAACTTTGATCTAGACTTTTTCTTCTTGTTAGACCGAGATTGTTCCATGAATCTCGTATGTCCTTAACTCCCTTTCGCGACTAGCTTTTCCACCTGAGAGTCGTCATCGTTTGACTTCTTCCTCATTGCGTTGGAGACAAGAGCCGCGGTGATCTCTTTAAGCTTCATTGTATTGTTCCCATATAGTAGAGTAATGACGATATGGTCATATGATGTGGCAAGCGATGTTAGAAGTAGTACCACTTTGTCTTTTTCATTGCCCATCATTATGAGCTTTAACAACTCGCTACATAACTTTGTAAATAAGTTCACATGCTCTAAAAGGTCTGATCCTTCCTTCATCTACAACCCAAATAATTGTTTCTTCACAAACAACTTATTTGTTAGGGACTTTGACATGTATAGGCCTTTTAGCTTTTTCCACGTCTCCATGGGAGATTCCTTACCCAATACATTATACATGACCTTATCCAATAGACATGTACGGATGATGCTCATAGCCTTCTCTCTAATATCGTTTCAGTCATTATCCGACATCTTCTCCAATTTAGTATCCAACAACGCATTTCTCAACCCTTGTGAGACTAGAATATCCTTTACATTTCATGCTACAAGCTGAAATTGTTCTTCCCATCGAATTTCTGTATATCGAATTTTGACCCTAACATCTTCGTTGAATACCTAAATGTCTTAAGCTAATTCTCTTATACGACTTTGTTGAGATTCAGACCCCTCAACAAACTCAAATCAATCCTAAGTATTAGAAATTCGGATCTAATATCACTGTCAATTTGTGCGCTTTGAACAAGCACGTACAACTCAAATAGAGAAATCTAATAAAGCAAAATAACAAAACAATAAAGCGATCAACCACAAAAAATAAGATATTTACGTGAAAAACTTTATTGGAAAAACCACGATACAAAGAGATAGAGATCCACTATAATATAAACTTTAAAGTTTTACAGACTCACCTTCTTCAATTACAGATATATCCGATCTCCCATTACGATGCATAATCCATTGGAAAACCCTTCCCAAGCCCTTAAAGTTTTGAAAACCCCTCTTACCTCGCGAAAACCCTCACCTTTAAAGAGAAAACTCATAAGTTACAAGCCCTAATACTGGATTAGGCTCAAATAAACTAATTTGCACAACTCTACGTAATAAGTCCGATTGAACCGAAAAGGACCTTTGGTCAGAACCAATCGAACTGAGAGCACTTTCGGTCAGCATGCAACTTGTCCTTTTACCAAATTTTGGTCGAACCAAAAATGGATTCAGTTGAACCAAGACAGGACGACTCTGCACAGTAGATTGGCAAAATAAAGGCATCGCGCACAATACACTCATTAGGTGGGCCAAATCAGAATGTTAATTCACACCACAAGTTGTCCATTGATTCATGAAGGCTAAAGTTCCGTAAAGGCCACTGCGATGCCCATGAGAAATCTATCCTATCTATCAGTCTTGCCACCCCACATCATGAGCTAAAAGAAGGCGGATCTAAAACTCAAGTGGGCTACACAACAAGAAATATTGAGGATGGAAATGTCTAGTAATAAAACCTTTCCAAAGCCACAAAAAGCTAGTTCATCAAAATGGGAATAACATTATGAATGGTTTGACATGCTTGATTTTTAGGCCACGATAGCTATACAATGTAACCCACTTAATGGGTGGCTTGGATCCTACAATGTATGCCATGTTTGCACTTAGGCTTATACATAGATTGCTTGGTTGTATCTAACTCCCTAGTATCATTTTGATCAGTGATCCTAACCATAGTATCAATGTCTAAAAAAATCAATGGTAGCCATGCTAAAGAAGATTTGTAGTTGAAATGAGTGGATGTGGATAGAGGGTACATTTTACTAGTCTCTATTGGGAGTGGATTTCCTGCTAATTAAAGAAGACAAGGTGGGGTCCATTGTGATGTTTGTGAGAAATCCATCTCATTCATTCATTTTGCTAACTCCTTTTAGGACATGAGATGAAATATAAGGCAAAGTGGGCCACATTACATAAACAGTGGGTAGGGAAATGCCTATAGTTGAACCTCCATGAGGTCTTTATATGTCATCTATACCATTCATAAGGTCATTCCTATTGGGATTAACTGAAAACACAAATATATTTGCATGATCTTAAACTTTTGTGGCCTATAAATGTTTCAACGGTGGATGTTCAACATTTATTGTTTTCTGTCATGTGGTTTACTTGAGTTTTGGATCTAACTAATTTTGTGTCCATGTTCTAAAATGATATGACAAAATGGATGGACGGAGTGGATTTCTAACAAACATTTATGGTAGGCCCCAGTTAGCTTTTTGTTGCAAGGAACTTCCTATGAAAATCTTTGGCAAGAAATCCCCATCTCTATTGTATATAACAAGAGTTGCTAGCCTGCCACAAAATTTTGTGAAATTAGTATTTTTTTTTATAATAATAAATTCATAAATCTATGCATTATTTAAGGAAAGAGGAAGGGTTGAAGCCAAAAGTAAAGGGCATTTAGATAATTTACAATGGGAAGTTCTCTCCATCAAAGAGGCGTGCTTTTTAACGAGAGTCAACCAAAGCTTGACTCGAACTCAGGAGGGCTTAACCCACAACCTGGCCTGACTCGACCTCGAGAGAACCAAGTCGCAGGCCAACCCAACCCAAACCAAACCCAAATTCCAATACACTCAACCCTTACTAGGGGTCGTTATTGTTGCGCAGCATGCCAACAACGTAGTGAACTGAGATCCAATCTCAGGTCTCACCCACAAACAATAAATAGGAAGAAATATAAATTAGAAACAGATCAAAGTAATTCAAACAAACCACAAGACAAGATATACATGGAAAAACCCCAAACTAGGGTAAAAAAAACCACGGATGCAAACTTCCACTATGAAGAACAACGAGGATTACAAGGCAATATACTAACCTCTCCCTTGAAAGTATAGAGAAAATCCATTGCCCACACCTTAGAAATATTTTCTAATATTCACCTTAACCTTAAAATAGCCCTAGGGACCCTAATTTATAGTTTTGACAACTTCCCTTTCGCACCCTTGCGAAAGGTGACACAGAAATCCGCAGTCTGCATCAAATTCAAAAACGAATCTGCATAACCACGACCGATCGAGCGGACCCCACGACTAGTCGAGCATGGGCCATGACCGGTCGAGCACCTCGGAACAAAAAAACTGATGTTCGCTGGACTTTGAGTCGAGCAGGGGCCACGATCGGTCGAGCAGGGCCCACGACCGATCGTGTGGCCCCCAGATGTGGCTCCACATCTCTACAATCTCTCACTTAGAGACACATCGCCATAAACTTTTGTCTTTTACATCTGGAGTGCATCACCTCCCCGTCTTCAAGCCTGAAGACCAATCAAAGCTGAACAGAGCTTCAGCTTCTCCCGTGTGACCGCCTTGGTCAACATAGTAGGATTCTCACTTGTATGAATCTTCTCTAGAGCAATCGATCCATCTTCTAGTAACGAACGTATGAAGTAATATCCGATGACAATATGCTTGGTCCTTGAATGAAAGGCTAAATTCTTAGCCAAGTGTATTGCACTCTGACTGTCACTGTACAGCTTGCAATCTGCTTGCTTCTTACCCAACTCTTCCATGAAACCTTGCATCCACACCATCTCCTTGCACGCTTCTATAGCCGCAACATATTCTGTTTCTGTCGTACTGATAGATACTATCTTCTGTAACTGAGAGACCTAACTGACTGCAGCACTACCCAGAGTAAAGACATAACCTGTAGTACTTCTTCCGTTGTCGATATCTCCTACCAAATCTGAATCTATGTAGCCTTGTAGCTTGATTTCCGATCCTCCATAACACAACTTTATATCCACAGTACCTACCAGGTATCTGAGGATCCACTTCACAGCTTCCCAATGTTCCTTCCCAGAGTTGTTCATGAACCTGCTAATTAACAACTCTCATTACTTGAGTAATGTCTGACCTCGTGCTCACCATAGCATACATGAGACTCCCAATAGCTGACGCGTATGGGACTTTAGCCATGTAGTCTAGTTCCTCCTGCGTCTTTGCACCTTGCTCCTTAGATAGCTTAAAGTGGTTGGCTAATAGAGTGCTAACCGGCTTAGCACCTCCCATATTGAATCGATCAAGTACCTTGGCTATGTATTCTGCCTGTGAAAAAACCAGTTTCTTGTTTTCCTTGTCACGATTTATCCTCATGCCTAGGATTTATTTTGCAGCTCCTAAATCCTTTATGACATATTCTCTAGACAATTGTCTTTTGAGATCTGAGATGTCCTTCATGCTTGATCTGGCCACAAGCATATCATCAACGTATAGAAGAATGATGATGTATGATGTATCAAACTTCTCATACATCATCCTTCTTCTAGTAACAACAATGGTCTGTATGACATTTCTTAAAACCATTTCCTGATATGAAACCATTGAACTTCTTGTACCACTGCCTCGGGGCCTACTTCAGGCCATATAAACTCTTCTTCAGTCTGCACACCTTGTTCTCTTTTTCTAGTGTCACGTATCCTATCGGCTGATGCATATATATCTCTTCTTTAAGGTCCCTATGAAGAAATGTTGTCTTAACATCTAGCTGCTCTAGATGTAAGTCATCTATAGCCACTATACTCAAGACCATGCGAATCGTAGACATTTTCACTACAGGCGAAAATATTTTTGTAAAATCGATACCTGCCTTTTGTTGAAACCCTTTCACAACCAATCTAGCCTTGTACTGTTGCGAACCATCGTGCTCCTCCTTTAATCTGTAAACCCACTTGTTATGAAGAGCTTTCTTACCCTTAGGTAGAGTGACTAGCTCCCATGTATGATTAGACTCAAGAGAGTCAATCTCATCATCCATGGCTTGCTCCCACTTAACCCGTGTATCTGACTGTAACGCCTCTTCAAAACACTCTGGCTCACCATTATCTGTCAGCAGTAGATAATGTAAGGAGGGTGAGTATCGGACCGTGGGTCTCCTCTCCCGAGTAGACCTCCTCACAACCGGTGTGTGCCACTCTGCCTCACAATACTCTTGTGCATGATCATCCTGTGGCACTGTAACACCCGTGTCCGGTAACTCTTTCAACTCTACGAATTCTTTCTCATCAGCCTTATTTTCTTGCACACTGTCCTTATGCATCACTTTTTCATTGAAGACTACGTCTTTATTTCTGATGATTTTTCTGTTTTCTAGATCCCAAAACCTGTAGCCAAAATTAATCTGCCCGTAGCCTATAAACGTGCACCTCTTGGACTTCGCATCTAGCTTATTTCTGTACTCTGCATCAATGTGAACATATGAAGTGCAACCGAATACTCTGAGATGTGCAAGGTTCACTTCTTTTCCAGTCCACGTTTCTTCTGGTAGTCCACCATCCAATAGTGCTGAGGGACTTTTATTGATGAGATATATGGCAGTATTCACAGCATCTGCCCAAAAGGTCTTGGACAACCCTACATGTAACCTCATGCACCTGGCGCGTTCAAGGATAGCCCTGTTAATACACTCAGCCACACCATTTTGATGCGGTGTCCCTGGAATCATTTTCTTATGTTTGATTCCATTTGCTACATAATACTTCTCAAATCTCTTATCACAGTACTCTCCTTCATTATCAGATCTGAGACACTTTACTGTTCTACCTGTCTCATTTTCTACAATAACTTTCCACTTCTTAAATACATCAAATACATCAGATTTGTATTTTACGAAATAAATCCACAGTTTTCTACTAGCATCATCAATAAAAGAAACAAAATAACGTGAGCTACCAAGAGATGATACCTGTGCCGGTCCCCACACATCAGTGTGTATAAGCTCCAACAGATGCGTCTTTGGAGCGCGTCCCGTCTTCTTGAAACTTACCCTCTTCTGCTTGCCATATACGCAGTCCTCGCAGAATTCCAAGTCGATAGACTTCAGCCCTGGTAGCTTCCCTTTAGACAATAGCACTTTCATCTCATTCTCACTCATATGTCCCAACCTTTTATGTCATAACTACCTATTCACTCCAGTTGATGCGACTGTGAGTGAACTATACAATCCTAAGGTCACATATAAAGTACCTTCCTTCTTGCCTCGAGATATCATCAAGGCATCTTTTGTGATCTTCCAGGAATCACTGGTGAATATTGTCACATAACCGGTATCGGCCAACTGCCCCACTGAGATCAAGTTACGTTTCAAACTCGGTACATGTTTGACATCCTTCAATTTCAAAGTCGTTCCGTCTTTCTGATTTATATGAACGTCCCCCTTTTCAATAATACTACACGGCTCATCATCACCCAGGTAGACTCTCCCGAAATCACCTGATATATAGTTATACAAAACTTCCTTACATGAAGTGGCATGAAACGGAGCACCCGAGTCTATAACCTAAGACTCATTTCTCGCATCAAGAGACAATATCAACGCCTCTGTGTCACTCTCCTTAGATAGATTCACTGAATCTTTTCCACCTTGAGAGCTTTCTTCTTGTTTCTTGAGCGTCCTGCAATCATGTTTCATGTGCCCTTTCTTGCCGCAATGTCAACACCCGTCTTTGTCTTTCGATCCCTTGAACTTCTTCCTTGACTTAGAACGCCCATGTTTATTGCCTCCTTTATTTAACGATCTTCCTCTTCCTTCAACGTTTAGAGCATTCCTTGAATCCCCTGAAACTCTTGATGCCTTTCTTCTAGATTCTTCGCTTAGAATTAGACCGGCCACATCATCAAATTTCAGCTTTGTCGACCCTGAAGAATTGCTCACAGCAATCACCAAACCATCCCAACTGTCTAGCAACCTGGACAAGATCAATAACACCCTGACCTCATCCTAAAAAACAATGTCAATGGATTCTAACTGGGTCGTGACTGTATTGAAATCATTTAGATGTTCAGCCACGCTCTCACCATCTGACATCTTCATGTTGAATAGTTGTTTTATAAGATGAACCTTGTTGGATGCTGAGGGTTTTTCATACATAGTGGCTAGGGCTTCCATTAATTCTTTTGTAGTTTTCACCTTGGATATATTAAAGGCGACGCTCTTAGACAAAGAGAGTCGGATCGTTCCTAAAGCCTTCTTATTCAGTAAAAATCACTCATCATCTGTCATCTTTTCTGGTTTCTTCTCTTTTCCTCCTAGAGAAATATAGAGGTCCTTCTGATACAGATAATCTTCCATCTGCATCTTCCAGAAGGCAAAGTTTTAACCATCAAACTTCTCAATTCTAGTTTTCCTTTCTTCTGTCATCGCTCCCAATAGAACTAAACCAAGGCTCCGATACCAGTTGTTGCGCAGCACGCCAACAACGCAGTGAACCGAGATCCAATCTCAAGTCTCACCCACAAACGATAAAAAGGAAGAAATATAAACTAGAAACAGATCAAAGCAATCCAGACAAACCACAAGACAAGATATACGTGAAAAAACCCCAAACTCGGGTAAAAAACCACGGATGCAAACTTCCACTATGAAGAACAACGAGGATTACAAGGCAATATACTAACATCTCCCTTGAAAGTACAGAGAAAATCTCTTGCCCAAACTTTAGAAATATTTTTCAATATTCACCTTAACCCTAGAATAGCCCTAGGGACCCCAATTTATAGTTTTAGCAACTTCCCTTTCGCACCCTTGCAAAAGGCGACACAAAAATCCGCAGTCCACATCAAATTTAGAAACGAATCTGCGTAAGCACGACTGGTCGAGCGGACTGCACGACCGATCGAGCGGACCCCACGACCGGTCGAGCATGGGCCACGACCGATCGAGCACCTCGGAACCAAAAAATTGATGCTCGCTGGACTTTGAGTCGAGTCAGTCCACGACCGATCGAGCAAGGACCACGACCGGTCAAGCAGGGCCCACGACCAATTGTGCGGCCCCCAAATGTGGCTCCACATCTCAATAATTATGCGTTAGTGGTAGACTCACAAGAGTTTCAATAGGGGGTCATGGGTTCAAGTACTTATTGTGGTGAAATCCCACTTGTGGTGTGAGTGCGTAGGTGTCTGTGGGTCTAAGTGCGTGTGTAGGAAAAAAAAAAAAAAAAACTCGTCAAACAATCAATTTCTCTAAAAGCTCCAGCCGTAAGAGGATGGCCCATCAATGTATATAAAGGGACTTTAAAATTCCTCCACACATATGGAACTTCGCACAAAAATATAAAGGACATTATGCTTTAATCCCATGTCAAATAATTACTTTCTCTAAAAGCTCAAGCTATTAGAGATTGGCGTATCAATATATATCAAGGGACTTTAATAGATATGACCCCAATTCATATGATTTTTGTCAAAATGACCCAAATTTGCTCAACCTGTCAACTAAAGACTGAACTCAAGTTGGTTCAGTCAGCTGTAGTGCCATATAATTCACTCAAACATACCATCCATATTATGGGTGGTAATTTATATGGCTTTTAAACAGAAAATTACATTGATTAAACTTGCTAATTGGTGGACATTTAATGGACGGCCAAAATAGAAACAACCAGTGGTCAGTACTCAAACAAACAAATGCTCTTTAATCATAAGGACCTATCTAAAGTGGGTCCTATACAATTTGGATTGTTTAAAACCAAGTGTTCAAGCCTACAACACAACGTATAACTTACCGGAAAATTTTCTCCCATCAAAACTTAGCCAGGGTATACAAACCCTTCACGCGGCTTAGATGAAGAGTCATGCAATCAGGTGGGCCATAGTGAAAATAAGGGTAGGCATCCCCTCCTACTTTGTTCCCTTTGATGTAGCCTACCTAAGTTTTGGAATAGGTTGATTTATAGACCCAAGGGGTTACTTGAGGTGAGATGGGTTGGATGTCATGCACACATCTACAATATACATCAAAGATAACCATCCTCCCAATAAAATCAAACTGGCCAATGCTGATATGCTAGGTGGGGCCCACTGTGATGTTTGTGAGAAATTCACCCCATCCATCTGTTTCACGAGCTCATCTTAGCAATTCCTAATTCCCATTCCATTGAAAAATAAACTATGCTGCAGCATGCGCTTTGTTCAATGGAAATAAACATAGGATTAATCTGATAGAGCCCTACCAAATAAACGGTTTGGATCATTGGATAATGACCAAGATTCAAAGGCTAAAGTCAGGATGGGTATGCATTCCAGATATTGTTATATTAGTGTTTTAAATCTACCTACCTTTTTAGTTGAATGAACCCAAGCCCAACTTAGCCCATTAAGCAAGTACTAAACCTGGTCAATCAGGTCCATTGCAGTCATTGGGCCTGTCTTGTATTTCGGATTGAAGACTAAAGCTGTACACGAGTCGAACCGAATCGAGCTTGGCACAACTCGACTCGGCTTGGCCAGTGGCTGACCCCAACTCAAACTCGGCTCAACTCGGTCCTTGAGCCTGACCGGATAGCTCGGCTCAGTTCGGTCAGCAGCTCCGGCCAATTCAAGCCGAGTTCGAGTTTCCTCAAACACATGAAGTAAACCTTCAATTTCTCACGGTATGTAAAACAACAACAGCAGCTTATGGGTATTTCATCAAACACTCGGTAGGTAGCATCAAAATCAAGATCCTGCGCTAGTTTTATAATGTAAAGTTCTTTTTTTTTTTTTTTTTTTTAGTGATTTATTTCGTATACATACATTCCTCGCCTCCAGCCGATCCCATAGAGAATGTATGCACCCGAAACAATACTTTGTTGAGTCATTTCATCAAACACTTGGTGAGCAACGTCAATATCAAAACAACTAAGTCACCAAATTGATTCGTCTGAGCTCGATTCAAGTTGAGGTTCAATCCCAGTTGATTCAAGCTCAAACTCGGCTCAAAATTCTTTTCAAGCTCCGGCTCAAAATTCTTTTCAAGCTCCAAAAATCAGCTGGACTCGGCTCGAAGTCAGTACTGAACCAAGTTGATTCGAGCTTTTTTGAGTCAAGTCGAGCTAGTTAACCAAGCTAACTCACTTCATGTACAGCTCTATAATGAAGACTCAGCAACTCGGACCAACTATTCAGCCCTGTGTCAGGGCCTAACTAAGGCTAGTAGGGAATATCTCCACTGAGTCTGAGTCAACTCGGATGAGTTACAAATTCATGACCCGGTATTTCTACATTGGTGCAGGACCCATCTTACTACAGTAGGAGAGCTTCAGATCATCCACCCATAATGGAAATAACCCCATACAGGCCCAATCTGGTAGACTGGATTTTACCCTTCAAATTTCACTGGTCACATGATCTAACCCATCCAATTTCATTTTCAATCGTCCATTTGATAGCCAGATATGTAGGGGTTATCACCATTCATTGATCAGGACCTTTCCAGCTATGATCCAAACACAATGGACCCTGACAGCTGCACGTGTGCCGACTACATCTTAATAATCAGAATAGTCTTGCCAAAACACACTTACCATGTATACCATTTAAGTTCATATTTCCAATTGCACAGTACCAGTTTCAAAACCCATGGGCACGTTTGGATGCACTATCAAGTGGAACCAACCAAATTGCAATTTCCTTGGCATTCATACCAAACACTAAATAACTTTCGAGCTGAGCTGAAAGGGAACATGACCATATTACTGTTTGGTTGTCATGTCCTCAAACTCAATGCTTGGAATTTAGTTCACTTGTGCATCAAAACACACCCTAAATGTTATGTTTAAGCTATAAAGGGCCCCACCCCCTCAACATTTACCCTCCCTCTCATGACCAAAATTCAAAACCCCATGAGCTCATGGCATACACATACCCATTTCATCAGAGTTCACAAATAACAGATCCAACCATAGATATAGAGCTGGGCAAAAGAGACCCGATCCGGTGGATCCGACAGGATCAGAAATGAACCGACGGTCTGGATCAGTGCAGATCGGGTAGCCCCATCCAGATCCAAAATCTATTCAGGTCGAGTTCGGATTGACCCTGATCCGACTAGACCCGACCGAAAAACCGATCCGAACGGATCCGGACCGATCCAATCCTACCCAATCCAGAGTAGTCCTTTTGATACATCTACTTTTTCCTGTGGTATGATCCGCTTGAGCTTTAGATATACATCAATTTTGGGTTCAACCACTAATGATCTGCAAAAACGAATGGACGACGTGGATAAATTACATGCATTTAAGGTAGGCCCAACAGAGTTTAATGTGTACAATAGCAAAAGGATTTACTGGTGTACCGCACATAGTTATGATGCACTAGGTGTAGCCGTGTAGGTACGTGTCGTGCCAAGACAATGCTCCTCGAGCTGCTAGTTGTACGAACGGGTCAAAGGGGGAACGGATTGGCTACTCCCCTTGCCACCAGCCAATGGCCGGTGGTCGGTGCTATGTGGGTCCTACCATGGTATGTGTTTCATCCATGCCGTCCATCTATTTTTTCCGATCATGTTATGGCATGAGACAAAAAAATTAGGTATATCAAAATCTCAAGTGGACCACATTACAGGAAACAGTGTTGAATGAGAGTCGACCATTAAAAACCTTTCGTGGACATAAAAGTTTTGGATCAAGCTGAACTTTGTTTTTTCCCTTCATCTGGGCCTGTATGACCTAATAAAAAGATTGGATGTCAAATAAACAGTATAGTGGGCCTTAGAAGGATTTTAATGGTCTATATCCAGTCATTTTTTTTTCCTATGGTGTGGTCCACTTGGGATTTATATACCTCTAATTTTTGGGATGAAGCACTACAATGATCTGTAAAAATGGATGAACGGAATGGATGAAAAACATACATCATGGAGGGGCCCACAGAGCACCGACCACCAGCCATGGGGCTGGGGGAGTAGCCAATCCGTTTCCGGTCAAAGGAGATCAAAGTTCTATGGCCCATGGTGATGTATTTATTATATCTACACCGTTCATATATATTTACTCATATCCAAAGATCATCTGGACCACACCAAAAATAGCAACTGAGAATGATTTCAATGATAGGGCCCACCATTAAACAATTTGTAGGGCCCACCATCACGTTTAAACAATTTGTAGGGCCCACCATTAAACAATTTGTAGGGCCCACCATCACGTTTATTTTCCATCCAATCCGTTCATAAGGTCACAAAGACCTCAATTAAGAGGAAAAACAAATTTGAAATCATCCAAAACTCCCGTGTGTGACCTCAAAAAGAGTTTCAATGACAGATCAATCTTCACTGCTTTTTTCAGTGTGGCCCACTTAATAGTGAGATCTATCTTATTTTTCGTCTCAAGCCTTAAAACAAGCTCGCCAAATATATGGACGGTTTTGATATAACACATGCACCATGATCAGACCAACCTAACTTGCTAACGTCAGTGTGTGTGTGTATATATATATATATATATATACACACACTACCAACGCGCACAGGATTTATACACTGACGCCCGTTCACTGCTGTTAAAACAGCTGTAACTTTTAAAGCCTCGACCTCCGGCTCAAACGACTTCAACATGGCCCCACAATGATGTATTTATTATATCCATACCGTTTAACCATTTTTCATGATCATTTTAGAGCATTTGGTAAAAAAGGTGAACCATATCTAAAGCTCAAGTGGACCACACCGAAAATAGCAATGAGGATAATGATTTTCACCATTAAAAAATTCGATTAGGATCGTACCTAATCTGATCCAATTCGGTTTCCCTGACCGAGTCGGACTCGGTTCGGGTCAGGTCCACCGTGCATCGGATCGGTTCGACTCCGATGTCCTGGACTCGGCGGTGGATCGGATCGGGTTCGGATCCGGCCATAGAGATTTCGGCCGAATCGAGATGGACCGAATACCGATTTATAAAAGGTCCGATGCCCAGCTCTACGCAGATACCGAGCTCAGACCCATAGCAAGAGTCACCCATCAATCAAGCAAATCTGATATCGGCATTTTCCAACTGGGCATCAACCCTCGCCAACTGGGCTGCCACGGTCTTATTCGGGAATATATTATCTGCCTTCAACCTCTCCCAAAAACCATACGCATGAGCTTTCCCATTTACATAGGCCTGAAGGAGAGCTTGATACTGCTCCATCCTAGCAACATACCCTGCTTGCCTTGATCTATGAAATATCTTTTCGGCATTATGGATGTCACCCCTTTCCGCGTATTTAACCAAGAGAGAGAGATATGAGCTGTATAGCGGCTTCACCTGGTTCTGCTGAGTTGCCTTTTGCAAGATGGAGTCCGCCTTCTCTACCTCACCGGCCTCCACGTAGAGCTTCACGAGTGTAGCTAACGTGAACGGACCGACTGGGCACCCGTTATTCGCCATCTGCTTTGCGACATCCTTCCCCTTGGCCAGCAACTTATGATCCGCATAGACCTTCAAGAGGGCTGTGTAGTATTTCTGCGAGAGCTTCTTCCCTTGCTTGCTCTTCTCGAAAACCGCCTCTGCATTCTCCACCTGCCCCAGCTTACCCCATGCTTCAATGGCAGCCAAGCACTCGTCAACACGCGGGTTTGTCTCACACACGTTCCATATCCGGTCCACTTCATCAGCTTCCCCAAGGGCCGCGTATAATGGGAGCAATAGCTTGCACACCCCACGATTCTCCTTCAGACTGTCTCCCTCCATCTCCTTCAAGATTGCCCGGGCCTTCTCGTTGAGCCCCCCCAAAATGTAGTGCCTCGCCACCATCGCCTGTAGAAGCAAGTCAGGCTCAAGCCCTTCAGCCTTCATGGTCTCGAGATTCTGCTCGATGCCTGTCATGTCATTCAAATGGCCTCTCGTGTCTATTAAAAGCTTATATGTGAAAAGAGATGGCTTGATGTTTTCCTTCTCCATCATTAATAAAACGTCTGCTATCCTCTTACGGTCAAGCTGCTTATAGAGCACAAACAACTGATTGCGAGCAAATGCAGTCAATGGGAACCCCAAATCCCGGATCTTGTTAAATATTTCCACCACTTTCTTGACGTTGAGGGTGCTGGCACAGTAAGCCAAGAGCGTTTCGTAGATTACTGGGCCTCGAAAAGATTGTGGGATTTTCTCAATGTACTCTTCAGCCTTCTGGAGACCATGGACTTTAGCAATCAAATCCAGTCGAGAAGCATAATCTAGCCTAGTGAAATCGATCCGCTCGTTTGCTTCCACCCACTCCGAGAACTGCAAAAAAAAAAAAAAAAAAACTCAAAAACCAAATTGAACTAGGATGCCAGAAATTGACAGAAACTGAAAAAAATAACTATATATATATATATATATATACACACACACATGTGAGATTAAAGGTTATTCATTCTTTCAAGAAATATCATAAAATCATGAATAGTTCTGCCAGTTTGAGTTTTGCACTCTCATCGCTGGTACCAAGCCCAGATAAGCATGGTTTCCACATTTCATGTGGAATGGTAGAACAAGATGCGTACCCAACTCCAATTAGTTGGAATATGGCTTAGATGATGATGATGATGATTACAGAAAAATTATCAATGCTAAATACAGTAGGTTCCGCATTTCTCTACGGGGTGTGCTCTAGTGGTACCAGGCAGATGTGGGGCCCAGTGGTGTTCATGGAGTCTAAACATCAATAAGATGCATCGCCTCAAGAAACCCCCAGATCCTAAAAATCAGCCCAATCCAAAACTCACGAGGACCACAGAACTGGAAACATATTACAAGAAAATGGCCACTGTGAGGGCCCACTGTGTTGTGTTTATATATAATCAAGAACATTCAGAACCTTCCAGTCCAGTCCAGATGATATGGCCAAAAATAAAGGTGTTTTACAACTATGGTGGACCCCTGTGAAACTCGATAGTGGGCATTCCCTCCCAGCTCATTCCCTTCGCTGTGACCCACATTAGCTTTGGTTCGGACTGAGTTTTGGGTACTAGAGGTTTTCTGAGGCGACACATCTGATTGACGTGTTGGATGGCGTGACTATATCAGGTGGGTCCCACATCTTCTTGTACCACTGTCAGCTTACAGTGCTACCAGTACTGTTGCACACCCCTTCCACTAGTAATTTTCTTGTTCTAGAATACCAAATCTAGGTTCCTTACATCCATGTCTTTTGCAACTTAGCATCCTCTACAAGGGTCCTGAATCTCAGAAATAATATATATATATATATATATATATATATATATATATATATATATATATAAAAAAAGGACAGGTCTATGATGATGAGATGACATGGGATCTATGACATTTTACTGGATCTTTAAATTGAAAATTGGAGATTAACAACCATAAACAACGGAAATAGAATTGATATTTTAAATTAAAAACTTCCGACTCTTTTAATGAGCTCCTCATTTCAAATTCTTTTTGTTCTCAATTGTCATCACTCCTTGAGGGCATATTCAGTTATACCCATGAATGTAGGATTCCTTCCACTATTCAGCCTAAGCAACCTGTTCTTTCTTTGGGGGCACTTCTAAGGATGTAAATGGCATTAGGAAAATTGCTCATCTCATGATTTTTCCACCCCAAAATGCAATTGAGAGAGCAGCTGCTTTTTTATTTCACTTTTTTTACTATTTCACTTACATTTTAAGCCATATCACATCCAACAACTGATAGCGGACAACCGGCCAACACACCAAAAAGTCCAGAGCTGTTGCAGAATCACTGATTTATCCCTATATTCTAGCTCTCCCAGGCAAACCCAAGCGAGTCCTCCCCGTGGGCAAACCCCGCTTCGCACGGGTCCCCGAATCACAGTCCCACAATGGGTCCAATGTTGTCAAATGGCATAAGCGATCCTATGTGATCGCTTATGCAATCGCACAACTTTTTTGTATGCGATCGCATTATCACATATGCGATTGCTTTATGCGATACGAGATGGCATACCATCCACATTGCATATGCAACCATTGCATATGCCATATGGATGGCATTACGCGATCACATTTGACAACATTAGGTCCTACCCCCACCCCTAGTGTGGAGATGCAATACATTCTTGGAGTCACACCCAATGTTGTCGAATTGCATATGCGATCATGTGCGATTGCATATACGATCACACAATCGCATATGTGACCGCATTTATATATATATAGGAAATTTTTTTTTAAATGTTAAAATATATATATAAGAAACTAAGGGGAACTTTTGTAAGTTAATAGATAACTAATTTTCCATATTTAAAATACATTTGAGAGAGATAAAATCAATTAAACAATGAATAAACGTCAAGTCATTGACATTCAACAATATAGTTAACAAGAAGTAACAACAAAATCAACAAGCTATTTATTTATTATTGTAGAAAATCAACAAGCTATTTATTACTATTGTAGAAAATCAACAAGCTATCTTCCTTGAAACTTGAGAGTGCTTGAATCTTGATCTTCCAACTTCCCAGAGAGAGGGAATGTAGGGGAGAGAGAGAGAGAGAGAGAGAGAGAGAGAGAGAGATTTTGATCACTTGGAAGTAAGAAATACAAAGGAGAGAGAGTGATCAAGACCACTTCTAATTAGGAAATGTAAGAGAAGAAGAGAGTAAGAGAGTTTTGGAGATAGAATATTGCAAATGGAGGAGATTTGGAAGTCTTTTTATAGGCAAAATGTTGTTTTTTTGCAAACTAATAATAATAATAATAATTCAATGTGTCATGGCCAATATGCAATCGCACATATGCAATCGCATATGTGATATGCGATCACATATGTGCCATGATCGCATATGCGATTTGCATATGGATATGCGCATATGCGATCACATATGTGCATATGCGGTCGCACGTGACAACACTAGTCGCACCAAGATGCCCCCCGCAACATCGACACCCCAAAAGAACTTCCAAACACGCCATAAATGTTTTTCTTTTAACCACAAGTAGACAAGCACCCGAGTTACCACGCCGGTTCAAAGAAATCATTGAAAATGTGTGGGATGATTAGATAGCTTCCACATGCCAATGAGGGTATCAAAAGTTCCTTATCAAGTGGAGGGGCCGGCTGAGGTCCCCAGCATGTCTCAGCAAGCAATTTCAAGCGCATCAAATTAGAGCTCTATGTGGAGTATATTGTCACTAACTCGGCAAAGCTGAGTTTTTTCGAGCCAAGGGGAATTGCTGCAATTGCGCCACATACCACACGTGATTGCTTGACACATGTGCACAATAAAAGGCCCAATTTCTTCTTTTTTAACTCATTTCTAATTACCTTTCTTTTACATTTCTATCATCGCCATCATTATCATCTAAGCCTCATCCCAATTAATTAAGGCAGGCTACATGAATCCTATTCCGCTCTATTAAGGGCTAGACCTTCAATTAGACCATAGGTCATCAAGTCTTTTCTTACTACCTCCATCTACGTCCTTTTGGGCATTACCCTTGCCCTTTTAGAGCCTTTAACTTGTACCAACTCATTCCTAATCGATAGTTCTGGGTCTTCATTGCACAAGATCAAACCATCCATGTCCATAAGAAAAAAAAATGAACATATACGATGTACAGAATCTCTTGATGCGATTCTTTCATATTTTTATGTTAAGAATAATATCTCTATATGTTAGGAAACAACTAGTGTTAGATTTTCATATTTACGGGGTTTTTCTTATTTTAGAGATCTTGGCTAGCAAGGGGCTATTTTTGGATTCCTCTTATTATTCTAGAGATTCCTAATGAGGAAACCTTGCAAACACACATTATAAACAAGGCACATGCATTATGGAATGAGATAGTTTAATAATATTTTCTTTGAGCAAGTTATATTGTTTCTTTATAGCACAGTGTGGGATCACTTTCTTCATGCCTTCCATATCAATTGGGCCATGCCGAAGTCAGTGTCAGATCTTTTATGGGTTTGGCATGGAGGGGTGGGAAAATCTGGGAAAACCATTTGGAGATTGCTCATTTTGACAGTGCGGTGGTCCATTTGGGGGGAACACAGTAGGCATTGTTTTCAAAATAACTGTTTATCGTCCCAAGAGGTTATATAAAGGAAACTAATGTAATGCGTTTGGCTGGGCTTCTTATGTAAAGGTAGGTTTTTTTTTTTTTTTGAGGTGTAGAGTTTGGTTGTATTCTTTTTACACTTTTCAGTGCGCTTCTAATAAAAATTTCAGTTCTCTCTCTCAAAAAAAAAAGTGTCGAGGGGAGAGTGGTGATCAAGGGATCCCAAAACGGTTACGTAATGGCCATTATATAACAGTAACGGTGGTAGCCATTACACGTTATGGGGTTGTAAAAGCCTTAACGTCCACTATAGAAAAATTGACCCATAATGGTCCATTATGGGGCTGAAATAGGTATTTAAATTTTTATTTAAAAAAAAAAAAAAAAAAAACTGCGATGGCCATTACGGCTATTTCATAACGGTAATGACGGCAGCCCTTATGACCACCATTACCATTGTGGAAAACCTTGGAGATCAAGGCTAGACAACTGTTGAGCTTGCTCACAGTCATAGCACCTTCTCTCAGGTCAATCGAACTTTCAATCTTGTACGTTGAACTTCATCACAATTAGTTTCTTCCTTGATAGTTGCATTATCCTAAAAAAAAAAGTGTCTTCTTGCACTTGAGATCCCACCTTAAGGCCCAAAATATGGTACACGTAGTCTGAAATATATTTCTTTCAGTATGGGCTCGATTTTCTGTTTCATAATGAACCCACACTCTTCTTCGCCACATAACAGATCGCATTTGTTATGTAAGCCTGTCATGCTAATAAACTGAGAATTTAATCCATTACAGGTGAGATAGAGAGAGAGTATAACACACTATAAATTGCATAGATAACAAACACAATAGAATCATGCTGTGTGATATCCAAATCAGTACAAAATATTTCCAGTAACAAGCTTCCCTGAGGACTTATAGTCCCGATGCATAAGGACTGATATACCCAGGCGATACAAGTGGGATCCAGGGTAGTAATCCAGTCTGTTAATCTGATGGGCCCTACTGCAAATGGGGGATGCCCCAAAAGCTTTCCAGATTGAAAGATTAATGTAACACTAAAGATGAGATTGAAATATAAGCATATCCCAAAAACAAACCTTTTTGTTTTTTTGACAATTGGTTTCATTACTAGATTCTCTAACCAATCCAATAATCAGTAAGGAAATAAGAAATAATACATAACGGTACACACGAAGAATTACGATACAAAAAAGGCCTAAAGAGATGCACCAATGCCTTCTAGAAGAAAACTCTTGTACTGTTTTGAATCCCATAGCAGGAAACAAATAAATCTAATTTTTATTCATTCAAAATGTCTCATCATCATCTCCATAACATTCCATATGTATGCCTTTATATAACCAAACAAAAAGTCCTAACAAAAAGCAAAGAATCAAAAGGCTCGTATTGGCCCACAGAATAAACTCACCTCACTACCTCAAACTTCAACGAAAGATAACCACAATAAGTAAACTAAAGAATCTGAGTAGAACTCTCAACATACAAACCTTATGGACTGTCTATATAGTTGTAACGTATCTACAAGCCATATAGTGTATAAGTCTAAAATGATATCCATATGGTTGTAAGGTATCCACAGGCCTTATAGTGTATAAGTCTAAAATGCTATCTGAAAAAAGCACCACCCTGTTGGTATTCACCCTAAAAGAGAATGTCGGGTTGGACTTGCGGGCCCCACATTCCAATCGGATCACAAAACATGGCCCATTGCATCTGCCAGCAATGTACTGGCATCACTGCAGACCCAATCTGATGCATCAAATGATCCTTCATCAGTTTTAACCTAGCACTAACAATGAAAGCAAACTAGTAACATATAAATCCCAATATGTATCACCTTGGACAATTGATTCCCTCTAGATGCTCTAACAAAAAAGGCTCATCATCACCATCTCCAAAATATTCCATGTGTAGCTTTCTAGTATATACTCATACATGAAGTCCTATTTAAAAGCAAAAGGAAGCCAAGCTAAAGGCATATCAACTTATCTGACTTATCTCAAACCTGTAATAAAAGATAACAATCAAATAATAATGTCTAAATCATACTAGAACTAAACATTTACTAACCTTATGGACGGTGTCTACAGTTGTACAGTGTGTAGAAGCCACACAGTTTTATAGAAGTCCAAAAGGTTACCATTACCATCCAATTGGTATAGAGGCTCTTAAATAGCAACCGACATGTATATAAACACCAAGATCATATCAACTCGCACTAGAGGACCCCATAGCCCAAATGCATGGTATATATATCTAGCTATCCTATTGACTCTGTGAGTGCCACAGGTCAGTTGGACTTGGACCCTTAGATGGTCCATCCGACTGGATTTGTGGACCCAAGGGTCCAATCAGACCACACATCATGGCCTGATTTTGCATCAGCTGGCAGTGGGGTACATTATGGACCCAATCTGATCGACTAAGTATTCCTGCATAAAAGATTTTAGCTATCCAATCTTAAGCCTATTTTCTAGACAACTGTTATATATTTTTTTTTTCTTAACTGACTTTGTAGGCATCTGATCAAAGGTTAGGATCTTTTCAATCTATAAAATATTTTTGACATCACCATCCAAGGTAGGGCCCATCCATCAACCACGTTGGGTGCATCAGGACACTATATATCCTGATGCTTTCAGGATCTCATAATTCCTCTTCAAAGACTAGTTAACAAGGCATATGGGCCTAACATGATAAGATTGAATTCTATGGAAAGGTTAGGAAACAATACCTGCAAGGCTCTCCCAAACATCCGGCGCTTCCAAAGATTGAGCATCGCAATCGAGAATTCAGTGCGGCCCAGAGGATTACCTTCTTCAACCCATTTATCAATAGCACTGTGGATGGATTGGCGTGGAGCCTCCATGATAACCTTCAACAAAGGGGAATCAGAGGCCTTCTTCCGTGGCTCCTTGCCCCCCTTCGGAGCCGCTTCATTGTCTGACAAGTCAGGCTCGTGATGACGAGATTCCGACAAATTACCTTCCGATTCATCATCAGAAAGCTCTGGTTCGGAGACCAATGCCTCGGTATTCTCTTCTCCTGTATTGTCTGTTCTGACACTGTTAGTGTCAGGTGTTTCTAGTTCAGAAAACCCATCCTCTAAGTCGCCTTCATCATCGCTGCTCTTAGTGCCAGCCTCTGAAGAAAGAGTACGGGTCTGGTAAAAGAACTTTGTGGGAAAAGATGGACCATTGAAAATCCCCTTCGGTGAAGGGCATCTACCAGCTAGAGACAGGTCATTCACATGACTACCAATCAAATTTTCCAAGGCATTACTTAGTCTGTCTGATTTAGCACAAAGGGCTCGGGGAGCTTCTAAGAAATAACCATGGCTCCTGGTAAAGAGACATAATAGAGAGAGAGTAAGAGAGAGAGTCATAAGGCAAACTTCAAAATATTAGCAGATTTCAGGAAAAAGATACGATGACAACCAACTGAAATGATTTTGACTAACAAAACTACATGTAATTCTTAGTTTTCTTTTTTTCTTTTTTAAGATACATGTAATTCTCAGTTATCATAGTCATTTCTGATTATCATCATTTCTACCAGCACTAAGCAAAATGAATAAAAAACCACGTCTCTCAGAAATCCATTTAATTTCCAGATTTCACAAAAGAGAAAATAAGGTATTAACCTTACTATACAATTCTTAACTGGAGAATATCAATGGTACGCTTGGGCTTTCACTTAGTACAAGTATGGTCTATGATTTAGGGATCCAAAATGTTGGTATGATAGGCCCTCAACTGATGACCCATGCATAAAAAATTTCCCACACAGGAAAATCCCAATCCTTCAATCCATGACCAGGAAACAGACAGTTAAAAGAAACAGAATACGACAACATTGGCTATGATCGTCCACCTGGGAGATTTTTTATCAATGGATCTCCATGGTGGGGCCAATGAATCAACTGTTTGGATCACTGAACCATGCGCCAAACTTGTACAAACTGAGAATCCGAGCACATAGTATATGTATGCATTCATATACACTCCATGATCATCATGCTCCTCAACATCACAGCTAGGGTTGTTGATGGGCGCCCAATGAACCTGACCCAACTTTAATGAGTCCGGACCCAATTTCTAAGACCCGTTTAGAAATTGGGTTGGGTTCAGGTCTACCATTTTGGACTCAGTTAAAGATCAGGTCCAGTTGGGTTTGGGTTCGGTCCACCATCTTGGGCCCAGTTAAGATTGGGTCCAGCCGATTAATTTTATAGTAATGTTATATTATATTAACTATACATTACTTAATCTAGCAATAAAAAGAGCACCTGGCCCCAACCTACTGATAGCCATAATGACAGTACTGTCCCCACTAAATACACATGTAAACAAAACAGTATTACAAAACGTATCAAAGTATTATGATCTCGGCTCACATGACTTGCTTATATTATGAACGAGAGGATAATTATACACGATATAAAAATCCAGAAACAAGTAAGCCGGTATAACTAACACCCACTATCTAAAAAGAGTTTGTCTTGCCTATGCAGTGACTCAGGATTTCCAGCATGTACTTCTCAGTTTTTTTTTTAAATTTAAAGGAGGATAGCCATCATGCATCGCCCCCCACTGGGGCCCACATGCTGAGATGGTCCAACAATTCAAAATGTCCTGATATCGATACTACCATGATAAGCTATGGTCCACTAATCACGCTTTAGAAATGATCCTAATCATTGATTCTTGGAGCTCAATTTGAGCCATTGAAGTAATGTTCTTTCAATGTTCTAAATTCAATCTACATATATGATGATCACAATCACCCATCCAGAAAAGTTTTTTCTTCCAATAACCCATATCATAGTTTAAAACCCCAAAAAATAAATAAATAAATCAACTCTATTCCATGTTCATTCAGGTCAGATCAACTCAAAGACTCAACTTGACAGACAAAAACTATGAATTAAAAATAGGAGAAACACTAAGAAATATTTAAATTAGTCATCTTTGGTACATATATTATAAAATAAGAACATAAGCAACAAGTTACTTCATAGCTTTTTTATTTAGCACTCCGTGGGTCAAATCGTCCCCATGTTCTTTTTTACATTTAAATAAAAAGTGGCCTGACAAGATGAGTGACTAGGCCCAAGTCAGAGCGAATCGCATCAAGTCAACCAAGTTAGCAAGTTGACTCAACAAGTCTTGCTGTGACTTCACCAAGTCACTCTCAAATTATAGTTTCCAAGTGACTTGGCTCAAAATCTCGCCATGTTTAGATGACTGCCATTTTCGAGGCAAGTCCATGAGTTTTAGAACTATGGCCCAGTATAATTAAAAAACACGAAAACTAAATTCAATCTCCAGCCAGGTCAGGTCAACACAAAGATCCGTTCAAATCTTCACTTGGCTCGACTTGATATTTAGTAATTAAATTAAGTAATTTAAAATGGTTATGATTTTTTTTAATAGTTATTGATAGTTAAATCATATAAATTAGCAGAGCTAACCAAATGCACAATCACTGGCATGGTGGTGACAGAGGTGTTTGCTTTATTGTGCTAGCAGCAACTCTTCAACCATACACCTGCCAAAAACTAAATCAGTGTCTAGACTCTAGCTCTTGCATTATTAGTGGATCTTTGCACTCAAGACCCACTAATTACATTTAACTTTTGTTAACATATCACGTCCACTGACTCAGCTCTCGACCCGAGTCACAGTGAGTTGCATCGAGCTGATTGAGTCAGCATGTCAATGCCATGATTCTTGTCGATTCCAGAACGATTCCACTATGTTCGAAATCTCAAAAGCTTAGTTGACTTGGCTGAGTTTTAGCTGAGTCACCGCATTTTCGAATTACGGTCCATATCGTCGCATAGCATCAAGAACACGGACAGTTGGAACGATTGGACAATCTCAGCATGTGGGCCCCATTGGGAAACACATGCTTGCAATCCTGAGCTGTGATAGAGGCAAAATGAACTCACTTAAAAGCTTACTCCAACAAACAGCTAATCTTTTTCAAAAAGCAAAAACTACAAAATCACATTCTCTAAAAAATTTAAAAAACTTTTAAAAAAATCCAGCAATATAGTATTCCTGTAAGTGCTAAAAAAAATTTAAAAAAATGAAAGTAAAAAAATAGCCTTTTTTACCCAAAGAAAAACATAAACCCCCGAAAAATATATATGAAGTTCAAAGAAGAGGGTTTTGTTTTAGAAAAGAAATTTAAGAAAAAAAGTACAGGTTTCTAGTAATTCAGTCAGAAGGAAAAAAAAAAAAGGAAAATGCAACAGAGAGAGGGGGAGAGAGAGCATTACCTGAGAGGATGAGCAGCTCTGCGAATCGCCCACATCGTGATTTTCAAAACCCAAAACCTAACCCTAACCCTAGGAATGGAAGCGTTCGGGTGGAAAAAACCCTAGTTCCTCTTTCGGAAGGCAAAAACCCTGTTTGGGAGCGTGGATTTGGAACCCCCTGGATCTGCAACCCCCAAGATTGGAAACCCCCTCGATTGGCAATCCCCTTGGTGTGTTTGGTACCCCGGAGTGTGAATTAACTTCAATTCAAAAATACCTATACATAGTATATTTACAGGAGTTTGAATTTAATTACTAAATCAACTTTAATATCCCTAATTAGTGAGATGTATAATTTTCGACACTATAATTGTGATAAGCCCACTACAATAAATGTTTTGCCTAAAAATGATGAAATTCCAAGTCTCAGATGGGCATGCAAACAAGACTTTAGTGACTAACCATAATTTTTAATCGTTGATTAATATGGACAATGTTTTGGACAGTCTTTGGATAATATTTGATTTCTACACAAACAACATTTGACTATGATCATCGTTAGTGAGCCATAGTGCCCAAAAAAATGATAGTGTAATGACACACATTTATACCTAAAAAATGATTTTAGGTGTAATCCATTCTCAAGTGGATTACAAACCCCTCAAAGAGGGATGGGAACTATAGATTGGCAATCCCAGCATGCCGCTAAACAACCAAGGGATTTGAAACCCCTAATCCCCTCCAATCCTCCAATCCAAGGTGCCAAACGACTTTAACCAACCAATTTTTAAAAACGTTAGTTAATATGGACATCGATGTTTGGAACCAGCACTCCGGATTTACTAAGCAGTGCAGGGTCCAAAATTAGACCCCACTAAATGGGCGGGTCCGGTTTGTCCGAGTCAAGTCAACCCATTAGATTTATAAATGGGTCCCAGGGTTTGGTAGAGGAGATCCACCCCGACCCATTTATAAATGGATCATTAAGAGAGATCCAGGACTGAACTAAACCCGTTTAGAAACGGGTCCAACGTTTAACGAGTTCTCTGATTGTTGATGCATGAGAAGTGTAGTTCTGTTTTTAGCCTTAAATAAATAAACTTTTTCCAAAATGCTAGAATAAGGGCCCTAAAATCAGCTTCATCCGTGATTAAAATGGGCCACACCATCAAAAGAACTATATAGGACAAAGCTCACCTTCTAAACTCTTTCCATTAATTTAGCCCACCTAAATCACATATGGGCCGATTTTTTAGAAAGGGCTTAAGATTTTAGTGTGACATCTAATAAATGAAGTGGATTTCATATAATGATCACGTGGATTAAAAATAAAGGGTGGACCTTTCTTTCCCAATTATTTCCTTTGAGGTGGCCCACCTAAATCTCAAGTCGAGGATTAACTAATGTTTATACATCTATTGGTGAGTGGATCTTAAATAAACAACATGGTGGGCAATAAAAAATCAAGGAGGTGTTTCTTATTTTCAAACTAGTTTGTATTTTATTTTGAAGTGGGAACTTCGTTAGTTGCTTAATATATAGGGAAGTGGGAGCCAGTAGAATATATAGGGAAGTGGGAAGGATATGGGTTTGGGCGGGTCTCATGTAAGGTAGACGACCTTTACTAACAGGGGTTCCTCTCCTAAATGAAAGGAACCTAGACCCAATTTGACAAATGGGTCTATCCTTGGACCCGTACCATTTAGAAAAACCCTTAATGGGTCGGGTCTGGGTATCCCATCGGGTCCGCTGACCCATTTACAGCCCTAGTTATTACTGCCGCAAAGAAAGGACGATATTAACAGAAAGCGAATCGCGGGTGAAGAGGTTGTAGAGGCGAATCGCGGCACACGTGACAATCGGAACACGTGCGAAAGCGTTTATGATAAAATTGCCCGTCTCAAATAAAAGGAAAGAAATCCATGCAGATCCGCTAATGAGATGGGCCATGTGCTTGCATGGATAGAAAGAAGTCTGATATTGATTTTCTTTTAATCATTTTCAGTGTGGTGGACTGACCCACTTAATATAATAGGATTGGCCTGATTTATGTTCCACCTTATTTATTACAGCCGGGGTGACGTGGACTCCCAGTAACCACAGGTTCTGTAGGGCCCACCATTATGTTATATTGACACAGGGGTGAACGTGATGAGGTCGATCATTATCTTTTTTAGGGGGATAATTACTTCGAATCTACAAGCTTCCATGGACTCTTTGAATTCATAGAATTCAAAAGAAAAAAAAAACAAGTAAGAAAATATGAATAATATTCTATAAAATTTATAAATCAATTAATGATTGAAATAAATGGACTCACAACCCTTTAAATAGAGATATTAAACCATAGGAGAAATTTGGGAATCAAACTACAACTAAAACTCTTAGAAATTGCAACTTACTATTTATAATAGGTTACCGCATGGTTTTTGGCCAAAAATAGGAAGTGTTCTATTTGGCCAAACTATGGTGTTCTCCTAATTATTCTAAGCACTTTCATGTTGGGCGCAACTCCTGAGGCTCAACGGATGAAGAGTAATACTCTAACTAAAACTTATTATAAATAGTAAAAAATGAAAATAAAACAGGATTTGGATCGTTGATCTAATGGTATTTTGCAAATTCGGCGTGGGCAACCCGGCGTAGCGGATTGGGTCACTAAAGTAACTCGTCCTACCCTAAAATCATATATGGTACATCCGATATCTCATTCCGATTTGCGAGATATGTCCGTTTTAAGTTCTAACGGTCCGGATCACTTTCATTTCCAATCGGGCCTTTTCTGATTCATCTTGGCCATGAAACTATCCGCGACCCGCTCTACATTATATATTCACTCAATTCATCTGTTTCACCCTATCATTTAAGTTAGGGCTGTCAAAGGCCGCGTTGAGTTTAGATTGGTCCTAGATTTTAGGAATGAGCCAAATTGGAGAGATCCAAAACTCAAGTGGGCCATACCATAGGAATGCATGGAAATGCCAACCGTTGAAACCTTTTTGGGCCACATTGATAATTATATGCCATTCAACCTCCTTATGAAAGTAAAACACTAATATTATCCTAATCCAGAACTTTCCCAGCCTGAGAAGGTTTCACCAATGGCTGTTAAAAAAATGTATGGGCTTATACCCGAGCAGCTAAAGTTATGAACTTATGAGCAGAGTAGATATAACACAAACATTATGGTGGGCCCTACATGGCTTGAGTTGCAAGGGATTAATATGACTCCAATTATATACGCATCTCGTCCAATTAGGTTCATACTCTTTTTTTTTTTCAATCTTAAAAGTAAGAATATTTTTAATTTAATGTTACAAAATTCAATTGGACGACAGACTGATCTAAGTAGTGAATTCATGAATACTTTTAGTACCAACTTTCAACTAAGAAAATGAATTAGGTGTTACCTGATAACACTTTAGCGGGTGTTACCCTTACCATGCGGGGCCCGCCTTAATGGATGTGTTGTATGTCCACACCCCTCATTCGTTTTTCAGCTCATTTTAGGACATTATCCCAAAACTTAAGCTGATCCAAATCACCAATGGACCACACCATTGGTAAAAGTGGTGAATTACCGATTAAAACTTTTTGTAGGTCACAAAAGTTCTAGATCAAGCTGATCTTTGTATTATCCCTTCAAAAAAGTCCTGTTGACCTTATCAATGGGTTAAGACTGCAAATAAACATTACGGATGTACTTATGGTGTGCCCTAGGAAGATTTTAATAGTGAGCATTCAATCACCGCTGTTTCTTGTGGTGTGGTCCACCTAAGATTTGGATCTTCTTAATTTCTCAGCCATGTCCTGAAATGGGCTGGAAAAATAGACTGACGGTGTGGATATACAACATATCATTAAAGTGGACCCCACCACCTAATTCACTTCCCTTTCAAACATGCTTTGCGTGGGCTTTTATCGGCATGTCATCTAATGTGTGATTCAATCACCAGGCAATCCCCTTCCCCTTTATCCATCCTCACACAAATCATACGTAGAACTGAAACCATGGTCGTCGTTTCATATTTTATCAGTTGTATGCTGGTCCCACAAGCACCTTTACAGGCATCATATATGCCAACTTGGCAAGTTTGTGGCAGATCTGACCGTTGAATAACGACAGGCCCACTGTTACGTAAGTGTTCAGGTCATCAAGTGAGCCACCTCTGGGAGAAAATGATGGACGGTTTAGAAAGATTTCACCCACGCCAATATCTGTGCGTGTCCATGCCTGAACCTTCCAAGGTGTGAACAACCTGATTTTTACATAAATGGATCATAAATAAGGGTAGCAATGGGCCAGATTTGGACCAGGCCATTTAGGCCAGGGCCCAACCTGACATTTTAGGTCCAATGCCCAAGCCTAGCATGGACCGAGCACAGCAAGCCCAGGCTCAAAGAAATTTCGTTGGGCTCGAGCCTGACCTAGCCAGACCCAACCTGCCCGGAAATGGATAAAATCTGTATCCCCACTTGAATGTTTCTTAAAAAGCTAACCCAATAGACTTCCAAACAACCCATTTCACATTATCTTCTGTTTTCAGCTATCTATCTGTTGACCAACAAAAAACAGTGGCATTGAAAGCCTACCATTGAGAAATTATTAGGGGTTACTGAAGTTTTGCATCAAGCTGATATTTATGGTTTCCCTTCATCGAGGCCTGTATGATGCCCTAAAATGACCACACATATGATGAATGAAATCCCCTACATTCAAGTTTGAGGCGCTGAATGTTTCTTATCTACAAAATGGTGATTGAAAATAACTCCTTTAGCCTTTAATACTACTAAAGCCCTTAATAAAGGGGGATGCAAATCCATTGCACTTTTTAAAGTCTCCTGATTCCATAGCCCTACAAAATAAATGTATGAACATATGAAGTAATCAACTAATCTAAAAGAACCAACTAAACTCATAGAGCATGATTGTAGGTACCAATCATTCACCTAATGGGGTCAGTCCGAGCAGATTGTGGGACCCAGATTCTAATTAGGAAGATTGTGAATCCCATTTGCCTAGGGTTTCATCGGACCACTACTAGGTTGCATCACTCTTCTTAGGAAATTTTAAATCAACTTTCTTGAATTTGAGGAAGAGAGGATTCAAAACGTCTTGGTTAATAGATCCCATGCTTCAAGCTTTTCTGTATCCAATAACTAAGCTTTTCCATGCAGAGTACTATCAAGATACCTTTACCTCTGGCTCCAAGGATTCATGAAGTTCTGTGGAAAAACTTCCAAAAGCAGGGCATTCAACAGTGGTAATGGCCACAGCCACCGCTGTTACTGTTATGAAACGCCCTTTATAAAAAAAGGTTTTAAAAGAATAAATTTTTTTTTTAAAAAAAAATCTATATCTGTAACTAACCATTACAGGGCCATCATGGGGTTTTTGTTTCTCCTAACGGCTGCTATAGCCATTATAGCCCTGTAATGTGTAATGGTTCCCACCGTTATCATGACGTAAGGTCCGCTATGTAACTGTTTTTTAATAGCTTACATTATGACGCAATGTCCGCTATGTAACTGTTTTTTAATAGCTTACATCATGACGCAATGTCCGCTATGTAACTGTTATTTTTTTTTAATTGACCACAATCCGTATCACAACGGTAACGGCGGTGGCTGCTACAGATACCGTTACCAATACTGAAAACAGTGCAATTATCTAAGTTGCATTTTTGCTGGTAGGCATTTAGAGGTGAAGCAAGATGTAGTCACCAACACTGAACACTGGGTAAAGGTTATGATTAGAACGGTCCTATTGTGAAAGCCAGAGTTCCAGTTTTCCCTGCTAACACTCAAACCACCAATTCAATATATGAATTGCAATTTTGAACATTAAGGGGCCGTTTGGATGGAAGTAGATAGAGGTAAATGGCATTTGAGGTTTGTTTGGATGGGAGTAAATGCATGGAAATGAAATGTGAGTAAATGGGCTTGTAAAAGAAATACTCGATACAAGATAGGATTTAGAAGTAAATGGGGCGAAATGCCTTTTTGAGCTCGCATGAGTTAACAAAGGCGTGCACATTTCCATCGTATACATGGCACATTGATGATTCTCCAAAACAATCAAATTATCAGCAACATCACTAAATCACACCAATAGAATGATCCAAACCATCCAAAGGTTGGCCATCTAAATGGATAGTTTAATAATGTTTGTTTGTGATCCTTCACAGCTCACCTAAGACTCAAGATTTCCTCATTTTTGGCAAAGTATATATTTCAATGGGCTCATTGCAACCATTCCGCTAAATATCACATATGTACACTAATTTTGGATATTAAAGCTCATTTGAGATATCACATATGTTCCTGTGAATATATTGAAAAATTCAAATGCATTCCAATTTCTCTCATTTACTACCATCCAAACAGAATATTTGGATTTCAAATGCATTTCATTTACTCCCATCCAAACTGAATATTGGATTTCAAATACGTTTCATTTACTCCCATCCAAGCATGACTGAGCAAACCATTTACTCCCAATTCATTCCATTTCCCGTTTACCTCATTTACAAGCTCCCAAACGAGCTAAAAATTTTACTATTTAAATCCCTTTTTTCTTTTCTTTTTTCAAACAACAAATTTATCCATTAGATATCTTTTAATCACACTTAAAATAAAAATGACAAGACTATTAGGAAGGAAACATGTACATGTATATGCAGCCATAATGTTTCTTGATAAAAATAACCAAGATCCAAAATAATAAGGAAAAGAGAATCATAAAACTTTTAATACTAAAAAAGGCCTACCCAAGAAAGGTCTCAAAGCATTAAGATGCAAACATAGCCTAGTTGTTTTCTTCCAGATGGATGTGATGAAAGAAGGCACACGAATGTTTTCTTCCAAAACAGTAGTAACACCCAAAATCCAAAAAGAAAAGAGTCACACCAGGTATACAATGTGATTTTGAGATGCTTCATTGGTTTCACGAAACACAAACCTTCCAATAAAACATTCACAACTTGTTGGCCTACTTATTTCTTTTCCTTCTCAGCATTCTTTTCCTTGTCAGCATCGGCAGTTTGCTTGGGTATCGGCTGAATCCTTACATAAGGGTTTCTTGTCAAAGTCTCTCCTCTTAAAGCAGCTACATATCGATCATTCGTGTCCTCCTTCCGCTGCAACTCCCCAAGATATTCAGCAAGTCTCTCCCGATTGACTTGTCCCATCATCTGAGTCAAAAGTTCAAGCAGTTTATCATTAACAGTGGATTCCATCGAAGAACAATAAACAGAGGACCATTTAAATCATGCCTCGTATAACAAATTGGCTGCCATAAGTGAGCAAGGTATGGAGACATGACAAAGAACAGTATGCATTTAAATAATATATGGGGTCACACAGAGCCACAGCAATCACATTGTTGAGAGCGGCTGCCAAATTGCATTTCCATTTGAGAAATGGGGCCCAGCCACCACGAGCACTCTCAAGATTAATTTTATGATGATGCTACGGGGAGATGGAATGAGAGGCCTTTTTCAGATATCATTTTGATGAGGCTGCGGTATCCTATTCAGTTCCAGCAGGAATTACCGACTAATATGAAGTAGAAATCTCGTCATACTCACTCCAACATCCAAAACTCTTCCCTTCTTTTTTCACTTGCACAGGGATAGTTGAAGGAGACTCCCTCAACATGACAGAGGATTTGCTACAGCACCAACTAGTCTAGGAATGTGGCCAGTAAATTTTTTTTTTTTTTAAAGAGCAACTTAGTTAAAGATATTGGTGCTTTCATTGTTCATGTATACCTCTTTTTAGCAATTTCAATATTGATTCTGTAATATAAATTTTTTTTAAGGATAACTGGGATATATAAATAAAAGAAAGATACAAAAAGATAAAGGAGATCAGCTGAGATAGCAGAAATCTTAGGAACCTAGGAACACCATATCATAGTCCTTCAGCCTGTTTACATTGCCCACCCATTCAAAAATCAATTTTTTTGCCCTGGACCACACAGCTTGAACCGAAGTCGATTTGTCGTTAAAACATCCTTCGTTTCTTTCCTCCCAGACTGACCACCAGATTGCGAGAATTGCCAACCTCCAAATGCGCGTTCTGATTTTACCTAGCTTGACCCCATGCCAAGCCAATAGAACGTTGCAGGAATATAATTTTTTTAATGGTTCAGTCTTCGAAAAACTTTCTTCAAGCAGCATATTAATCGTCCTTTTGTCACTAAAATTGGAGGAGCTCTTTGTAATAAGACAGGCTCTCTAGATTTACTCAATCCTATAAGATATCTAGGGATATTTGTGATCAATGTTGTAGCTTCTTTACATCTTTTGGTTACAGAATCATTAATTATCCAAAAAAAAAAGGTCAGTAGAGGATAATTCACATGTCTACAGTATCCAACCGGTCTTTGTTATATATAGTGCAGTTGCTTGAATGGGTGATTGATCTCTATAATCTGCAAAATCTTGAAAATTAATGGCCATGAAGCATGAAGCAAAGTGGCAACAGATTCGAATGTGGGAGTGGGAAAGTGTCTGTTTCAAAATGTAAACAAATATAAATAGGTAGGAAGAGGGAGCAGGGGCAAGTCTCTGAAGTGTGATTCGAAGCGGAAGTTGCACCTAGTTAGAAGGATCCCACAAGCTATTGACAGCTTCGTAAACAACCTAAACAGATGAGCAAATTTGTTGCTTCAAAACATCATAAAAACTTGAAGGCATTGATAAACTGAAAGTATTTACTTAAGGAACAAGTGGATCATGTCCATAAATTCAATGCAGGGAACATAATTGTATGTAAGATTGAAGACTTGGGGAACGATCTCAACCTCAAAGGATATCTATGAGAATTGTATCCTAGAAGTAGTACTGATGCGAGACAATTAACAACTTGATTTAAAAGCTCAAACTGATAGAGCATGGCGAATCAATCCCTTTATCTCATAGGTTAGGTCATTGGCTGAACCCCCCTCATGGGCCCCAAATCACATGGGTTGGGTTCTGCTTCACACGAGCCACCCACCCCGAGTATGTCCCTGCATCCCAGGGGCCACCCCACTCGAGCCCGGTGTGAAAATACCCTTGCATTAATCATCCCCAGTGAGGAGTCTCCAACATGAGACCTCCTGCTCTGATATCACTTTGATGCAAGACAAATAACTACTTGCTCTAAAAGCTCGAACTGATAGAGCATGGTGAATCAATCCCTTTATCTCATAGCCTAGGCCCCACATCTCATGAGTTAGGTCCTTGGCCGATCCCCCCTCAAGCACCCCAAATCACATGAGTTCCACCTCATACGAGCCACCCACCCCGAGTGTGCCCCTACATCCCACATGCCGCCCCACTCGAGCCCGATGTAAAAATGCCCCTGCATTAGGTACATAGTTCCTTCAACTTGGGATGGCCCTCAATCAATCATCAAAGTATAACAATACTCTAAAATTTCTGCTCTCAAACATTATTCATATAGTACAATGAGAGCTCTTCCACCTTTTGCACAACATTGCCATTCACATAAAAGGCATGGCCCACAAGTTTTACTTCATCATGCACATATGTTTTCAGGTATTTAAGAGATGGTTCTTACCCACATGCTGGCAACTATCTAGACTCTGAGCAATCTCATATTTCATGTTCAATGTGATTATAGAATAAAGAATCCTCCATCCAACTTAGCCCAAGAACAAATATAAATCCAGATCGCAAACAATTATTTCTCCAGGGAATTATAAAGCCAAGATGCATCTGAGCAGGAATAATGTCATGATGCATCTATTTTGTACAAGTGGGGACCACGTTCCATTGAATGTACGATTGATGTGATGGGTCCCACTTCAGATGTGATCTTATCCATCCTATCTATGGCCTTTTCGAACCATGGCTATGTTTTTTTATCATACCGTTTATCCGTTGCCAACTAATCCAAAGGTTAGAATTGTCTGATCTAGGAGATTTTTCCCATCTGCTATCTTTCAAGTAAATTATTTGTATCTTTGAACCACGAGCCCTAGATGTATAGGTTAGCGCATCACAACAATATTACCATTCTCATGGGTCGAGGTCCCATAGTTCCTCTTCACATCTATATAGGTTGGCCTAAGGCCTACATCGACATTCTCCATCCTCTCCATCTTTACCATTTCCAAACATTCTCAAGTCTCAACTCATGTTCTGTCCTTCTCCCAACACAAGAAAAGAGAGGGTGCAAAGCGATGGTTAAAACATGCCCCATCTGTATAACATCAAAGCTACCCAAAAGGTGGGCTGCACCATCAAGATCACCTGGCACGAAAATTGGGCAAGTCCACTCATCATGCTAGCCACCCCATACAAAAACAAGAGACAGTTACAATCAGACAGATGGGAATTGCCTGAAGACCTGGTCACCATGGATATCCCTGGTGACCCGACTCTGTGGGGCCTGCCATGATGTATTTGTTTTATCCACACCATCCATCCATTTAGCCAGATCATTTTAGGGCAGTCCACTTGAGCTTTGGATCTGTCTCTCTCTTGGGCTCATACCCCCACAGAGTCAGGTGGAGAAGATGGAGAATGTCGATGTAGATAAATACATCACGGTGGGCCCCACAGAGTCGGGTCACCAGGTAATCTGCGTCTGATCGGACGGTCGGGGATTGCATAAAACCGTATCATCTTGACAACGAAAGACAAAGCATTTCATAACCAGTCAAAAGAGGAAACGACGAAATCGAATCGATGTTTCCTAGATTGATGATGAGAGGAAGCAAGCCCTCAAATCACAGAGTAGCATTTCATTCATACCAAAACACGAAAGCAATAAAAATCGCAATTTGAGTTATCAGAGTAGAAATTGGAATTCAAATCTACAGTGCATCCAAACGAACCATAAATTAGGGCAGATTGTATATAATGATGATTACGCAATTGTATATTATTGAAACCCTAAAAGATTGAGAGAGGGAGTACCAAAGATTCTGGTCTGGCGGACTTGCGAAGCTGAGCTTCAAGCTGCTCGTTGCGGGAGTTGGTGGCCTGCATCACGCAGTAGCCGATGACGCCTGGGACGACTCCACACAGCGTCGCGAACCCTATGAAGAAGGGCTTCGAGTCCCGTGTCTTGCGGACTATCCACCTCCACGTCTCGCTCTTCTCCCACAGTATCGACATCTCTCTCTCTCTCTCTCTCTCTCTCTCTCTCTCTACTAATGGAAACGTGGGAGGAAGATGGACTGGCTTGCCCTTCATATCTATCGTTTTCGGACTCGATGACTCGAACTGACTGATCTGGTCTCGAGTCGAGTCGGGTTGACTCGGCTGAATCGGAACACAGTCAACCTTATTTCTAATTCTGACAAATAGAGCCCATGGTTCGGTAATCCAGACCGTTGGTGTGATGATTCACGTCTTGGATGAAGCATGCTCCGAAAAATTTCCAACTTGCAACGATTCAACGACCGATATTAATTCAGCTCAATCCATTATGTCATTCTCAATAGTTTATCTGAGTATCTGCAGTTATGCCAATCTAAAAATTATTTGGAGTGTGGTCCATTTACAATGATAGATAACATATAGACGGACTAGATTATCCATCCATGAGCCCCACTTGCTAGAACTAAATTCTGTGGGCATTGTGTGTGCCACGTATTGATAATCGAGTGTTTTGAACGGAGTGAGTCAAACGAGTTGACTCGGATAGGACTCAAGCCACTCGTTGAGGTCAACCCCTCCGAGCATGACTGATTTTTTTGTTACATGGCAATGATACATTCCCCATTGGCTTGGGCATGTATCTGGTTTGGTCTCGAGATTGGCCATACAAACCAGACCCATGTAATTGCAATGGAAGTCAATTGACCCAACCGAACAAATATATATTCATATTTAATTATAATCGAGTGTGGACATTTGCGAGTTCAATGCTGAGTCGAGTTCCATTCTTTTGATTACTCAAGCTAACAAGATATGCCAGATTTGTTTCTCCCAAATAGATTGTTTGATACACAATAGACTTTTAAAGGAGTATTTATCATATATTTTAGCTTATTTGTTAAAAAAAAAATGAACTTCTTTACGATAAATAACTACATATATAATTAATAAAATTACAAGTACTAAAAATAAGACATGTATTGAAAATATAATACACTAATATAATAATGAAAATATTAGCATATATCTACCCGACCAACCCAGCTAACTCGACTAAGCCCGCTTGGGTTGGGCTTGGGTTGAGAATTCTCAACCCAAGATTAGGTTGGGTTGGGTTAGGGTTGAGGTATAGGAGCCTTGGGTTGGGCTAGGGTTGAGCACCACCCCGCCGAACTTTCAGTCCTACATGATGCATTCCCCATGGCTTAACCCAAACCCAGACCCATTTTATTGCAATGGAATCAAGCTAGACCTAGCACACAACCCAACTCATATTTAGAGGTGTACACGAGTCAAACCGAGTCGAGCTTGGCACAGTTCGACTCGGCTCACCCACTAGCTTACCCAACTCAAACTCTGCTCGATCCTCGAGCCTGACTGGCCAACTCGGCTCAGTTCGATGAGTAGCTTGGCCAATTCGAGCCAATATCAAGCCTGTGCGGCATTTTCAAATTCTTATCGTATATAAAATAACAGTAGTTGTTTACATGTATTTCATCAAACACTTTGTAGGTAACATCGAAAATCAAGAAAAATGGTTTTTGTTTCATATACATACCTTCCTTGCTACCAACCGGCACTTTGTTGAGTCATTTCATCAAATACTTGGTGAGCAATATCAATATCAAAGTAACCGAGTTATCAAACTGGTTAGATCCGAGTTCAATTTGAGTTGGGGTTCGATCCAAGTCGAGTCGAGCTCGAGCAAGCTCGAACTCGGTTCGAAACTTTTCCAAGCTCAAAAAATCAACTTGACTCGACTCGAACTCAGTTTTGAACCGAGTTGAATTGAGCTTTTTCGAGCCGAGTCAAGTGAGCTAACTGAAGTAACTCGAACTCCATGGACCCCACCATGATATGTGATGAACAACTCTCATTAGTCAGATGCACCATTTTGTGGTGGCCCACATGCCTAAAAATCAGGCCAATTCATAACTTATATATTCAGCCTGAAGTCTCCCTATAAGTGGGCCATTGATGTTCGAGCCAATCTCACCACCCAACACGTGAGATGCACGATGTCTAATCCATGTGCATGTGTAACATGCCCATGATATATGCATATGGTCCAGATAGTATAGTCTAGTAAGCTAGCTACCGTTCCTTGGAAGCATGGCCAATTCACAGTGACTAAGGGTTCAAATAAAATTCGTACTTAAACTGCAATTTAATTTCTTCAATATATTATCTATATTTTCATTTTAGGGATTTGATGATTCATAAGATCATTTAGAAAACCATGGAAATGAAATTGATTACCATGTATGGTTGTGTTACTTTAGTCACAAAAAATTAAAGTTGAATGTTTAAACATGTTTCATTTTTATGCTATTTCTATAAAAAAAAATATATGAGATTTTACCATTATAAAATATAACACTCACTTTTAGATAGTCAACTTTTTAACATTTTTAAAAATCATATTTAAAATAAATAAATTGATATGGATTTATTACGCATTTGCCGTTATTTATATGTGACATTTCTCTGTTTCCATAATTTGATTTTGTAATGATTTATGTGAGAAAAATAAAGAGAACATGTTATTTAGAAAATAATATTATGTTGTTAAATAAATAATTTTCAAAATATAAACAAAAATTATAATATAAGATCAAAAATAAAAATTTAAGGATGAATGTGTGTGTGTGTGTGTGTGTGTGTGTGTAAAGGGAGAGAGAAGAATGATCACATGCACACCCACCTTACGTGATCACCAGTCATGAGTACAGAATTCGAATGGTCCACATGATGTGGCACCCCTGAAACCTCACAAGCCCAATTCTCTTCCCGATATAAAACTCTAGTGGGGCATGGCAAAAGAAAATAATTTGCTCCCTTGATTTACATTTCTCTTTGCTATATTTTTTGATCCTCAAAAATGGAGCTCAATCAACATAATTGAATATTTTAAAGGTACACATGGGTGTTCACACACACACACACACACACACACACACATATATAATATATATATATATATCAATTTCCTCAAAAATCTCAATCAACATAAAATATTTTTACTCGGACACACTACAATACAAATAACAATATATAAAAGTTAAGTAATGGTGGTAATATAATTCTAAATTAATATTTTTCTTGTATGTTTAAATTATTCAACTATGGAAGGATGCATCTAATTGAGTCGTCACACATCCCATCAATCAGACCCTTTCATGTTGGGCTATGAGCTTAAAAATCAAGTCAATCCATGACTTAGGTCGCCCACCCTATAGAACACAATTGAGAGTAGATATTCACCCATTGAAACCTTCATGATTGTTTATAAGGCCATGAGATGTGGTCTGAACCATCCATCGTGCGTCCCACTTGAATGATGGATCACACTAAATTTCAGCCACATCAAAAAACTTAGGTGGGCCTCACCAAGTGGTTTTAGATGTTTTAGTCACAATTTCAGATATTTTCAAAAGGTATGGCCAACTTAAGTTCTAGATACCTCTAATTTTCAGGATATCCCATAATCCAGAGGAGACCCACCAAATGCATGGTGTGAATGTCTAATAGTAGATCATAGTAGAGCCATAGAGGTCAATGGGAAGCTCTCATGAGGTCAACCTCATAGTACCATTTCCACACACACCCCTAAACACTGAGCCATCATGAGGTCAACCTCATGGTACCATTTCCACACACACCCCTAAACACTGAGCCAAGCTTGAGCCATGACCATTCCTCTGGGGCACAACTCAAGCTTGACTTGGCTTGACCCATCCACACGTAGTTGAGTCGGGCTTGGTGACTGAACTCGATCGGGCTCAACTTGACTCATACTTTTTTTTTTTTCCCAACACACGCACACACACCACTACACACTCACACTGTACTCAACTCAACTCCTTAACCAGGTGTTGAAACTCCTGAAAAAAAAAAAGGGCCTATCAGACTCATGTTAACATATGTCCAACACATCATATGGTTGAACATATACTTATCTTGTATATATATTGGATTAGGCATAACTCAAGCCAAGCACAATCCCTTTACTCAAGTGGGCCACATTGTCTAATCAAGGCCGTCAACTGCCCGGGCTGGCCCATTGGGTTTGGACTGTGTACAACAGCCCATCAGCTCTGTTCCTTAGGTTTGCAAAGGCAATTTCGCAATATACACAGAATGTAAAAGCTCACCTTTTAATCTTTTATACGGCTCATATTTATTTTGTAGCTTGTGATCCACCTAAGAAACACATGGGCTTGGGCTCAGGTTCGGACACAGCATAAACATTTCGAGCCATCATCAAGCTAGAGTATTTTGGTTCATCATGCGGTCAGGCCGGGCCCGGGCCTATGTTGAACAATGGAGGCCGAGATTGGACAGAGGTTATCTTGGTCAGTTGACTAACCCAAAGATGTATCTCGATGTATTTATCTTGGCCCAAACCCACCTCGGAAATGAGTGGGGCCAGTTGATGGACGGGCCAACTTGACCCACTTCCACCCCTAGATGTGAGCATTTTTCAGCATTTCCTATTATATATGGCTAAAATGGGCCAGCCCAATTATTTCCGGGTGCCATACGTACAAAGGCGGAGCTTATTAACGGCTTGGATACTCGGTCCAAATTAGCTATGGCTGTCAACGGTACAATGACCTGTGGCCCATTTCATGATGGGCCATTTTTGTAATGTATAATGCATAATGGAGGCCACCTAATGAACAGCCCAATCTTTCACAAATGTGAGAGACTGGACTCAGGGTCACACCATGCATAATCACCATGAACATGGCTCAGGCCTTTTCGCTTTGGCCCGTTATGGACCCAACGAATGTGTTAATTTGTAGGCCGGGCTTGGACACACCCAGCCCGGCCCATGAGAGCCCACCCCGGCTCCGTGGGGACAACCTGATGTATTTGTTTTATCCATGACATCCTTCCATTTTTTCAGCTCATTTTAGAGTATGAACCCAAAAATCACACCACATGAAATAATGGGGATAATGACGACCACCGTTGAAATCTTTGGGGGGCCCGCCATGATGTTTATTTGCCATTGAACTTGTTTATAGGTTCACAAATATCAGCTTGATCTAAAACTTTTTTTGACCTTTAAAGATGTTTTCAACGGTAGTGATTCAATCTCCTTTGTTTTCTTTGGTGTGGTTCACTTGAACCCTGGATCTGCCCAGAAATGAGCTGATAAATCAGAGGGGACGGCATAGATAAAACAATTACATCACAGCGGGCCCCACAAAGATATCCCTGTGACCTAGTCTCCAGGCAATCGGCGAATGTTTATATGCACGTGTGTCTACATGCGCATGCATGTAGTCTCATACAAGTGTACGCAAGAGAAAGGTCCAGATTCAACTTCAATTCTAATAGACGGTGAAGATGGGCTCCGTAAGTGACCCTACAATTTCCATGTAGGTGCTCGAAAAGCCATACTGCCCAACCATGATGTATGTGTTTTATCCACGTGGCCCATCCATTTTGCCAGCTCATTTAAAAAAATTTCAGAAGCCATAAAAGTTTTGGATCAAGTTGATATTTGGAATAAGAGGTTTTTAATAGCATTAATATCATTTAAGATTTGAATTACTTTATTTTTTGGACCGAGCCCTATAATTAGTTGATAAAATGAATAGATGACATTGATAAAATATATCCATCATGGTGGCCATAGGCTATGCACCAAAGCTAAAACTAAGTTCAGTCAGAGAAGCATGTGGTCATCCACGTTTTATGTATATGTTTTATTCATACCGTTCATTTATTTTGCTAGCTCATTTATGTGCAGGTGCCCAAAATGAATTGGGTATAAAGCTCAAGTAGGCCACAATACAAGAAAATATAATTATAATTTATCCAAAACTTCATTTACCTTAAGAAAATTTTAATGGTAGGTATTCAATTTCTATTATTTCATGTGGTGCGTAGTACTTAGTTTTTGATCGGTTATATTTTGTTTTATCACGTATTTTAAAATTAGTTATAAAAATGAATAGACAACTTGTATAAAACAAATATACATCATGGGAGGTCCCATGGAGCTTTTCCACTAACAAGGTCGGCATTGGAAGGGTCACTACATGATTCGAGTCCAGTGAGGACCATCTATTCAGTGCATTTTATTGACGTGGACAATCCATGATAGTGGCCAGCAGATGTGAAAGCGGATTGGCTGGTGTACCTCATAGCAGTTACATAAGCTGTTGTATTGACGTCAACAAGTTTTATAGGTTTAATCATGAGATATGCGTTATATCCCAACTGTCCATTCATTTGGTGAGCTTGTCTTAAGACTAGAGACAAAAAATAAGATAGATATAACTATCAAGTGGACCACACTGCAAAAACTAGTGGGGGATTGAACGTCTACCATTGAAAACCTTTTTGGGCTCACAAAAGTTTTGGATCAATATGAAATTTGCTTTTCCTTTTAATTCAGGTATTTGTGACCTTATAAACAGATTGGATGTAAAATAAACATTACGGTGGGCCAAATTGTTGAATGGTGAAAATCATTATCTCTGCTGCTATTTATGGTGTGGTCCAGATGATCTTTGGATATGATTCATTTTTTGGATAATACTGTAAAATGAACTCTGAAAATAAATGAACGGTGTAGATATAATAAATACATGACTATGGGGCCATGTAACTTTGATCTCCTTTGAACCGTTCGTACAACTTGGGGGTGGAGGAGCGTCAGTGCTCGTCTTCCCACGACACACGTACCTACAGCAGCTATATAGCTGGAGTGAGGTACACCATCATCTGCTTCCAGCAGATGTACAGTTGTTTCTGTAACGACCTGAAAAATTCCGTACATTGGGTCGAGTACCACCTCGACCAGAAATCACATAGGATTAAATCCTTTAGAAATTTAACAAAGTTAACTAAGTACTAAACTCAATTAGTTATGAAATCCGTTAGGATCGCTTTAAATACGATCTGCAAGACCCAAAACTTGCAGAATCATTGACGCTAGGTTACCCTAAAGTTTAGAACCAAATCCATTCCCCGTCTGCTCTCGGGAATGAAACGAAACTTCGTATTAGGTCTAGATCGCATCTCGGGATTCCGATTAACCCGAAGTTAAGGAACTAGGACCGCCCCACTGGGCTTAACAATCATCTCAAAAATCAGCCTTATCCGATATTCCACGGCCATTCGTTTCGCATCGGAGCGAGGTAGTGTGAAAAACACTATTCACAAGCCGAAATAAATATCTGGAATAGTGATCTCATCATCGTTCGTTGACGCGTCAGTATTAAGCAACCTGACCGTCAGAATCAGACCAAATTACACCCTCGGATTAAGAAAAATTTCAGGAACATTTACATGTACTTGGAATTTCTGATCGTGGCCCACTGACCGTCGAACTGAAAGTGGTCCGCCACGTGCGATCTACGCATCCGAATGAGTCAAAAATGTAATCCCACGAACATCCATTGATGATAAGTTTAAGTCTGACGTTTGGTTCAAAAAGGCCTACCAGAACTCCCTTTTTGAGCTGGAAAAGCGCCGAATATCCTATATAAGCAGTACCCCATGAACCTAAGTCTATTCTCGTAATGTTTGAGGCTATAAAAGGGGCTTAGAGCAGCCCCTCTCACAGCCATACGAATTTAGGGAGAAACCCTAGAGGGAGAGAGAAAAAGAGAGGGAAGAACTTGGAGATCGTTGCCGATCTTCCTCCACTTGCACCGGATTGCTACACGGCCTACACCGCCTTATTCTCGGCGTTCTCCCGGTGTTTTCCGCCTCATTTGAAGGTAAGAAAACCTAACCCTAGGTCTGATTTGTGGTGGAATCGAAGTGGGGTGTATACCGACTAACCGATTCAACTCTTTAGGCTAGAAATCGGCCGTAAACGGAAGATCCATCACCCTTGCTGATTTATTCCGTTTCCAAAGGCAAAGGTGAGGACTTTAAGCTTATAAGTTACGGTTTTCAACGCTTTCAATGTCAGATAATGGTAGATTCATGATCTGCTTGCAAGTGCACATGTACAAAGTGCCTTCCGTTTCCTGTTTTGATTAACGGTGTGAAATATGGAATTTCACATATTCTAGGTATACGTATAAATACCGTATACGTATTTTTCTTGGATAAATGTTTGACATGTTTATTTAATGTATGATTATATGCTATATGAATAAAATGCTAGTTTGGCGAAAGGAATCGCTAAAATATATGTTCCTTTGTAAATGTGCCGTATGTTGAAAATACGTATTGAAGAAATACCGTATATACGTATTTCTTTTGGAATAATGTTTGTCATATGTATTTAATGTATGATTATACAATACATGATTAAAATACTAGCTTGGCGAAAAGAATCGCCGAAATCTATCTTCCTTTGTAAACACTATGTATGTCGAAATTGGGTATACGTAGAAGTACCCTATACGTATAAAATTCGCCGATGTGTTTGCTATGTTTATTTGCTTTGTATGAATATGTTGTATATGTATAAAATACTAGCTCGATAACGGGACAACCCTAGTACACCCTCCTCTAGCATACGTCATGTATGTTGAAGTAGTGTATTCCAAGTGTTGGCGAAATCACTTGCGAGTGTAAGTGTTTAAGTGTTAGAACCTTAGTTAGGTGCTGAGATGGGATTCTCCGCTACCTTAGAGTCATATATGACACTCTCCATGTGGTTGTTCACTCTAACCACTCACCTGTGAACTCTAGGATTTGTGTCCCTATGTGTATAGTGCTTTATAACATGCTTCGTAACATGCTTGATAACATGCTTTACAACATGCCTTATGAAATACTTTACTTCATGCTTTATAATACATGCTTTGCCCTATGCTTTACTTCATGTTTCACAACTGACTGAGCTTGGGACTATGTTCGTAGTCCAGGCATCCGGTATCAGACTTGAAGACGTGGTTGGGGTTTCGTTCCGCCACGCACGATGTGTTGGTGAACCCGAGTCGTGCTTCGGTTGGCGATAGTGGTTGGCCACACGAGGTGCTTCTGCGCCTCATATCGCCCAACTTGTTGTGCGCTCGAGCTAGCCGAACATATTAAGTAAACCGCATGCCTTATGTATGTTCACCATGTTTGGTCGCTAATGCTTGAACCTAGGGTACCAAACTTACCAGTGAAAAAATCCCGTTAACCATGGTACCTCGATCCGCTAAGACTCATGAGCCGGGCATGGTGGTATGGGACACCGTGGTCGGCCGTCGGCCTCTGTTGCCGGGACTACGTGCCTCCCGTAGTGACCAAAGTGAGCAACTCTACTCGTGAGCCGATTATGGTGGTATGGGACACTATATTCGTGCCTGTCGGCCTACACCGATAAGGTGATGGGGAGTGGTGCGGTCTTTGTGTGCACCACTGCGACCCTTTGTAGTGACCGCGAGCATACTGCAAGTTGCGGCGTGCCTTAGGGTTCGCCGCGATATATAGAGTATGAACTAGGCTGTTTTACGTATAGTTGTATCGTGATGAATCGTTTAAGGGGTGATGGGGGAGTGGTGCAACCTTTGTGCGTAACTGTACTGCCACAGGCCTCCTGCAGATGACCTAGAAAACACACCATCGTCGATATTAACTAGGGTGACGACCTAGATTGGATCATGTTTGGATATGATCTGAGGAGGTACCTTAGTTTCCCAACCTGCTTGTTTGAAATGAATTAATTAAAAACTTCGGTAATCATACTCATCATGCATCGCATGTGCACAGAAGATGTGGAGCAACTTGTGGGATGTAAGCATGCGCGAACGTGAGATGGTGTCGCATGAGGGAGGGTGTGGTGAGGGCATCCATCATACCTGCATTCATACTTGCATTAATCGAGTAACTAGGAGTGTTTGATTCTTGCTTTATCATTCTTGCTTGGCTTGTATTGGTAACATGATAACTTATATCTTCTTGTTCCACTTGAGTTAGCTACTCACTCCCACGTTACGGGACGGTGTTGCGCACACCAACCGGACTCTGTCTCGAGTTTAGGCGTCAGGCTATTACGGAGGCGGAGCCGATCTGACGAGGACCAGGAGGAGTTCTCGTATATGCGATTCGGCTAGCGGCTTCGATTAGTGCTCACGGATCGATGGGTTTTACTGATTGTATTTAGTTATTTTGACATTTTGTTTATTACACGAGACATGTATATTGTGACTCGGAAGGATTCATACTCGGATAATGAATCATTTATTTTGTTTCTTTACATACATATATACACGATCGGTCTTAAAACTTGCTTTTATACAAGCGATCTGGAGTATGAATTCTTGCTTTGGTATAATCTCATTCATGTTTATTGCGCTAACTCGGACAACATTTAACCATCATTGTGTATGTTGCATAAGTGATGCGTTGGAACTCGGGAGTTGAGTTCATACTCGACCCCGATTTTCGATGCGTTACAAGTTGGTATCGAGCATGATTTTGATTAAACCGGACCTGAGTTATGTCCCCACTACGTACGCTGATGCATTACACTTAGGAGGGTGCGCAAAATCTAGCAACAATCTTAGGGTCTCCCGATTTCGCCGTTCGGCGAAGTTCATTGCAAATGGACAGTTTGATCGAGTGCGTACTCGATCCCAACCACATTTATGGATCCCAAATCACTCCTAGACCGTCTATTGACGTGTCCAGGTCACAATCCCCCAAAGGTTAGTCGTTAAAAATCAGGAAAAATCTGATTTGATCGAAACTTACCGGAACTGACCGTTTTGGGCACCAAACTGAGTCCGTGGGCCCCACGATAAATCTAACAACAATTTGGACCAAGCCAGGGTGCATTTGGCACCCTGGGAGTCTGGTGAACAAGACCAGACCGCGGCAGCGCGGCTCCGGCCAAGCCCGACCGCGGCGCCACCGCGGCACCGGCGGCGGACCGCGCCCCCGTTGCTTTTCCGGCGTGGTTCCACACGTGGGGTTGGTCGGCCAGACCCCCCCTACCCCATGGCACGTGCCATTTTGGCCTTTGATTGGGTTTTAAGGGGCTGGAGCTCCCTTCTCTCCCATTTCCCCTCTTTTTCAAGCACCCCACCTCCATTTTCGATTTTTCTGAAAAACCATCCCTCCAAACCTTCAATCCCTCTATTTTCTTCCATAACTCACACACCACTACCTCCTACAACAGCCCTAGCCTCTCCCTTTCCCCATTTCCTCAAGTTGAAGCTCTCATACTCCTCCTTGGAGCAAAAAAATTGGGTAAACTCCTAACCCATTCTATTTTCTTTGTTTCCTTCTTCATTTTCTACCTCTTGAGCTTCTTCCACACCTATTGGGTTGTTGATTGTGGAAGGTAAAAGAGGTCAGCCCTTTGTTTCCCATTTTGGAAAATTTCCATGGCTCTCCTTGGTGTGGTGGCCACCATTTTCTCCATTTCCTCCATCCTATCTTTCATGGGAAAGAGGAAAACCGCGGCCGATGACGCCGGCCCAAGTAGGCCACCCGTTCTCCCGAAGAAAATCGATGTTGGGGCCGGCACAAGTACCGTGCGGGAGTTTAGGTCAAAGCGAGACCTGGATCCTGACCACCCCGCCAGAATGCTTATCCAATAGGCATGGAATATGGGCGCTTCGGGCCGCAAGGTAGTGTTTGAAGCTCATGTGGATGAGAGGATGTTTGGCCTACACCCGATGATGGACCACTTGGTGGATATCGGGTGGAATCATATTTTTGAAGGCGAGTCTCCCGCATGTGAGCACACGGTTCGTGCCTTCTACGCTCACATCATAGACGCATCAATAGAGCCTCTTCAGTTTACTGTCTCTGTGAGGGGCATAAGGCGCACCATCACTGTGGACGAAGTGGCTCGAATCACGAAGATCCCGCTTGGTCAAGTACAGCCTAGTGATGACTTCTCTAGGAGTGCGCGAGAAAGGGATCGCCGCACGCGATTTCTCTGTGGTCGCCGGGTTACTTGGAAGCGAGGAAGTTGTATTGCGGCGACAAAGATGTCTGAAGACTTCCATTTGCTCCATCACATCTTCACATACAATGTATACCCACGGTGGGGTAACCGCACGGAATGTACTAGGGTGATGGTGGACTTTACGTACAAGATGGGACGCCGGGGAAAACATATGCTGCCCACATTCATCCTATCCCGGATAGTTAATGTTGTTCGTTACGCCAGGAACGATCTTTCGCTCCCATTTGGCCGACTGTGCAACGGGATGGCTCGTGATGTAGGCTACAGATTGAATATGGAGGATCTTGCACCGGTCCGAGTCATAAATGAAGCGACACTCAGGAATATGAAGATCGGCCCCCAACAGCGGCAAGCCCGACTCGACGAGTCTGGAGATGAGTCGGATAGCGCCGGCGAAGAGAGTGTTGACCTCCAGGCTGACAGTGATGAGGAGCGCAGTGATGACATACAGGAGGAAGAACCTGAGGCTCAGGACACAGAGGAGAGTTCACCCCTGCGGCTCGGGAGAGCAGGGTGTGGATCGAGATGTATCGATGCGCGATTTACCGTTTGAGGAGAGGCAAGCCGCCTGCACAAGAAGAGGTTGGACAAGTTCGGGCTGAGATTGGACAGGTTCGGGCTGAGCTTGGTCAAGTTCGAACTAAACTTGAAGAGAATGAAGCCTACATGAAGAAGAATTTCAAGAAGATGTCCGTCTGGCCCGAAGGCCATCTGTGCTGTGCGCAGGATAAGAATGCTCCTCCTCCACCGCCTACTTCGGATGCTTAGTCATCCATATCGTTGTTTGTTGTGTTTGCTTTGGTTACCGCGATAGGCGGTTTGTGTTTTCGTTCTGATGATGTATTAGGTAGTAGAATGTTAGTGTTTGATGTGTGGATGTATTGGCTATAATGTAATTTCAGTCATGATTCATGTAAACTCTGTAGTTCATGTATTATGACAATTTTGAGTTAATGAAAAGCATATAGCCTCTTTTGTTTGATGATGTGTGGAATGCTTAAGTGCTTTATGGAGTGTATTATGCTGTATCTCACAAATGCTGTACCCTGTGTTGTATAGGGCATGCCGCGACAGTATACGTGAACACCGCACATCTCCTTTTGATCGCTCCATGGACCAGACACCTTCTAGTAGTAGTGGTCCTACGGACCGTGGGTTGGGATCCGATCAGCCCCCTGCTGGTCCTACTGGCGGGTTGCCACCATACACGCCCCCGGTCCGTGAGCAGTTCCGGCCATCATCGTCTGCGCAGCATGACTCCCAGGACTCGTAGATCCGACCGATAGGTTTGAGCAGCTGATGATGATGATGCATCGACGGCAGATGCGACGGCGGCAGAGATGCGACCCGCGGCGATGCGAGCGGCGGCAGCAGCCAGATCAGAGGCGGGAGCGACATCGGCGGCTTATGGCCACTATCGGCGAGGCCTTGTCCGTGGTGGTAGTGCGACTCCACCTACGACTCTGTTTGTCTGCCGGGCACCACGAGCCTCTGCTCGGTGTGAGGATGTGCCCACTGCCTCCACCGTGGTGCCTCCTACGGAGATGTCGGCACGCGCGGTCTACTCGAGCGGTTTCGGCGCTTGAGGCCTCCTTCGTTCATGGGCACTCATGGCCCGAGGAGGCGGTTTTGGCTTGACCGCATCTCGAAGATGCTTCGGATCTTTGCATTGCTCGAGGCGAGCGGCGGTAGAGGCGGCGCCTTCATGTTTGAGAGGGAGGCGAGTTTATGGTGGGACGGTGTGTTGCGGTGCATCGCGGCGGACTACGTATGGACACAGGGAGGCGTTTGAGTTCCGGTTCCATGAGAAATACTACCGCCGGCTTGCAGGCATGAGCGGGAGGACGAGTTCTGCGCCTCGGGCGGGGAGGCATGACCATTACAGTAGTACGAGCACCGCTTCACCGAGTTGGGCCGCTTTGTCCCGACTATACTAGTGGACGAGCGGTGCGGATGCGTCGATTTTCATTGGGCTTGCGGCCGGAGATACGGTCGAAGATATCTTTGCCTCACCATACCTACATATGCGGCCTTTGGTTCACATGTCTATGACGGCGGCGGGATGTGGACCGGTTGGCCGATCACGTGGCACTATGGTTGCGAGGCCACGGCAGGAGATACTGAGAGCGGGCCTATCCTGGGCAAGAGGCCTCGTGTTGACTCGCCTCCTAGGATCGCGGCGCCGGGGGCTCGGATGAGGCGCCCTATTGTGACACACGTATTGCGGGAAACGGGTCATCCTATCGGGAGTTGCTTCGCGCGGATGAAGGACGGTGGTTTCTCTCGCCACAGATGATGGGCCGTTCTCGCCCACAGGCCATATCAGCTCCACCGCTGCAGACGGCTCCTGCACATCCTTCCTTCCGACCTCCTGTGCAGCACTTCAGGCCGCCACAGCGACCCTTGGCTCCTCAGCCGAACCGCCAGCAGCAGGCTCGCGTTCATACTCTCGTGGCTGAGGCACCTGAGACGTCGGTTCCAGCTCCGACGGCTTTCGAGGGTACGGCTTTTATTCACGACACTCCCGTCTCTTTATTGGTGGACACTGGGTCCACTACTTCTATTATTTCTTGTGGGGCGGTGAAGCGCCTATCTTTGCATACGATTCCCACTAAGGGAATGAGACTTACTACGGCTACCGGGACTTGTTCGGATGTCACACGATTGTGCGAGGGTTGCTCGGTAGTCTTGGGTAGCAGCACAGTGCTCGTCGACCTCATTGTTGCTCCGCTGTGGCACTACGACGTTATCCTTGGCATGGATTGGCTCACCAGGATGAGGGCGGAGGTGGATTGCGACACTCGGATCGTGACGGCTTATGGACTGACGGCGCGTGCGGCTTTCACGTTCCGGTGCGGAGGTCGATTGGCCTGTCGAGTTGATTGTTATCTTGCTTTGCTTGTGCCGACCGATGGTCCGACAGTAGATAGTACGCCAGTGGTTCGAGACTTCGCAGGCGTGTTTGAGACTATCCCGGGTTTACCTCCTCGGCGTGAGATTGATTTTACGATAGATCTTACGCCTGGTGCGACGCCCATCTCGTTGCCTACGTATCGTATGCCTCCATGTGAGATGGAGGAGCTGCGGACACAGATTGATGTACTTGTAGAGAGAGGTTTTATCCGACCTAGTGTGTCTCCTTGGGGAGCACTGTGTTGTTCGTGAAGAAGAAGGGCGGGTCGCTACGGTTGTGTATTGATTACCGTAGGGAACCAGTCACGGTGAAGAACAAGTATCCTTTGCCCGGGATTGACGATCATTCGATCGGTTGAGAGGGGCGAAGTATTTCTCAAAGATTGATCTCCGGTCGAGTTACCACCGGTTGCGTGTGAGAGAGGAGGACGTGCGAAAGACGGCCTTCGGGACGTGCTTTGGGCACTACGAGTTCTTAGTGATGTCGTTCGGTCGACGAACGCACCCGCCGTGTTCATGGATCGATGAACCGGGTATTTCGGCCCTTCCTCTCCGATTCGTCATCGTCTTCATCGATGACATCTTGATATACTCTCCGAGTCGGGAGGAGCACGAGGAGCACTTGCGGCGGTATTGGAGACGAAGAAGAACCGGTTGTTTGCGCAATACAAGAAGTGCGACTTCCGCGGGAGGAAGTCAAGTTCCTGGGACATGTAGTGTCCAAGGATGGGATATTGATGGACCTTGCTAAGGTAGGCTGCGGTTCGGGATGCGGCGGCTGAATCGATTCTTGAGGTGAGGAGTTTCCTTGGCACTGGTGGGTACTTATAGACGTTTCATTCGGGATTTCTCGAAGATCGCCAGAGCCCTTGTCTCGGTTGACTCGAAAGGACACGAAGTTCGCTGGAATGAGAAGGCGGAGGCGGCTTTTAAGGAGGCGAAGGACAAGTTGACGTCCGCCCCCATGTGCTAGTATTGCGAGAGCAAGGGGTGAAATACACGGTGTATCTTGACGCGTCTCGCGTTGGTTTGGGTTGTGTGTTGATGCGAGAAAGATAGGGTGATATCGTATGCCTCGAGACAATTAAGGAAGCACGAGGAGAATTACCCTACACATGACACAGGTTGGCGGGTCATCTTTGCATTGAAGCTCTGGAGACATTACCTCTATGGTGAGGAGTTCGAGCTTTTACTGCGACCACAAGAGCCTTAAATACATATTCACGCACGAGATTTGAATATGAGGCAGTGCCGATGGATGGAGACCTTGAAGGACTTTAAGTTCGAGGTTTCCTACCATCTGGCAAGGCGAACCTTGTGGCGGCGCGTTGAGCCGCAAGAAGGCGATTGCATTTGCGGCACCGCTGATGGTAGCCGAGTGGGATATGGTAGAGTTTGTGCGGGACTTCGAGCAGAGACTCACTGTCGAGGAGCCATTTGAGTGTGTTGCGCACATTCGGGTGCGGCCACTTATCGACGACAGGATTGTTGAGGCCCAGGAGGGCGACATACGCAGTGCCGTCGAGCTTCGAGAGCAGGCTAGCGACGCCGTGGACTCAGTGGAGAGTTGGATCTGACGGGGGTCTACGATTTCGTGGCCGCCTATGTGTTCCAGATGTGCCTGACTTGAGACGCGAGCTTCTCGAGTCTGCCCATAATTCGAAGTTTGCGATGCATCCTGGTAGCACGAAGATGTACCAGGATATGAGACGGACGTACTGGTGGGACAACATGAAGGCCCACATTGCTGAGTTTGTGTCTCGGTGTCTGACGTGCCAGCAGGTCAAGGCAGAACATCGCCGACCTCCTGGGCTCATTCAGCCCATGCCTATAGCGGAGTGGAAGTGGGACTTCATCTCCATGGACTTCATATCAGGGTTGCCGAAGACGAGGAGGGGGCACGATTCCATTTGGGTGATTGTGGACCGGTTGACCAAATCGGCCCATTTCCTCCCTATCAGAGTTACGAACTCTGCAGACAGAGCTGGCTAGACTGTATATCAGGGAGATCGTCCGTCTGCACGGAGTTCCTTTAGAGATTGTGTCGGACGAGAGACACGCGGTTCACATCCATCTTACGGACTCGTATCCGGAGGCGATGGGTGTGAAGTTGAAGTTCGAGTCTGGCGTTTCATCCTCGGGCGTGGGCGGACGGAGCGAGTGAATCGGTGCTGGAGGATATGTTGCGGCGTGTGTGTTGGACTTCAGGACGGTTGGGACGACTGTCTTCCGTCGCGAGTTCGCCTATAACAACGGCTTCCGGGCGACGATTGGCATGGCGCCATATGAGGCTCTATATGGTCGACCTTGTAGAGCACCGCACTTGTTGGGCGAGGTTGGAGAGCGTAGCTGATTGGCCCGAGTTGGTACGGGCGACTACGAGAGAAGGTAGACATTATCGGCGTCGATTACTCACGGCGCAGAAGCGAGCGACGAAGAGTTACGCCGATACGAGGCGGCGACCGCCGGAGTTCGAGGTTGGTGATCATGTGTTCCTTCGGGTTTCCCCATGAAGGGAGTCCTTCGGTTTGGGAAGAAGGGGAAGCTCACACCGAGGTTCATCGGTCCATTTCGATCTTGGATCGAGTGGGTGATGTGGCGTATCGTCTCGCCTTGCCTACACCACTTGCTTGTACATAACGTATTTCATGTATCTCTTTGAAGAAGTACGTTCACGATCCTTCGCATATCATCGGATGGGAGCAGAATGCAGTTGAGCGAGGATGCGACATATGAGTTGCGCCCGACGCGCATCCTTGACAGAAGGAGCAGTGCTTCACGTAGCAAGGTCATCCCACTTGTGAAGGTACTTTGGACACATCATTCGAGGAGGAAGCTACAGGAGGCGAGGCCGAAGTCGGGAAGAACTACCCTCGATTCTCGAGGAGTGAACAGTATAAATTTCGAGGACGAAATTTTTGTTTAAGGGGGGGTAGATTGTAACGACTGAAAAATTCCGTACATTGGGTCGAGTACCACCTCGACCGAGAAATCACATAGGATTAAATCCTTTAGAAATTTAACAAAGTTAACTAAGTACTAAACTCAATTAGTTATGAAATCCGTTAGGATCGCTTTAAATACGATCTGCAAGACCCAAAACTTGCGAGAATCATTGACGCTTAGGTTACCCTAAAGTTTAGAACCAAATCCATTCCCCGTGCTCTCTCGGGAATGAAACGAAACTTCGTGTGGGTCTAGATCGCATCTCGGGATTCCGATTAACCCGAAGTTAAGGAACTAGGACCCCCTATGGGCTTAACAATCATCTCAAAAATCACCTTATCAGATATTCCACGGCCATTCGTTTCGCATCGGAGCGAGGTAGTGTGAAAAACACTATTCACAAGCCGAAATAAATATCGGAATAGTGATCTGCATCGTTCGTTGTGACGTCGGTATTAATACAACCCTGACCGTCGAATCGGACAAATTACACCCTCGGATTAAGAAAAATTTCGGGAACATTTACATGTACTTGGAATTTCGATCGTGGCCACCGACCGTCGAGCCGAAAGTGGTCCGCCACGTGCGATCTACGCATCCGAATGAGTCAAAAATGTAATCCCACGAACATCCATTGATGATAAGTTTAAGTCTGACGTTTGGTTCAAAAAGGCCTACCAGAACTCCCTTTTGAGCTGGAAAAGCGCCGAATATCCTATATAAGCAGTACCCCATGAACCTAAGTCTATTCTCGTAATGTTTGAGGCTATAAAAGGGCTTAGAGCAGCCCCTCTCACAGCCATACGAATTTAGGGAGAAACCCTAGAGGGAGAGAGAGAAAAGAGAGGAAGAACTTGGAGATCGTTCTTTAGATCTTCCTCCACTACCTTGGATTGCTACACGGCCTACACCGCCTTATTCTCGGCGTTCTCCGGTGTTTTCCGCCTCATTTGAAGGTAAGAAAACCTAACCCTAGGTCTGATTTGTGGTGGAATCGAAGTGGGGTGTATACTGACTAACCGATTCAACTCTTTAGGCTAGAAATCGGCCGTGCGGAAGATCCATCACCCTTCTTGCCGATTTATTCCGTTTCCAAAGGCAAAGGTGAGGACTTTAAGCTTATAAGTTACGGTTTTCAACGCTTTCAATGTCGGATAATGGTAGATTCATGATCTGCGCTTGCAAGTGCACATGTACAAAGTGCCTTAGTTTCTGTTTTGATTAACGGTGTGAAATATGGAATTTCACATATTCTAGGTATACGTATAAATACCGTATACGTATTTTTCTTGGATAAATGTTTGACATGTTTATTTAATGTATGATTATATGCTATATGAATAAAATGCTAGTTTGGCGAAAGGAATCGCTAAAATATATGTTCCTTTGTAAATGTGCCGTATGTTGAAAATACGTATTGAAGAAATACCGTATACGTATTTCTTTTGGAATAATGTTTGTCATATGTATTTAATGTATGATTATACAATACATGATTAAAATACTAGCTTGGCGAAAAGAATCGCATGAAATCTATCTTCCTTTGTAAACACTATGTATGTCGAAATTGGGTATACGTAGAAAGTACCCTATACGTATAAAATTACCGATGTGTTTGCTATGTTTATTTGCTTTGTATGAATATGTTGTATATGTATAAAATACTAGCTCGGTAAACGGACAACCCTAGTACACCCTCCTCTAGCATACGTCATGTATGTTGAAGTAGTGTATTCCAAGTGTTGGCGAAATCACTTGCAGTGTAAGTGTTTAAGTGTTAGAACCTTAGTTAGGTCTTTGAGATGGGATTCTCCGCTACCTTAGAGTCATATATGACACTCTCCATGTGGTTGTTCACTCTAACCACTCACCTGTGAACTCTAGGATTTGTGTCCCTATGTGTATAGTGCTTTATAACATGCTTCGTAACATGCTTGATAACATGCTTTACAACATGCCTTATGAAATACTTTACTTCATGCTTTATAATACATGCTTTGCCCTATGCTTTACTTCATGTTTCACAACCGTGAGCTTGGGACTATGTTCGTAGTCCAGGCATCCGGTATCGACTTGAAGACGTGGTTGGGGTTTCGTTCCGCCACGCACGATGTGTTGGTGAACCCGAGTCGTGCTTCGGTTGGCGATAGTGGTTGGCCACACGAGGTGCTTCTGCGCCTCATATCGCCCAACTTGTTGTGCGCTCGAGCTAGCCGAACATATTAAATAAACCGCATGCCTTATGTATGTTCACCATGTTTGGTCGCTAATGCTTGAACCTGGGTACCAAACTTACCATGAAAAATCCCGTTAACCATGGTACCTCGATCCGCCAAGACTCATGAGCCGGCATGGTGGTATGGGACACCGTGGTCGAGCCGTCGGCCTCTGGCGGGGCTACGTGCCTCCCGTAGTGACCAAAGGTGAGCAACTCTACTCGTGAAGAGCCGATTATGGTGGTATGGGACACTATATTCGCGCCGTTCGGCCTACACCGATAAGGTGATGGGGAGTGGTGCGATCTTTGTGTGCATACCACAGCGACCCTTTGTAGTGGACCGCGAGCATACTCTGAAGTTGCGGCGTGCCTTAGGGTTCGCCGCGATATATAGAGTATGAACTAGGCCTGTTTCAGTATAGTTGTATCGTGATGAATCGTTTAAGGGGTGATGGGGAGTGGTGCAACCTTTGTGCGTAATGTACCAGCGGCACTACTCTGCAGATGACCTAGAAAACACACCATCGTCGATATTAACTAGGATCGGTGACGACCTAGATTGGATCATGTTTGGATATGATCTGAGGAGGTACCTTAGTTTCCCAACCCTGTCTTGTTTGAAATGAATTAATTAAAAACTCGGTAATCATACTCATCATGCATGCATCGCATGTGCCCTGGAAGATGTGGAGCACTTGTGGGATGTAAGCATGCGCGAACGTGAGATGGTGTCGCATGAGGAGGGTGTGGTGAGGGCATCCATCATACTGCATTCATACTTGCATTAATCGAGTAACTAGGAGTGTTTGATTCTTGCTTTATCATTCTTGCTTGACCGTATTGGTAACATGATAACTTATATCTTCTTGTTCCCACCGAGTTAGCTACTCACTCCCACGTTACGGGACGGTGTTGCGCACACCAACTACGACTCGTCTCGGTTTAGGCGATCCGGCTATTCGGAGGCGAGAGCCCGACACGACGAGGACCAGGAGGAGTTCTCGTATATGCGGATTTTGGCGGCTTCGATTAGGTCACCAGGACTGATGGGTTTTACAGAGATTGTATTTAGTTATTTTGACATTTTGTTTATTACACAGACATGTATATTGTGACTCAGAAGGATTCATACTCTGGATAATGAATCATTTATTTTGTTTCTTTACATACATATATACACAGTCAGTCTTCCGCTTGCTTTTATACAACTGATCTGGGTATGAATTAACTGCTTTGGTATAATCTCATTCATGTTTATTGCGCTAACTCAGACAACATTTAACCATCATTGTGTATGTTGCATAAGTGATGCGTTGGAACTCGGGAGTTGAGTTCATACTCGACCCCCGATTTTCAGGGCGTTACAGTTTCACCCGACCATCTCTGGTGGGCCGTATGTGGATGGCGATGCAAGGAAAAAGGAACTCTCTTGGGGGACACGGATTGCACAGGGACAATGAATTAATGGACAGTGCTCTGTCGGCCCACCATGATGTATGTATCTCATCCACACCGTCCATCGATTTTTCCAGCTCATTTTAGGCACTATCTTCAAAATTGAGGTAGATCCAAATCTCAAGTGGACCACACCACAGGAAACAGTGATGATTGAACACGCACCATTAAAAACTTCCTAAGGCCTGCTGTAATGTTTATTTTCCATCCAACCCGTTGATTAGTCTACATAGAACTTGATGAAGGGAAAACAAAAATATCAGCTTAATCCAGCACTTTTTTAGCCCCCGAGAAGTTTTTAATGGTGATCATTCAACCACCACCTTTCCCTTTGGTGTGGTCCACCTTATATACGTCTCATTTTTGGTACTTGTAATTAAAATGAGCTTTAAAAATGGATGGACGGTGTGGATAAAATAAAAACATTATGATAGGCCCCACGGAGGACTGTCCACTAGCGAGCGTGAGTATGCAATCAGTGTCCTCTCACATGGGCTTTGGTGGTAAGATCCTGAAGACATTCCGTGATTGACAGCATAGATGCATGTCTGCCATTGGATCATATTCCCACATCTCTCCATCATGAAAGAAAACCGTCTCCTTAATTATGCCCATGTATAGTGAACGGTCCACGTGGCACTTTGTGGACCGTTGCTCGTGACTATCATTAAAGTTGCTATCTGATTCCTAAGCCTTATATCTGGGCCTTTCATACCCAAAAACCAAAACAGTCCACCATGTCTGGGTACGGATTAGGTGAGGCAGGGGTCACAACTTAGTGGGCCTTTCATAAAATATAACACTCACTGTTAGATCTTCAACTTTGTAACATTTAAAAAAATCATATTTAAAATAAATAAATTGATATGGATTTATCAAACATTTGCCTTTATTTATATATGACATTTCTCTGTTTCCATAATTTGATTTTGTAATGATTTATGTGGAAAAATAAAGAGAACATGTTATTTAGAAAATAATATTATGTCGTTAAATAAATAATTTTCGAAATATGAACAAAACTTACAATATAAGATCAAAAATAAAATTTTAAGGATGAATCTCTCTCTCTCTCTCTCTCTATACATATATATATATATATATATATATATATATATATATATATATATATATATATATATATATATATATATATATATATATAAAAGAAGGGAGAGAGAGGAATGATCACCTGCACACCACCTTATGTAGATCACCTGTGCGCACCTTTGCACGCATATCACGGGCACAGAATTCTAATGGTCCACATGATGTGGCACCCCCCTGAAACCTCACGAGCCCAATTTTCTTCCCGATATAAAACTCTAGTGGGTCATGGCAAAAGGAAATAGTTTGCTCTCTTAATTTGGTGCCGCATCAGGTGGACCGTTGAGATTCTGTGCCCATGACACATGTGCAAAGGTACACATGGGTGTTCACGTAAAAAGGTGCGCAGGCGAGTATTCCTCTCTCTCTCTCTCTCTCTCTCTCTCTCTCTCTCTCTCTCTCTCTCTCTCTCTCTATATATATATATATATATATATATATATATATATATATATATATATATATATATATTACATCATATGGTTGAACATATACTTATCTTGTATATATTGGATTAGGCATAATTCAAGCCAAGCACTTACTCATTGTCTAATCAGGGTTTGGACTGTGTGTACAACAGCCCATCAGCTCTGTTCCTTAGGTTTGCAAAGGCAATTTCACAATATACACAGAATGTCAAAACTCAGCTTTTAATCTTTTATACCGCTCATATTTATTTTGTAGCTTGTGATCCACCTAAGAAACACATGGGCTTGGGCTCGGGTTCGAACACGGCATAAACATTTCCAGCCATCATTGAGCTAGAGTATTTTGGTTCATCATGCGGTCAGGCTGAGCCCGGGCCTATGTTGAACAATGAGGGCTGAGAGGACAGAGGTTATCTCGGTCAGTTGGCTAACCCAAAGATGTCTCTTGATGAATTTATCTTGGCCCAAATGACCCAAACCCAACTCGGAAGTGAGTGGGGCCAGTTGATCGACGGGCCAACTTGACCCACTCACACCCCTAGATGTGAGCATGTTTCAGCATTTCCTATTATATATGGCTAAAATGGGCCAGCCCAATTATTTCCGGGTGCCATACGTACAAAGGCAGGGCTTATTAACGGCTTGGATACTCGGTCCAAATTAGCTATGGCTGTCAACGGTACAACGACATGTGGCCCATTTCATGATGGGCCATTCCTGTAATGCATAATGCATGATGATGCCCACCTAATGAACAGCCCAATCTTTCACAAATGTGAGAGGCTGGGCTTAGGGTCACACCGTGCATAATCACCATGAACATGGCTCGGGCCTTTTCGCTTGACCCGATGATGTGTTAATTTGCAAGCCTGGCTTGGATAGACCCAGCCCAGCCCCTTGAGAGCCCACCCCGACTCTGTGAGGACAACATGATGTATTTGTTTTATCCATGACATCCTTCCATTTTTCCGGCTCATTTTAGAGTATGAACCCAAAAATCACACCACATGAAATAATGGGGATAATGACGATGACCGTTGAAATCTTTGGAGGGCCCACCATGATGTTTATTTGCCATTGAACTTGTTTATAAGTTCACAAATATCAGCTTGATCTAAAGCTTTTTTGACCTTTAAAGATGTTTTCACCGGTAGTGATTTAATCTCCTTTGTTTTCTTTGGTGTGGTTCACTTGAACCCTGGATCTGCCCATAAATGAGCTGATAAAACCAAGTCGGACGGCATAGATAAAACAATTACATCACAGCGGGCCCCACAGAGATATCCCTGTGACCTAGTCTCCCGGCAATCCACGAATGTTTATATGCACATGTGTCTACATGCGCATGCATGTAGTCTCATACAAGTGTACCAAGAGAAAGGTCCATATTCAACTTCAATTCTAATAGACGGTGAAGATGGGCTCCTTCGAGTTCGGAAGTGACGCCTTTCATGGAAGGGCTTTGGCAGTAATTTCATTACAAGGCCCTCGATCAACGGTAGATAATTGTGACTCACAAAAATCTAACTAGTCAAGACATTTACATACATTTGATAAAGCATAAAATAAAACATTTTATACCAATTAAATACAACCATATACAGTCGTAGCCGCCCGAGTTGGATTTTGAACCGAGTCGGGCCGAACTGGGAGGTATCCGAACTCGGATTGAATTCACTTTCGGGCCTAGAAAATTGGCCCGTCCTTACCTGAACTTAGTTCCTAGTCGGGCCGAATGTATACAAGTGTTTATATTCAACTTCAATTCTAATAGACGGTGAAGATGGGCTCCGGAAGTGACCCTTACAATTTCCATGTAGGTGCTCGAAAAGCTATACTGCCCCACCATAATGTATGTGTTTTATCCACATGGCCCATCCATTTTGCCAGCTCATTTTAATAACTTTCAGAAGCCATAAAAGTTTTGGATCAAGCTGATATTTGGAATAAGAGGTTTTTAATCGCATTACTTAGATCATTTAAGATTTGAATTACTTTATTTTTGGGACTGAGCCCTAAAATTAGTTGATAAAATGAATAGATGACATTGATAAAATATATCCATCATGGTGGCCATAGGCTATGCACCAGAGCCGAAACCAAGTTCCGTCCAAGAACAATGTGGTCATCACTGTTATGTATATGTTTTATTATACCATTCATTTATTTTGCTAGCTCATTTATGTGCAGGAGCCCAAAATGAGTTGGGTATAAAGCTCAAGTAGGCCACAATGCAAGAAAATATAATTATAGTTTATCCAAAACTTCATTTACCCTAAGAAATTTTTAATGGTGGGTATTCAATTCCTATTGTTTCATGTGGTGTATAATACTTAAGTTTTTGATATGTCATATTTTATTTTATCACTATTTTTAAATTAGTTAGAAAAATAAATGGACAACTTGTATAAGACAAATACACCTCATGGAAGGTCCTGTAGAGCTTTTCCACTAACAAGGTTGGCATTGGAAGGGTCACTACAGAATCCGAGTCCAGTGACGACCATCTATTCAGTGCGTTCCATTGATGTGGACAATCCATGATAGTGGCCAAGATGTGGAAGCGGATTGGAGGCACAACAGCTTGTACACCTATATAAGCTGTTGTATTGACATCAACAAGTTTTATAGGTTTGATCATGAGATTGCGTTATATTCCAACCGTCCATTCATTTTGTGAGCTTGACTTAAGGCTAGAGACGAAAGTTAAGATAGATCTAGCTATCAAGTGGACCACACTGCAAAAACTAGTAAGAGATTAAACATCTACCATTGAAACCCTTTTTGGGGTCACAAAAGTTTTGGATCAACATGAAATTTGCTTTTCCTTTTAATTCAAGTATTTGTGACCTTATGAATAGATTAGACGTAAAATAAATATTATGGTGGCCTTAAAAAATGGTTTAACGGTGAAAATCATTATCTCCGCTGCTATTTATGGTGTGGTCCAGATAATCTTTGAATATGATTCATTTTTTGAATACTATTCTAAAATGAACTCTAAAAATAAATGAACGGTGTAGATATAATAAATACATCACTGTGGGGCCATGTAACTCTTATATCCTTTGACCCGTTCCTATACGTCAGATCCTGAGGAGCGTCAGTGCTCGTCTTCGCACGATCCGTACCAACAGCAGCTATATAGCTGGAGTGAGGTACACCATCCACTCTGCTTCCAGCAGATGTACAGTTCTTTCGCCGACCGTCTCTGGTGGGCCGCATGTGGATGGCGATGCAAGGAAAAAGGAACTCTCTTGGGGGATACGAATTACACAGGGACAATGAATCAATGGACAACAGTGCTCTGTCAGCCCACATGATGTATGTATCTCATCCACGCCGTCCATTGATTTTTCCACCTCATTTTAGGGACGAGCTTCAAATTTGAGGTAGATCCAAATCTCAAGTGGACCACACCACAGGAAACAGTGATGATTAAACATGCACCATTAAAAACTTCCTAAGGCCTGCTGTAATGTTTATTTTCCATCCAACCCGTTGATTAGTCCACATAGAACCTGATGAATGGAAAACAAAAATATCAGCTTGATCCAAAACTTTTTTAGCCCCCGAGAAGTTTGTAATGGTGGTCATTCAACCACCACCTTTCCCTTTGGTGTGGTCCAAATTTGATTTATATACGTCTCATTTTTGGTAGTCGTAACTAAAATGAGCTTTAAAAATGGATGGACGGTGTGGATAAAATAAAAACATTATGGTAGGCCCCACAGAGGACTGTCCACTAGCGAGCGTGAGTATGCAATCTGCGTCCTCTCACATGGGCTTTGGTGGTAAGATCCAGAAGACATTCCGTGATTGACAGCATAGATGCATGTCTGCCATTGGATCATATTCCCAGGTCTCTCCATCATGAAAGAAAACCGTCTCCTTAATTATGCCCACGTATAGTAAACGGTCCACGTGGCACTTTGTGGACCGTTGCTGGTGACTATCATTAAAGTTGCTCTCTGATTCCTAAGCCTTATCTCTGGGCCTACCCAAAAACCAAAACGGTCCACCATGTCTGGGTACGGATTAGGTGAGGCAGGGGTAACAACTTTGTGGGCCAGGCCTTGACCATGGGCCCACCTCAATTTACGTGTTATATATCCACATCGTACATCCGTTTTAAGGGGGATTAAATTTTAGTGGACCACACTATGGGAAACAACTGTTAAAAACTTTCGTAAGCCATAAATGTTTTGGATCATGCTGATATTTGAATAAGGAGGTTTTTAATGACATTGCTTAAATCATTTAAGATTTGGATTTACTTTATTTTTTGGACTGAACCATAAAATGAGTTGATAAAATGAATAGACCACATTGATAAAATATATACATCATAGTGGGACATAGGAGCTTTCTATGGACTGAAGCTGAAATCAAGTTCCGACTAAGAAGCATGTAGGGCTGTACATGAACTGGGCTAGCCCGATTAACTAGCTCGACTCGGCCCGACCCGAAATTGAGTTCGGGTCGGGACGAGTCATTTTCTTTGACCCGAAATTGAGTTCGAGCCGAGTTCGGATAAGTTCCAATTCAGCCCGACTCAGCCCGAAACCCAACCTGGCTTGACTGGGCCGTTTATATATATATATATATATATATAATTTTCCTAAATTCTTACCATAACCATTTACAGCAATCCACGTTGTTCAAATCGTGGGTTCCTTTGTAGATGGGGCAAAGTGCTAAAAATTGATGACAAAAATCCTTCCCAAAAATCAAGGTTGTTTAGGTTATCTGTCAAAACCCTTTCCATGGAGTAGATGAAGCAGAGTAAAAAAATCAAAATCGTCCAAATCGTGGGTTCGAAATTGGCCCAAACTCGCCTAATTGCTAACCAGGCCGGGTTCGGGTTGGACATGTTGGCCTGGTGACCGGGCCAGGCCGGGTTCGGGCAGGTGACCGGGCTAGGCCGGGTTGAGCCCAGTTCAACTCGATTCAGCCCGATGTACACCCCTAAAAGCATGTGGTCATCACCATTATGTATATGTTTTATTTATACTATTAGTTTATTTTACTAGCCCATTTATGTGTAGGAGCCCAAACTGAATAGGGTATAAAGCCCGAGTAGGCTACAATGCAAGAAAATATAATTATACCTTGTTCAAAACTTCTGTGACCTTAAGAAAATTTTAATGATAGGTATTCAATTCGTATTGTTTCATGTGGTGCGGTTTACTTGAATTTTTGATATGTCACATTTTATTTGATCTTATATTTTAAAATTAGTTAGAAAAATGAATGGACAACTTATATAAAACAAATACATCATGGGAGGTCCAATGGAGCTTTTCCACGACCAAGGTCTGCATTGGGAGGGTCACTGCAGAATTCGAGTCCAGTGAGGACCATCCATTCAGTGTGTTTTATTGACGTGGACAGTCCATGATAGTCGCCAGCAGATATACAGTTCTTTCACCGGACCATCTCTGGTGGGCCCCATGTGGATGGCGATGCAAGGAAAAAGGAATTCTCCTACAGGACACGGATTGAATAGGGACAATGATGCCAATGGACAGTGCTCTGTTGGCCCACCATGATTCATGTGTTTCATCCATGCCGTCCATCGATTTTTAAAGATCATTTTAGGCACGATCCTCAAAATTTAGGTAGATATAAATCTCAAGTGGACCACACCAAATGAAACAGTGATGATTGAACACGCACCATTAAAAACTTCCCAAGGCCTGCTTTAATGTTTATTTGCCATCCAACCCGTTGATTAGGCCACATAGAACTTAACGAAGGGAAAACAAAAATATCATCTTGATCCAAAACTTTTTCGGGCCCCAAGAAGTTTTTAATGGTGGTCATTCAGCCACCACCTTTCCTTGTGGTGTGGTCCATCTGGGATTTACGTACTTCTCATTTTTGGGTCTCATTCATAAAATGAGCTTTAAAAAAGGATGGACGGTGTGGATAAAACAAAACAATCATGGTGGGCCCCACAGAGGACTGTCCACTAGCGAGCGTGAGTATGCAATCTGCGTCCTCTCACATGGGCTTTTTGTGGTAAGAACCAGAAGACATTCTGTGATTGACATGCATGTCTGCCATTCGATCAGATTCCCAGCTCTCTCCATCATGAAAGAAACCCATCTCCTTAATCATGCCCATGTATAGTGAACGGTCCACGTGGCACCCTGTGGACCGTTGCTGGTGACAATCATTAAAGTTGCTCTCTGATTCCTAAGCCTTATCTCTGGGCTTTTCATACCCAGATTGACCAAAACGGTCCACCATGTCTGGGTATGGATTAGGTGAGGCAGGGATAATAACTTAGTGGGCCAGGCCTTATATCTACGCCGTACATCCGTTTTTGCACATCATTTTAGGGTATGGTTCCAAAAATGAGGCAATTCCAAATTTCAGGTGGACCACAGAGTAGGGATTGAATTCCAACCATTAAAAACTTCTTGATGGCTACAAACGCTCTCGATCGAGCTGATATTTGTGTTTTCCATTCATCCAGGTTCTTTTGACCTTATCAATAGGCCCGATGGCAAATAAACATTACGGTGGGCCCCAAGAAGTTTTTAATGGTGGGCGTTCAATCACCATTGTTTTCAGGTAGTGTGGTCCGCTAGAGATTTGGATCTTCCCCATTTTTAGGACCATGTACTAAAATGATTTGGCAAAACTGATGGATGGCGTGGATATACAACATATACATCGAGGTGGGCCCTATGGTCAGGGATTCACCCTGTGGGACCACGATCCAACCATGATGGGCTAGAGCTGTCAACGAAATGGACCTGGGTAGGTTTTGGCTCGAACTTTGAACGGGTCGGATTGGATATATCAGGCTAAGTCTGTCCAAACTTGAGTTTGCTCGAGGTGGGCAGGCCTTTATGGATGGGCCACTCTTTTACTCTCATGGGATTTAGTGGGCCTGGGCCATTGAATTGCTCCTACTGGGCCCTTCTTTGCACCATGTTACTGGAAACGAATTCCCTTGTTATTCGAGGCAAACTTGTAGAAGATCTAAGCCGTTCATTCTAAGGGCCTCATCATGGGTAATGACCATTTGACCAATCCAACGATCCTGATTGCTTGGATACAGAAGAAAGGTGCATCACCCTTTCTTTTACTTTTTTCATGGTCCGTTCATGGTGGGGCCTCTTATAAGAGCATCCAGGTCATGTGCACAAAGTTGTAGTCGAGCTTGGCACAGCTTGGCTCAGCTCAGCCAGTAGTTAAGCCTACCTCAAACTCGGATTGGCTCGGTCCTCAAGCCTAACTAGCCAACTAGGCTATATAGCTCGGGCCACTTTGAGCCGAGTTTAAGCTCACGCAACGTTTTCTCAAACACATAAAAGTATATTTTCAATTTTCCATATAATGCAAAACATTAACTACAATTCACATGTATTTTATCAAATACTCAACAAGCAATATATGGTGCACATGGAATTGGTAAAATCGGTAAATTGAATTGGAACTAACTAAACCGTATGATTTGATTCAGTTCTGAAGTGCATCGATTCTAATTCTAAAAATCAAAGAACTGATTAGTTTAATTCAGTTCTCAGTTTGCGGTTATGTAGAATTGAATCGAACTGTGGAACCAACCTTGGAACCGAACTTCTAACCGGACAATCCCAAGCAATCAATATTTTAAAAAATAAAAAAACCCTAATTCCTAGACCATGATTTATGGTTTACAATGCGCCCTTTAATTGTTTTCGTAAATGTATTTTTGTACATCTTACATAATATCTAAACTATTTATCAAATGGATCACAACACGAATGGACATGGGCGGAGTTATAAAAAAAAAAACACATATAATTGGATTAGATTGTAAAAAGCTCAGAATAGTAAAATAGATCCGAAACCAAACCGGTTTATACAGTCTTGTTCCGATTGACTCTAGGGCGCAAACGGTCTAGTTCTAATTCTGATTTTCTTGAAACCGTTATGAACAGTTCGGCTCTTGTCTCACCTTAGAACTGAACCGAACTAACCCATGTGCACCCCTATATATATAATGATTTATTTTATATCTATTCTTTCCTTGCCACCACCTATTCTCACATAAAAAATTTGATTCAAGCCAAGTTGAATCTGAGGCAATCATGCGTTGAACTCAGTCAATTTTATCAAATCAACTTCGGCGAGTCCAATTTTGAGATTAGACGGGTCAATATCAAAATAATTGAGTCATTGATTCAAGTCAAGTTGAGGTTTAATCTGAGTCGAGTCAAGCTCGGGGAAGCTTAAACTCAGCTCAAAATTTTCCAAGCTCCAAAAGCAGCCCAACCTGGACGAGTTCAATTTTGAGATTAGACAAGTCAGGCTTTTTCGAGTCAAATCGTGTCAGTTGACGAAGGTAACCCGACTCTTATACATCTCCACACATGCATACATGTCACATGTGCCCATGGAACATAAGGAGTCAATGCCAAATAATGAGATACTGACCAGAGGACATGCCGTGTACACTCTGAGTCTTTGATGTGTACAAGTGGGGGAAGCGGATTGGCTGGTGTACCACACACCAGCTATATAGCTGTTGTAGATACGTGTCGTCCGATTTGTACGGTTCAAAGGAGATCAAAGTTACATGGACCTATAGTAATGTATTTATTATATCTGTACTGTTCATCTATTTTTAGAGTTCATATTAGAACATTATCCAAAAAATGAATCATATCCAAAGATCATCGGGACAACACCATAAATAACCACAAAGACAATGATTTCCACTGTTAAATAATTTTTAAGGCCCATCATAACGTTTATTTTACATCTAATCTGTTCATAAGGTCACAAAGACCTGAATGAAGAGGAAAAAACAAATTTAATATGGATCCAAAACTTCAGTGACCCCAAAAAGTATTTCAATGGTAGGCGTTCAATCTTCCACTGATTTTTTTCAGTGTGGTCCATTTGATACTTAGATCTATCTTATTTTTAGTCTCAAGCCTTAAGACGAGCGCGCTAAATGGATGTACAGTTTGGATATAACAAATACCTCATAAACAAACCTACCGAACTTGCTGACGTAAATACAGCAGCTATATAGTGGCGTGACGTAAACCAGCCAATCCGCTTCCACGGTTCAGCTATCCTAGTAATCGGATGACGACGGCGTACTTTTGAACTCTGTCGGCCCACCATGATGTATATGTCTTATCTACGCCGTCCAATTAATTTGCCAGATTTATTTTGGTCATGAGCTTAAAATTGAAGTATATTCGTCACCAAGCAGACAACATTACAAGAGACTGGGAATTAAATGCCCACCGATTAGACTACATCACAGGAAAATGAGAATTAAATGCCCACCGATTGGACCACGTCACAAGCAACAGTGGCTACAACTACTGAGAAAACCACACCGTAAGAATCAGTGGGAATTAAATGCCTATCTTGAATACATTTGGGGCCACATAAATTTAAGCTGATATTTGTAGTTCCCTTCGTTTATGTCTTTGTTACCTCGTGAGTATGTTCGTTGGCAAATAAATATAAATAGGAAAGTGGATTGCATAGGAGTAATTAACTATGCTTAGCATACTTAGTAAATTTTGTGAGGTCTATCATCGTATATGTATTTTATCTACTCTATTTATTCATTTTACGAGATAATTTTAGTGCTTGAACAAAAAAATGAAGCATATACAATGTTCCAATAGACCACACCACAGGAAACAATTAAATTGACATCTACCATTGAAAATTTCTTAGGTGTCATAGAAGTTTTGGATTAATCCCCAACAAGGTCTATTATCGTTGTGTTTTTATCCTTTCATCATTTTACGAGATATTTTAGTGTTGAATCTTATGAACAAGTTAGATTAAATTGACATCTACAATAAACATCATAAAAGTTTTGGATCGCTTATATTTGTGTAATCCAAGGTTTTAGATTAGATGAAAATCATTATCCCCATTATTTCCTGTGGTATAACCCACTTAATCTTTGGATATACTTAAGTTTGGAGTCAATCCCTTACATTAAATGGAAAAATGGACCAACAGTATGGATAGACCACATACATTTTAATGGGTCCAAGTGAGTTTACTCAGTACGAAAAGAGCTGGGCGAGTAACACAGTACGAAATCTGATTCCGTAAATAGGAGAATTTAGGTCTCCACTATTTCCTGTGGCCTATTTCATAAATAGGAGAATTCAGGTCTTCACTATTTCCTGTGGCGTGGTCCAGTTGAGCTTTGGATATGATTCAATTTTCAGCTTCTAATCTAAAATGATATGTAAAAATGGATGGACGGCGTGGATAAGTACTCAATCCCCGCCATTGGTAATTGGTTTCAGATTGGATGATCCTGGCCGCAATTCTTGGTCCTTTTCAGTCCCCATCAACGGTTACACTTAATATAGATCCTTGTAGGGCCCACATGATGCCTATACCGACGCCACACCTGCCAACATGGCACATGCAGGACACACTATCGGTGGATCATGTGAGCTCGACCATGACGTCTACATTGACGTGGCTCAAAAATAAGCAGGACCACTGAATATGGACCGTCGGTTGCTTTTCAAACCTCTAATTACTTTCATAAAAAGACAGCCCAGCCACCTGGACGCAACAGGATTTAACTGGGCCACGTGCTGCTCCTAGAGTGGACCACGGAAAGCAAGCTTGAAAGGGACGTTGATTGCTTGGTAAGGACGGGAAAGGCTTCGGTGGATCTAGGATGCACTGAGGTGGGTGGATCTCTAACTATGGGCCCACCTTGATAAATTTTCCTTACATCCACACCGTTCATCCGTTTTAACAACTCATTTTAGTCATGATCCAAGAAATAAGTAGATCCAAATATAAGCTGGACCATCCTACAGGAATCAGTGGTGATTAATTGTTAAAAACTTCTTGTGGGCCACAAAAGTTTTGGATTACGCTGAAATTTGTTTGATCCCTTCGTCCATGTCTTTGTGACCTTATCAACAGGTTGGATATGGAAAATAACATTCCCGTTTCCCCGGAGAGGTTTTCAACGGTGTATATTCAAACCCACAATTTCCTATGGTACACCTAAGGTATGGATTTACTTCCTTCGTATCATATCTTAGAATTATCTTTCAAAAATGGATAGACAACGTGGATGTGATGTGATGAATAAAGGAATATAATAGAACGGTTATTCTAGTAGAAAATAGATTGATGTGATGAATAATAATAGCACTTGCTTCTATTAGAAACATATATTATAATGCGAAGACTATCATTCACTTTTTGTGGCCAATAATAATCAATATTATTAATATATAGTAAGTAATTAGTCAATCCTAATTAAAATAATAATTTTTTTATTAGTAAATTAAATTTGTGTATATGTTATTTCAATTTGGAAAAAATATTATAAATTTTAAGCTTGAGTGTGAGCTTTTATTTTTAGGTCCAAAAGTTAGGCTCAAGCCTAGCCAATGGTCCTAAAAATTAAATCCAAGCCCAAACCATGGTGGGTTTCAACTGAGGGCTCGACACACCGGCTGAAACCATTAACATCCCAAAATTATGGTCCATGTGAATCTTTGTGGGTTGCAAAATGTCCAATTTCCAAATGAATCATTGCTATTGTGTAACAGATATTGTGTTTAGTTGCTTACATTTACAAAATCTATTCCTAAACTGCTCTATGTTGAAAAATTCTAATATTATCTTACATGAATAATTCATGCGGAGAAACTTTGTTACTTTGAAAACATGATGGACATGAGAAACTTTTATACTTCAAAAAATTCACAGATGATGTTATAGGCCTTCAAAAATGCACGTTGTCATTTCGATTGCATATAACATGAGAAGTCCTAGATTTTTTTACTCAAAAAATTAATCTTTTGATAGTGATGACTTATGAATCGTAAAATGTCATGGGTTCCAGTTCTTGCCCAAGTCGTAGACTCTGAGGAGTTTCAACACGAGGTCTTTGGTTCGAAACCCATATGTGGTGAAATCTCACTACTGCATTCGTGTAAAAAAAAAATAGAATGCCCTGCTAACTTAGGTATTTCTTTCTTTGGGGTATAAATATTCTCAATGGAAGTTGAATTGGGGGTACACAAGAAAAGCTTTTTTTGGGTTACGTGGTCGCAAGAGATTTTTAGGTTTGTAATCCTTTTTCAGAAGATGGTGCTTTTGATAGAGACTTGTATGTGGAGTAGGCACAATGCCAAACCATGTAAATTTACTGTGTTTTGTGTGTTGGTTTTCTCTATCGCATCGGTTCATTTCTTATATTCCCTCCATGTGTAAGCCATGAGAAGCCCGTCGTTTCTCTCTCTACATGTAGCATGGAAACATCTCTCACTCTCTCTGCATGTACAATATTTTTAACTCAATCCCTCCCTCTTTATCCATTAACATCACGTGTTGAATATAAGCAAGCAATCACTAATGGGTAGGTCCACACGAATTTTTTCTCAACATATCACCAGGTGGATATCTTTTTTTTCAATTTTAAGTTCAAACTCAAGAAAAATGAATGAGATACAAGAGAGAGATTATGATAAAGACAAGCACTATCACATTCGAACTCTTTCTTTATCATTGGATATCTCTCTCTCTTTATTAAAAAAAATATTCCCTTGGTAGATGATCTCATTGAGAGAATTCTGAGAGAAAAATTAAGAAAGGAATGCCAATAAAGTATCAATATTTATCTATTAAGCTACATTTGAAAGATTTAAATCGTTGATCGTGTGATGAGGAAGATCATGGTCTCCCTCAAGTGATTAAAACCATAAATCCACAAGGTCATTTCTTGAATCCAAAAGAAAACAAAAAGAGAGATAAAAGTTGGATATTTTATTGACTAATGTATGATGTGTCTCATTTCTCAATTACACCATTAATAAAGAAAAATAAAATTCTAATTTGTAATTACCAAAAATAACAAAATTCTAACCCTAATGAAAGTTATCCCAAATAATAAAACTTATCTAAAGCTTAATTTGTTAAAAATAGAAAGTTTGGATAAACTTTACTACATAAGTCCTAGCATGATTGCAAGTAATTTTTAGAAAAAATGAATTCTAAAACTTTAAAATTGAGGAAATAAGATAAAAATCAAAATTACTAAAAATATAAAAAAAAATATAATCCGTTTTGAATTGGAACAATGTATTTTCTCACAAAACGGATGAACGCAACCCACCTTGTGGGTCGATTGACCCCGGATGGCCCATTACAATAATGATTGATAGGTCATGCGTCCCATAACAATACCTGAATCAAAAGTTTTAATTTACGGTTTATACTTCAAACAATAATTCCTCTCCATGCGGATTAAATTTCTTCAAATTAGATGCGCCTAGGCCCAATTACATCATGCCCTATATAGGACTAGGCCCAATTTTAGTGAAATACTTATGCTTCCATTTAGCCTTCTTTTGGTTCAGTCATGCTAAAATTGTATTTGTGTCACGTTCTACATCAGAGACCATACTACCAATAGGATTAGAGGGGTGGTAAGACCATTTCCATTTCCATTTTAGTTAGGCGAGCTCTAGACATGAGCCATTCATCTTTAGCTTTGTGTGAAGATCCCTAAGATTGTGTAGATACAATTACAACATCCATCGCAACCCTAGTGTGTATAAACCAAGTTAAACCATAAACATTATGGGCTTACTTTAATCAATCTATATGGAAACAATTATACCGTTCATACCTTAGATTGCATAAACGGATTGCTTGTGACAGCCTTCCATAGGAGCTTCATGCAACATGAAGCTAGGTTGGGCTCACATATTCTTATCTATTTTGCCAAATCATGTTAGGATACGAGCAAAAAAATGAAGCATGTCTAAAAATCAAGCAAGCCGCATGATAAGATGATAATATTTTTACATTCATGGGATTGCAGAAGCTTTGGACTATGGTAATATTTTTACATTTTCAATTCATCTAATGTCATATAAACATCGTGGTAAACCTTGAGAGGTTTCAATGCTAAGTATTTCTCTATCCATTATTTCATGTGATGCGGCTCACCAGCTTTAAATCTGACTAATTTTTTTAGCCATTAGAATATGATTGAACAAAACAAATGAATAAGATGGATTTCTCATGAGCATACGTAGTCCCCCTCCTAACTTTAAATTCCTGCAAAAGATATCCAACGGACGGTCCGGATTCAACCAGCCAAACTACGGTTAGCAAGATTACAATTAGAAAAGTACAAGGTGCCTGCGCATCATCTATCAAACTCACCAGAGTACCAAATGCCTCTTCTTAAGAAGACAACTTTATTCATTACAATTAAAATTTGTACGGCTATTTATTCCATTATACTTTCAAACTGGCCCACTTGAGGTTCCAAAATCTTCTCAAAATGCCCTCGTCCCATCAAAATAATCACACCATATTTCCGAAAATGCCCTCCCAATCTCCCACCCATTAAAGTTATTAGGAGGCTTCTTTGATACTCTGGCAGCATACGAAGCTTGATATACAGGCACAAAAAATGTACAGTTGGCATACAATAACGCAAATTAAACCACAGAAAATTGTGCGTGCGCTGACACTCAGTCACAATCCCAAAATCAGATTGGTTTTAACAGTCCGGACCCATGATTCGTGGACACTTGTTTCTTAAGATAAGACAATTAAATATTTTTCATTTTAACCGTCCAATAAGTGTCCACCAATTGGATGCCCAGATTATTATTATCATTTTTAAAGTATAATTTTTGGTTCATGATACATCTAGATTGTGACCCATGATTTGAACATTTTACTTTGAATTACTTGAGCGTCGTGTATGCAATCTATGTATAATTTATAAGCGCCCGTGTATCATCCATCACTTATACCAGAGTATCAAAATATTTCAAGGTTAATGAAAGCTCACCTGCCAACCAATATGTGAACAGTTCCGAAGGTGATGGTCTGATGGAGACTTACTAATGGTCACGAGAAAAGGTTTGGTGCTCTTGCAGAGAATGATAGTTCATGCACATGAACTCAGAATTTGCATACGTGGCATTTAAATAACTCATATGAACCATCCAAATCTTGGGACCCATCTTATATGGATTACACACAAAAAAAGCTGAACTTAATCGATGTTTTAGATGGTTGGATTATGGATATTTATTGGACGGTTGAAATGAAAAGTAGTCATTGGTCCATGCTCAACTAACAAATGTCTGTAAATCGTTGGATCAATGTGGTTTCAGATTTATGACGTTTTAAAAGTGGGCCTAGTGATTTGGACGGTTTATTTTGAGTTTTATATTCTTCAAGAGTACAATTGCTGAGTGCATGCGTGTGAACTATAACATTCTTCCGGAGCAGTAAATATATTGCGAAGGTGATGGAGACTGGGGGCCTAACGCGTATAGAGATTTGCCAGAATTCATCTGGACGTATTGAAATACGGTACATCGGGACTTTTTAGCCTTTGAATATGGATCATATTCGAGTGATCCAAACCGTTTATATGATAAATCTTACTTTGAATGGTAGAAAAATAATTATAAATCTTAATTTTCAATTGGAATACTTCAACCTTTTGATAATTAGACTCTTTTTCTTTGAACATGAACGGTCATCCCATGCTTGGGCGGGGGATCTAAGGCGTGCTCCGTCTAATAAACGGTTTGGATCATTGAAAAAGGCCCAAATCCAATGGTTACAATCCCAACCGATTTTTTTAACACGTGGGATGGATTCGAGCCACTGGACTCAGTCGTCCAATCCAGGCTATCCAAATATCTGGGCCTGTGTTTTAGGTGAGTCATTACTCCAAAAGTAGAAATAAAAAGAGAAATCCTACACACAACTAGCTGCAAGCTCAAACAGTTGGTATGTGGAACCCACCATGTTGTTTCTACGAAATCTCGACCGTCCAATAAGATTGTCCCACCAAGAAATTCGGATGCTCCAAAATTCATGTTGATCCGACCATGAAAATAGAATTACATACGTTGGTAAATATAGAATTTTTTGGATGGTTATACATGGTTTTCTACTACGTGTCAAACGCCATGGTGGCCCCCACACGCCAACGTACATCTAGTTATGCGTGCGCATGGCTCATAAATAAATATTATAAATGTCTAATTTCTGGCCAATAATTATTTAATAGGAACTAATCCATCAATAAGATGATCTGTTCTATCTTACTTTTCAGTTATACCCCCGTCTAATTAGAGCTGTACGCGAACCGAGTTAGCTCGATCCAACTGCTTAATTCAACTCAACTCGAACTCGGCTTGAACCTGGGTCCGACCTAGTCCAGCTGATTTTTTTAGCTTGAAAATTGTCCAAGCTAGGCCGAACTCGAGTCAGACTTGACTCGGAACTTGACTCGGTTTGAATCGATTTAAACTTGACCAAGCCGAGCCGAGCTACCCAATCAAACTTGAGGACTGAGCCGAGCCGAGTTCAACCTAGGGTAGCATATTTGCCGAGCCTAGCCAAGTTGTGCGAAGCTTGACTCGTGTATAACTCTACACATAATGCTAAACCCAAGATTCAGATGGTCCAAATCATGATGAATATACATGCCATGTGTATATTATAAGTATGCACGCCGGCACATTCTTCGAGTGCCACTTGGCGGCAACTCTTGGACCAATGATGTGGGTGAGACCTTGACCGTAGGCCCACTTTGATGTGTTCATCATGTATCTACACCGTTAATATATTTTTACAGCTTATTTTAAGCATGTAGTCTCAAAAATGTAATAGATACAAATTTTAGATGGACCACACCACCACAAACAATGGTCATTGAACACTCATCAATAAAAACTTTTTAGTGTCCATTGTAATGTTTACTGAACATCCAACCTGTTGATAAGGTCACAAACTTGGATGAAAAGAAAAAATAAATATCAACTTGATCTAAAATTTGTTTAACTCATGAAAGGTTTTTAATGGTTAATGACTATTGTTTCTTGTAGTGTGGTCCACCTTAAATTTGAATCTAGTTCAATCTTGGGACCATGAGCTAAAATAAGCTGTAAAAACATATAAACGACATGGATATACATCGAAGTAAGCCCCTATGGTAACTGTCTGTCACGCCCCGAGCTCGGAGACCGGGCTCACAAAATTCCCGATCGTCGAATCCGGCGCCGACAGCCTCCGTAGAACCCCATTCTCGGCTCCCGGCGCCCATACGCCAGGTTCCGATCCTGGGATGCTACAAGGAGGATTTCTAATAATCCATTTGATTCGTAATTAGCATAACCAAGCATAACCCACGAACAATAAGCACAAGAACACCATCACAAAATCCACTATGAACAAAAACTTTGAATACAGTGCGTAGAAAGGGAAATACAAGGTAGTGCAAATAACAAAACTCCAAAAGCTCGGCTAAGAAGACGCTCCAATGCAAGGTGAGACTACAACTGCGTCTCAAGGCGTCACTGCGCACGCATCAATCGTGCATAAGCTTATAAAAAGCTTAGAGGGTGGTGTAAGTGTGTGTGAACGTGCTCAGAATGCAATGCCGGAGTAATGCGGAATCATGCTGATGAGTATGAAATGCAACTAGCCGTACCAATGCTATGCAGTACAAGATGTGAATGCTATCGGCCATACCAAGGCCATGCGATGCAATATGTAAGTCAAGCATGTCAATCCTCATACCAATGCAACTCCTCACTAGAGTATCAAATCAGTACGGTTCTCAGTGCCTGATAATCACCGGGTTCAATACACTCCAAGTGGCACTTTGTCTCTCTCCAAGCGGCAGACAGTCAAGTGAGCGTAAGAAACCTCACTATCCGCCTAGCCGGCCAATAGTCGCCAATACCTATCCCAAGACGTCGATAGCGAACCCATTTCCGAGCCGGTCAAACTCACCTAGTAATACCCCCTGCTCTCGGGCGAGTAAGGCCACCACTCCTTTCCAACCGATCACGACACAGTGGGAGACGCGGCCTCATGGTATTCGGCCCTCGTGCGCTCATATATCCACTCGGTCTCGACGTTGAAGTCATCCTCTGGTACCATCGGGTTCAGGGACTCTCACCCAGGGACATCTATGGCGCCCCAATTGCTTGGAACAAGATTTTTCAGTATCCAACCAGCCACCCACGATATATCTGTGGAGGCTATGGCCCTGATGTCGCTAGGGCATATCTCAATCATACAGATGCAAATGCATGAACCACACTACCAATCATGCAACCATCCTGCGTGAAGCACACGCTCATGTAGGGCAACTCCGCCTATCGTGGGGGCCGTAAATGGGCACGATCGCCCAAAGGCACATGCTATGATCAGACACTCCTCATCTCAAGCATACATATGATGCGTATGATCATGAATCATGGGGCTGTGCTAAATATGTTATAAAGCAATAAACTATCCTCTCAATGAAGATGGGCCTGATTGCCTACATGAAACAGATACGGGCCTATCAGGCCTTAGGAGAGTTATAATGTGGACATCGAACCAACATTACTCATACAATGTGGACGTCAAACCAACATTGTCCCCAAGGCTCGGCTCGCCTAAAATACCAATAAATCATGGTGGAATTACACATTGCAATGTGCCTTAGGTACATCCCATGAGGCCCTAAATATATCAAATGGGCCGTATCTCATAGGCCTTATATTCATCAAGTGGGCTACCTCAATAAGCCTCACCAATGGGCCTTAGGTACATTGCAATGGGCCATCACCCATGGGCCTTGCATTCATCACAATGGGCCTCACAACATGGGCCTTATACAAACCCAAGTGGGCCTCAACAACGGGCCACACATACATCAAATGGGCCTCATAATGTGGGCCTATATATATCAAGGTAGGCCTCAACAACGAGCCTATGAACACAACAAGATGGCCTACATCCTTGGGCCCATGAATAACAAAGTGGGCCTTAATGAGGGGCCACAATTACATCAATTTGGGCCTAAGCACACTAGCCCATATGCATCTAAGTGGGCCTCAATAGCGAGCTTACCATAATGTTTATTTTCCTATCCAATCTGTTTATATGGTCATATGGACCAAGGCCCACCATAATGTTTACTTTTCATCCAATCTATTCATAAGGTCATGTGGACCAAGGCGGGGCCCACCAAAATGTTTATTTGCCACCCACCCTGTTCACAGGGTCTCACGGCTAGGGAGGGGGCCCACCAAAATGTTTATTTGCCATTCAAACTGTTCGTAAGAACAAGTGGGCCAGGGCCCACCTAATATTTATTTTCCATCCAAACCTGTTCATATGGTCACGCGGACCATGGACCACGGTGACGTTAATTTCCATCCAACCCATTCAAAGGGTCACGTGGACCATAGTAGGGTCCACTGAGATGTGGTTCACAAATCCGCCCACTCATTAGGTGTGTCCCACTTGGCTGAGGGTCCCGACCAAGTTTCAACCCCATCAAAATTCCATGTAGGCCCCACCAGTGATTTTATATGGTTTAGGCATGTCTTCCCATGATTTAGATGGTGTGGCCCACCTGAGTTCCGTATACGGTTGATTTTTGGAGTGGGTCCACCTCAGGGAGTGGCCCACCCGATGATACGGTGTGGATATCAAATTTACATCACGGTGGGGTCCACAGGCTGGGCCGTGAGGCCCGCCACTGCCTGTCCGTCATGGCGTCAATTCTTGAGAAGAAAGAAGCTAGCCAAATTTTTTTTTTTTTTTTTTTTTTTTTGTTTTGGGGCCCAACGAGATGTGATTCACAATCCAGAATCCATTTTGTGTGTCCCGAGTTTTAGGCCGTCCAGACCGAGTTTCAGCTGTATCCAAACTTCAGACGGACCCCACCAAGTACCTTTATATGTTTTGGCGTGTCTTTACATGGTTTTAGATGGTATGGCCCACCTGATAATCAGATCTCTTTAAAATTTTGGCCCAACGCCTAAAGTGGTCTGTAGAATAGATTGGACGGCGTGGATCACATACATACATCAAGGTGGGGCCTGCATGAGCAGCCCACAAAAAGTAACTTTTTTTTTAAAAAAAAAAAAACCATGCAGCAACGTCCAGCGTCTCTGGACACTGGACGGTTTGGATGAACACTGCCTCACGGTGGGTTCCACACGTGAGTGGCCCACGTTAATCAAGGTAGGTCCCACATGGACGTGCATCATGGTGGGTCCCACCCACATTAACCACCTCAACTAGGGATAGATACCAAGGCCTCAAGTGTTGAAAGGAGGTATATCCACTCAGTCTACCAGTTGAACTATAGATCAGGGTATTTCATGGTGGGTCCCACCATTCATGTTGGATGGTATAAATGGAGCTCTAAATGGTGGGGCCCACTACATCCAATTGGGTAAAAGAGAGTAGAAGAGAGAGAAAGAGAGTGACGGTAAAGGAGGGAGGGACCCCACTAATGGGCCCTCCCTTAAACAATACATACATCATGTGGGTCCCACAACAAGTGGGCCCTTTAAAATTGAAAGCAATGGTATAACACCCACCTATTGCACTCCACCTTGCTCCCTTGGCTTGGAAACTTCTCACCTACGGTTCTTATGGACGTTGATCGGGTTTTAATGGTGCGGATGATGATCGGACGGTTGAGATGGAAGATGAGGAGGTGGGCCACACTTAGGATTTTGGGGAATTTTTTTGGGAAGCTTGGAGATTGCTTGGACGTATGAGAGGGAGAGAATGGGAGAATGAGAGAGAAAAAAAAGAGAAATAAAATAAAAGGAGAGGGAGGGATGGAGGGATGATGTCATGGGCATGGGTAGAGTTGAAAAAGAGAGAGAGAGAGTAGACTTGGGCTTGCTTGTGTAAGAGAGAAGCATGGGTTGTTGTACTTGGGTAGGTGTGACTTGACATTGATTGATTGATTTGATTGATGGGACATCTCGTAGAGATTCCCTCGAAGTTCGTAACGTGCGGTGTTTTATTCGAATTGAACGCAGGCCGATATCTTCTAGCCTGGATATCGAGTCAGTGCGTGAGTCGCGGCGTTAGAATCGCGGTGATGGCGCGGTCGCCAAGATATAGGTTTCGAGTCGAGCCGACTTCGGCATGCGGGACTCGGCTTAGGATCGTGCGCAACGTCAGAAATGGGTCGAGGGTTGCCTGGGTCGGCCCAGGGATCGCGGAAGCCACGAAACCCAGACGGACTAGGGTACGGGTCTTACAACTCTCCTCTCCAAATAAAAATTTCGTCCTCGAAATTTACCCAATCATCGCAAGAGAACATAACTCATAATAAAAGAGGAACAAGACATCGTCATAGAAAATCGAAGACAGTATACAAGATACGAACATGATCAATCATCAAAGAGATGGGGATAACGCTCCCGAATCTCGACCTCGCGCCTCCCAAGATGCCTCATCAACGAATGGTGACCCCACCGAACCTTCACCAAGGGAATGACCTTGGTCCGAGGACCTGCTCCTTTCGATCAAGGATACGAACCGGCCGCTCAATGTAAGAAGCATCCTCACGAACCTCCAACGGCCGCCAATCAATAACAGAACCACGTCGACCCACACTTCCTCAACATAGAGACGTGGAAAACGTTGTGGACGCCGCACAACGTGGTGGCAAGGCAAGCCGATAGGCCACGACGCCAACGCGCCCGGGATCTCGAAAGGTCCTATAAATCTCGGGGCAAGCTTGCCTTCGCTCCGACCGAACCACGCCCTTCATGGGCGAGACCTTGAGATACACATGGTCCCCTACGTCAAACTCCAAGGGACGACGCCGGCGCGATCAAAGAAACTCTTCTCGCCGCTTCTACTCGAGCTGTGCGCATCCTCTGCCCGATGATATCAATAGCCTCTGAAGTCTCCTGCACAAGCTCGGGACCTAGGAGACGCCGCTCTCCAACCTCGGTCCAACAACTCGGAGATCTGCACGGTCTGCCATACAATGCCTCAAAAGGAGCCATGCCAATGGTCGCCTCGATAGCTGTTGTTGTATGCGAACTCGCCCAATCGTAGATGCTCATCCCAGGCCTACCACCGAAGTCAATCGCACAGGCCCGAAGCATATCCTCAAGGATCTGGTTGACCCTCTCGGTCTGGCCATCGGTCTGCGGATGATACGCGGTACTGAGCTGCAAATCAGTCCCCATCGCTCTCTGGAAGCTCCCCCAAAACTGAGACGTAAACCTCGAATCTCGGTCAGAAACGATCGAGACTGGAACGCCATGCAGTCTCACAATCTCCTCGATAAATAACCTCGCAAGCCGGTCCATAGACAAGGTCGCACGCATCGCGAGAAAATGTGCCGACTTCGTCAGACGATCCACAACAACCCAAATGGCGTCATGACCGCGCTGAGTCCTCGGCAAACCCATAATAAAATCTGTCGACACATGCTCCCACTTCCACATCGGGACGCTCAACGGCTGCAATAGACCAGGAGGTCTCTGATGATCGGCCTTGATACGCTGGCATGTGTCACACTCGGCCACAAAACTGGCAATCTGGCGCTTCATCCCCGCCCAGAAATACCGTCTCTCATATCACGATACATCTTCGTCGAGCCAGGGTATAGAAATCGCGATCGATGTGCCTCGGTCATAAGATCTCTCCGTGCAACTCGGAATATCCGGAACACATAATCGGCCTCTCCGAAACGAAGTCCACCATCGCACCCACCCATAACTGTCTGTCGACTCTCGATGTCGCATTCTGCTTTCGATAATCCTGTAACGACTCATCTCTGTCTGCCGAGCCTCGATCACCCTTGCGACAAGAGAGGGTTGAATCGACAGACTCGATAGGCCGAACGATAAGAAGACCGCACCAAAATCGAAGTCGTACTGCGATATCCTCGAGCATCCTCCACTCCTGAATCATCATGTGTGCTACCAGGCCTCGCGGCTGACGGCTGAGGGCATCCGCCACCACGTTTGCCTTGCCTGGGTGGTACTGGAGGTCAAAATCATAGTCCTTCAGAATCTCCATCCAGCGTCTCTGTCTCATGTTCAACTCAGACTGAGAGAATAGATACTTCAAGCTCTTGTGGTCAGAGAAGAGCTCAAACCTGACCTCATAGAGATAGTGTCTCCACACCTTTAGTGCGAAGACGATTGCTACCAGCTCCAAATCATGTGTGGGGTAGTTCAGCTCATGGACCTTGAGCTGACGAGACGCGAAGGCTACAGCTCGCGTGCTTGCATCGTGACAAAGACCCAATCCAATACGCGAAGCATCGCAAATACAACGTATCCATCACTCCCGCAGGGAAGAGTGAGGACAGGAGCGGACGTCAGACGGTCCTTCAACTCCATAAATGCTCGCTCGCATGCATCAGTCCAAACAAAATCTGCGCCCTTCCGAGTCAACCTGGTCATCGGGGCCGCGATACGGGAGAAGCCCTCAATAAAACGTCGATAATAGCCCGCCAAACCAAGGAAACTGCGGATCTCGGACGCAGTCGTGGGCTGGTTCCACTGACGCACTGCCTCAACCTTCGAGGGGTCCACTGCGACACCCTCCCTCGTCACCACGTGACCGAGGAACTTCACCTCCTCCTGCCAGAACTCGCACTTCTCCAGCTTCGCATACAGCTGGTGGGCACGGAGGGTCTGCAAAGCGATCTCCAAATGCTGCATATGATCCTCACGGGTCCTCGAATAAATCAGAATGTCGTCGATGAAGACCACAACAAACTGATCGAGATATGGACGGAAGACCTCGTTCATCAACTGCATGAAGACCGCGGGTGCGTTGGTCAGTCCAAAGGACATGACCTGAAACTCAAAATGACCGTAACGCGTCCGGAAAGCCGTCTTCGGGATGTCCTCCTCTCGGACACGAATCTGATGATAACCGGAACGTAGGTCAATCTTCGAAAAGAACTGTGCACCCTGCAGCTGATCAAATAAATCGTCTATCCTCGGGAGTGGGTACTTATTTTTAATCGTGACCCGGTTGAGCTCGCGGTAGTCGACGCAGAGCCTTAACGAGCCATCCTTCTTCCTAACGAAGAGTACCGGCGCTCCCCAAGGTGAACTGCTCGGACGAATAAATCCAAGCTCTCGCAACTCGTCCAACTGCCGCTGTAACTCATGCAGCTCCATCGGTGCCATACGATATGGGGCCTTCGAGATAGGCGCGGTACCAGGCACAAGATCAATCCCGAACTCAATATGGCGTCGAGGCGGCAATCCCGGAATCTCCTGAAACACGTCGGGAAAGTCGCAGACAATCGGAATATGATCGATACAATCGACAACGGCTCCACATCGACGCAGACACATCAAGCATGACAACGACTCTCCTCGGGCTCGGCAACAACCGAAACCGCGGCAAGCCGGGTATGCGAACGTGACTATCCTCGCGAATGTCCATGATGGCGTGGTACTCGGCAAGCCAATCCATGCCCAAGATGACATCGAAATCATCATCGGCGGCACACAAATAAGTCTCGCAGGTAAGAATATATCACCGACCAAACGGGCAAGATGAACAGAACGGCCCAACACCGTGGTCTTCCCCCCAATGGCGTCGATACGGTCAATCCCTCGCTAGAAAACTCGGTCGGCAATCTAGTCGATCGACAAAAATCCTCAGACATGAATGAGTGCGAAGCGCCGGAATCAAACAATACTCGGGCGATGCATGAAGAGACAGGAAGTATACCCTCAACGACTCCTCCTGAGGTCCTGTGGGTCCTGCTGAGCAGCGAAGATAAAACCTAGCTCGAGCCGGGGGGAGGTGCTCCGTCCCCTCCGAGGTCCCCGGTGCTACCGCCGCTCTCGCGGCCGCCATGCCGCCGTCTCTCTTCCGCCGCCGGGGCCTCGGTGGTGAGGTGGTCGAGGTCGCCGCCGATGGGGCCGCCTCGCCGTGCGAAGAAGGCCGCCGCCGTGGTCGCGACTATCCTGGAGACTGCTGTGGCCCTCTAAACTGCTGTAGATGAGGACGGGGGCACTCAGATATGCGGTGTCCAGAACCGCCACATCCAAAACAAGTCCCTGGAAACACCTGCTGGTGGCGCGAAGGTGCCGCTGACGCCGCTGGTGCTGCTGGTGTCACTGGTACTGCTGGTACTCTAGCGGGTGGATGATCCCTATACCTCTGTGGTCGTCGATGCTACTGAGAGCTACTGGACTGGGCTGGCCTCTTTCGACCTCTCCTCTGATCTCGACCACTCTGAGAGTCAGCCCACTCAGTCTCGTAGATCTGGGCCCTCCGTACTACCGCCTGAAAGGTCGGGAGCTCGTGCCCAATAACACGGCCTCGAAGACCGTAACGTAAGCCGCTCTCGAAACGGCGGGCTTTCCGCCCTCATCATCAACCATATATGGCGCATACCGTGACAGCGCCACGAAGCGAGCTGCGTACTGCGCCACGGACATATCTCCCTGTACTAGAGTCTCGAACTCTCGAGCCCTCTCGACGACGAATGTGGTCAGGGAAGTACTGCTCCTCGAATCGGCCGATAAAATCCTCCCATGTCCAGACATGATCGAGTCCCGCGACACGGCAACAGAGGTCCACCGCTGTCTCGCCTGCCTCGCCCGAAAAAGGAAGTGGTCAATCGGACTCGCCGCTCTCGGTCGTACATGACATAATATCAAAATCTTCCACATCGGAGCGCCATCTCTCAGCTGCTGTCGGATCTGGCTCGCCCTGAAATCGTGGAGGATCCATCCGTCTGAACTCGCGGAGAAGGGCACTCGCGCGCTCCCGCTTCTCCCGAGCCGCAGAAACAATCGAAGCGCCGCCCCGCCAAGTGCAAACACACAACTGTAACATCTGCTGTAACTACGAGGCACTCACAGGCACGGTCGGATCCGCACCGGCATCAGGCGATGGAAAGTCATCCTCAGGCAGAGGAGCAGGGATCTCAGGGGGTGGAACGGGAGGCTCGGGTGGTAAGGCTGGAGCCTCGGGTGGTGGATCGGGGCGCGCTCGGGTCGCTCTCCTGGGCGGCATGTCCTATGGAAAAGATAAGGCGCCAATAAATTTCGAGAATCGCACGTTAGGGAAGTCAAACGGAAGGTTTCGCACTTGGAACCTAACCGCCTTCAACTCATAGCAAACTGTGATGTTGTTCTCGGTTATTCCCAAGTTATGCTCTGATACCAACTTCTGTCACGCCCCGAGCTCGGAGACCGGGCTCACAAAATTCCCGATCGCCGAATCCGGCGCCGACAGCCTCCGTAGAACCCCATTCTCGGCTCCCGGCGCCCATACGCCAGGTTCCGATCCTGGGATGCTACAAGGAGGATTTCTAATAATCCATTTGATTCGTAATTAGCATAACCAAGCATAACCCACGAACAATAAGCACAAGAACATCATCACAAAATCCACTATGAACAAAAACTTTGAATACAGTGCGTAGAAAGGAAAATACAAGGCAGTGTAAATAACAAAACTCCAAAAGCTCGGCGGCACGCTCCAACTGCGGTGAGACTACAACTGCGTCATGGCGTCACCTGCACGCATCAATCGTGCATAAGCTTATAGAAAGCTTAGAGGGTGGTGTAAGTGTGTGTGAACGTGCTCAGAATGCAATGCCGGAGTAATGCGGAATCATGCTGATGAGTATGAAATGCAACTAGCCGTACCAATGCTATGCAGTACAAGATGTGAATGCTATCGGCCATACCAAGGCCATGCGATGCAATATGTAAGTCAAGCATGTCAATCCTCATACCAATGCAACTCCTCACTAGAGCATCAAATCGCACGGTTCTCGGGGATAATCACCGGGTTCAATACACTCCAAGTGGCACTTTGTCTCTCTCAAGCAAAGCAAAGCCCAAGTGAGCGTAAGAAACCTCACTATCCGCCCGCCAATAGTCGGCCAATACCTATCCGCACGTCGATAGCGAACCCATTTCCGAGCCGGTCAAACTCAGCCTAGTAATACCCCCCCGCTTCTCGGGCGAGTAAGGCCACCACTCCTTTCCAACCGACCACGACACAGTGGGAGACGCGGCCTCATGGTATTCGGCCCTCGTGCACTCATATATTCACTCGGTCTCGACGTTGGAGTCATCCTCTGGTACCATCGGGTTCAAAGACTCTCACCCAGGGACATCTATGGCGCCCCAATTGCTTGGAACAAGATTTTCCTATATCCAACCAGCCACCCACGATATATCTGTGGAGGCTATGGCCCTGATGTCGCTAGGGCATATCACAATCACACATATGCAAATGCATGAACCACACTACCAATCATGCAACCATCCTGCGTGAAGCACACGCTCATGTAGGGCAACTCCGCCTCATCGTGGGGGGCCGTAAATGCATCCGCCCAAAGGCACATGCTATGATCGACACTCCTCATCTCAAGCATACATATGATGCGTATGATCATGAATCATGGGTCATATAAATATGTTATAAAGCAATAAACTATCCTCTCAATGAAGATGGGCCTAGATTGCCTACATGAAACAGAATGACACGGCCTATCGGTGGCCTTAGGGAGAGTTATAATGTGGACATCGAACCAACATTACTCGTACAATGTGGACGTCAAACCAACATTGTCCCCAAGGCTCGGCTCTCCTAAAATACCAATAAATCATGGTGGAATTACACATTGCAATGTGCCTTAGGTACATCCCATGAGGCCCTAAATATATCAAATGGGCCGTATCTCATAGGCCTTATATTCATCAAGTGGGCTACCTCAATAAGCCTCACCAATGAGCCTTAGGTACATTGCAATGGGCCATCACCCATGGGCCTTGCATTCATCAAAATGGGCCTCACAACATGGGCCTTATACAAACCCAAGTGGGCCTCAACAACGGGCCACACATACATCAAATGGGCCTCATAACGTGGGCCTATATATATCAAGGTAGGCCTCAACAACGAGCCTATGAACACAACAAGATGGCCTACATCCTTGGGCCCATGAATAACAAAGTGGGCCTTAATGAGGGGCCACAATTACATCAATTTGGGCCTAAGCACACTAGCCCATATGCATCTAAGTGGGCCTCAATAGCGGGCTTACCATAATGTTTATTTTCCTATCCAATCTGTTTATATGGTCATATGGACCAAGGCCCACCATAATGTTTACTTTTCATCCAATCTATTCATAAGGTCATGTGGACCAAGGCAAGGGCCCACCAAAATGTTTATTTGCCACCCACCCCTGTTCAGGGTCTCACCGCTAGGGAGGGGGCCCACCAAAATGTTTATTTGCCATTCAAACTGTTCGTAAGAACAAGTGGGCCAGGGCCCACCTAATATTTATTTTCCATCCAAACCTGTTCATATGGTCACGCGGACCATGGACCACGGTGACGTTAATTTCCATCCAACCCATTCAAAGGGTCACGTGGACCATAGTAGGGTCCACTGAGATGTGGTTCACAAATCCGGCCCACTCATTAGGTGTGTCCCACTTGGCTGAGGGTCCGGACCAAGTTTCAACCCCATCAAAATTCCATGTAGGCCCCACCAGTGATTTTATATGGTTTAGGCATGTCTTCCCATGATTTAGATGGTGTGGCCCACCTGAGTTCCGTATACGGTTGATTTTTGGAGTGGGTCCACCTCAGGGAGTGGCCCACCCGATGAACGGTGTGGATATCAAATTTACATCACGGTGGGGTCCACAAATGGCCGTGAGGCCCACTGTCCGTCCGTCACATGGCCAATGGGCAAGAAGAAAGAAGGTCCAATTCTTTCTTTTGAAATTTTTTTTTTTTTTTTTTTTTTTTTTGTTTTGGGGCCCAACGAGATGTGATTCACAATCCAGCCCATCCATTTTGTGTGTCCCGAGTTTTAGGCCGTCCAGACCGAGTTTCAGCTGTATCCAAACTTCAGACGGACCCCACCAAGTACCTTTATATGTTTTGGCGTGTCTTTACATGGTTTTAGATGATATGGCCCACCTGATGATCAGATCTCTTTAAAATTTTGGCCCAACGCCTAAAGTGGTCTGTAGAATAGATTGGACGGCGTGGATCACATACATACATCAAGGTGGGGCCTGCATGAGCAGCCCACAAAAAGTAACTTTTTTTTTTTTTTTTTTTAAACCATGCAGCAACGTCCAGCGTCTCTGGACACTGGACGGTTTGGATGAACACTGCCTCACGGTGGGTTCCACACGTGAGTGGCCCACATTAATCAAGGTAGGTCCCACATGGACGTGCATCATGGTGGGTCCCACCCACATTAACCACCTCAACTAGGGATAGATACCAAGGCCTCAAGTGTTGAAAGGAGGTATATCCACTCAGTCTACCAGTTGAACTATAGATCAGGGTATTTCATGGTGGGTCCCACCATTCATGTTGGATGGTATAAATGGAGCTCTAAATGGTGGGGCCCACTACATCCAATTGGGTAAAAGAGAGTAGAAGAGAGAGAAAGAGAGTGACGGTAAAGGAGGGAGGGACCCCGCCACTAATGGGCCCTCCCTTAAACAATACATACATCATGTGGGTCCCACAACAAGTGGGCCCTTTAAAATTGAAAGCAATGGTATAACACCCACCTATTGCACTCCACCTTGCTCCCTTGGCTTGAAACTTCTCACCTACTGGTTCTTATGGACGTTGATCGGGTTTTAACTGCGGATGATGATCGGACGGTTGAGATGGAAGATGAGGAGGTGGGCCACACTTAGGATTTTGGGGAATTTTTTTGGGAAGCTTGGAGATTGCTTGGACGTATGAGAGGGAGAGAATGGGAGAATGAGAGAGAAAAAAAAGAGAAATAAAATAAAAGGAGAGGGAGGGATGGAGGGATGATGTCATGGGCATGGGTAGAGTTGAAAAAGAGAGAGAGAGAGTAGACTTGGGCTTGCTTGTGTAAGAGAGAAGCATGGGTTGTTGTACTTGGGTAGGTGTGACTTGACATTGATTGATTGATTTGATTGATGGGACATCTCGTAGAGATTCCCTCGAAGTTCGTAACGTGCGGTGTTTTATTCGAATTGAACGCAGGCCGACATCTTCTAGCCTGGATATCGGGTCAGTGCGTGAGTCGCGGCGTTAGAATCGCGGTGACGGCGCGGTCGCCAAGATACAGGTTTCGAGTCGAGCCGACTTCGGCATGCGGGACTCGGCTTAGGATCGTGCGCAACATCAGAAATGGGTCGAGGGTTGCCGGAATTCGACCGGTAGGATCGCGGAAGCCTACGAAACTGTACGGACTAGGGTACGGGTCTTACACTGTCTCACCCACATCGTTGTCTTTGGGTTAGAACCAACTTGTGCTCACAAACTCTGTAGCTTATCAAATGACTTCTTCCATCTCTAAATACAATTGGACCGAGGCCTTTTAGGATATATTAATTAAAATAACTATCAATTATGATGTAATAAAAGTGCTGACGTTAGATTTTTAATGCATATTCTTTTTAGCCATTTGGGCACTTTTGGCTTTTGGAAGGATGAAACCGAGTCGAGTCGAGGTGGGCCAAGCTCGGCTTGACTCGTCCATGCTATACTTGAGTTCGAGCTCAACATTGAAGCTTGGCTTGTTTACCAAAGCTTTCGAGTTGACTTCGAGTCGAGCTAGTGGTTCGAGTCGAGTCGAGTTTATTTCGAGTCAATTCGAGTTTACCTTAGTAGGGTAAGGGAAAGAAAAAGAGGGAATGGGGACGAGTAAGGTCGGGTAGGGTTTTTTAGTAAAAACTTTTAAGTTTTAACTTCTTTTTTAAAACTTAAATATATATATATTATATATATTTAATATTAATAATATATATATATAATATATTATTAAAATATATTACTCAAGCCTAGTCGAGCTAGAGCTCGAGCTTCGAGTCAAGTTGAGTTCAAGTCGAGTCGAGTTGAAATATACCATGGTCGAACTTGGCTTGAACTCAACTCGAGCTTTAGTAAACAAGCTTGACTCGCCTTGAGTAAACCTTTCAAGCCGAGTCAATCCGAGCTGAGTCGAGCGGAGTCGAGCGAGCTTTTCGAGCTAGCTTGACTCGTGTACAGCCATATCTGACAATCATCCCCTCGTATAATGTTAGCTTATCACAGAAGTCGAGAGGAAGGACTTACCAGACTTGAGCAATCCTTAAATCTCTCCCTTACTCCACCCTTTCAGAAACTTTAGAACCCTTTTAGAAAGCCTTAGAATCCTTTAGAATAATACTTCCCAAATCCGTTTACACCCATATATATAGTTTTAGGAAGAATCCCAAACAAAATCGAAAAGAATCATAAACGAAATCGGAAACAAATCCCACACTTTCGCAGTTGCGCGAAAAATCTGCGCAGAATCTGATTATATTTAAGACATCAAATACAACAATATCCACCATGTCTTCAATCTTCAAACGTGTAGCTCTTTGTTCTCTTCTCTTATCTTTGCCTCGCATTATCGCTTCATCAATGCTTCTCGTGCATACTCCATCTTCCTTTTACACCATCGCCAAGCCCAGAGAAGTTGTACAGAACTTGAACTTCTCTGTAAAAACAAACTTGGTGAGCATGTCTGTTGGATTCATGCTGGTATGAATCTTCTCCAGAGTTACGTCTCCTTCCTCAAGCACTTGTCGGATAAAATGATAACCAACATCAATGTGTTTAGTACGAGAACGATAAACAGAATTTTTAGCCAAATTGATAGTGCTCTCGCTATCACAATTAACTGGTACGACCTCCTGCTGAAGTTTCAACTGATTTATCATGCCTCTTAACCAAACACATTCCTTAAAGGTTTCCATCACTGCCATATATTCTGCTTCAGTTGTGGAAAGTGTCACCATGGACTAAAGCTTTGACATCCAACTAATTGCTCCACCCGCTAGTACAAACGAATATCCTGAAGTTGACTTTCTAGAGTCCACACTGCCTGCGTTGTCTGAATCCACATACCCTATTAACTTTGCCCGTGTCTTCTCAGAAGTTAAGATGTAGTCTTTTGTACCTCGAATGTATTGAACTAGCCATTTCACTGCTTCCTAATGTTGCTTGTTGGGGTTTGACATGTATCTGCTCACAACACCAATTACCTGTGAAATATCTGGTCTCGTACAGACCATGACATACATTAAACTGCCAACCGCATTCGAATAAGGCACATGAGACATAATCTGATTTTCTTATTTGATTTAAGACATTGTTCTAAGGAAAGCTTGATGTGAGCCGCGTGAGGAACGCTCACTGGCTTTGCTCGGTCCATCCTATACTTGATTAACACATTTTCAAGGTATTCTACCTGTAATAACTAAAGCCTCCTCCTCTTTCTGTCTCTATGAATATCTATGTGAGAACCCTTTTTACAGCCTCCAGATCTTTTATCTCGAATGTCCCTGATAACCTAATCTTTAGTACGTTAATTTCAGACATATTATGACTGACGATCAACGTATCATCAACATACAATACTAGGATGATGAATTTGCCATCACTCAGTGTTTTGTAATAGACATAGTGATCGTATTCACTCCGAGTAAATTTTTGACTCAACATGAAAGAATCAAATTTCTTATACCAATGCCTAGGGGACTGTTTCAGGCGGTACAATGATCTCATTAACCTATAAACTTTTTTCTCTGCCTCTTTAATTTTGTAGCCTTCTGGTTGCTTCATGTAGATATGTTGTTCCAACTCCCCATACAAGAATGTAGTCTTGACATCTATCTGTTCTAGCTAGATATGTATTAGGCAACTAGTGCCAACACGAATCTGATAGATACTTGCTTAATCACTGACACGAATATCTCTGTGAAGTTGATTCATTCTCTTTAAGTATATTCATTCGCTACCAACCTCGTTTTGTATCTATTATGTTTTCTTTTGAATAAGTATTTGCATCCGATTACTTTTCGGCCCACTAGAAGTTTTACCAACTCTCACGTGTGATTTTTGTGCAACGAGTCCATTTCATCATCCATAGCTGTCAGCCATTCTGCATCAGGCCCATCAAGAGTCGCCCGAATAGTTGACAAGTCTCCCTCATCTGTAATAAGGGCATATGCGATATTAGAGTTGTCCTTGTATCTTGTCGGTAACTTACGATTATGCGGTGGGTTCCTTCTCACAAGTGACTGCTTCACCTGCTCCTATACCTCTGTCTGCGCATCTGTCTCTGTCTGAGTATCAGATGTGTCAATCTGGACGTATGTGGTCAACATTTCTGGTTCATCTTGCTCATCTTAATCATTCTTGTAGAATAGAGAATTTTCATCAAATCTAACGTCACGGCTAGTGATAACCTTGCTTGTGACCTTGTCGAATAACTTATAACCTTTCACACTAATACCATAGCCAGCAAAAATATATATATTTTTAGCTCTATGGTATAGTTTATCTCTCTCAACTGACAGTACATGAGAGTAAGCCTCACAATCAAATATAGATAAATCCGAGTAGTCCAGCTTATGGCCACTTCATACTTCCTCTGAGATTTTACATTCAATTGCCGTACTAGAAAACCGATTCACCAAATAGCAAGTCGTGTTAACAGCCTCAGTCGATAAGTCTTTGCCCAATACAGCATTACTTAACATGCATCGGGCTCACTCAAAGAGAGTCCGATTCATTCGCTCAGCTACACCATTTTGTTCGAGCATGTGGCGCATTATGTCGTGCCTAATGATGTCTTCATCCTTACAATATTCATTAAACTCAGTAGAAGTGAATTTTTCACCATTATCAGTCCTTAAAACCTTTATTTTTCGCCCTGACTGTTTTTCCACCATTCCGTTCATTGTTTGAATATGGTGAAAACTTCGAATTTACGTTTCATGAAGTAAACTCAAACTTTCTTGGAGTAGTCATCAATGAATGAAACAAACCATGACGACCCCCCAATGGAAACCTCTGGCAATGGCTCTCATACGTCAGAGTGTATATAATCAAGCACTCCCTTACATACATGTTTTCCAGTTTTAAAATATAATTTAGATTGTCTACCATATATACAATGCTCGCATATATTTAAACCAGAATTATTAAAAGTTGGAATCAAACAACGATCAGATAGTACCTTCATGCCCATCTCGCTCATGTGGCACAGACAAGCATGCCACATACGTACAGAAGTGGAATCTGCAACAGCTGCTACTACTCCACCTGTTGAACTACTTCCGATCAACCTGTAAAGGTTTTCGTGCCTTTGCACTCTCATACCCACGAATGTCCCTTTTGAAACTTTAAGGACACTATTAATACTAGTGAACTTGCACCTCATAGCCTCGAGTGCACCGAAAGAAATCAGACTTCTCTTCATATCAGGAACGTTCCTGACATCAGTCAAGGCTCCATCCCATCAAACATCTTGATGCTCACAGTACCAATAGACACAACATTACAGGCACTGTTATTGCCCATAAAAACTTATCCACCATCGCATTCCTTGTAACTGGCGAACCAACTCCGATGAGGAGTCATGTGATATGATACTCCTGTGTCAAGGATCCACTCATCTCTAAGATTGTCATACAAGTGTCCGACCATAGACACAGACAGAACATCACCACCACTTGTCTCTTCATCAGATGTGACAACATTGACCTCCTTAGAAGAAACATCTGAGTTTTCTTTCTTCGTTGTAGGATTGGTATAATCCTTTTTTATGTGTCCAGTCATCCCACAATTCCAGCACTTTAATTTTCTTTTGCCCTTGCCCTTGGATTTGGATATGGGTCTTAAAGATCTTATACCTCGCTCAATATTTCTTCCCCTCGTAAACAATGTTGTAACGCCCCGAAAAATCGGGGGTCGTGCATAGACTCGACTCCCAAGTTCTCGAGTGTCACTTATCATGCATTTATGGTTTTTATGATTAATCAAATTTAATCTAGCAAATTGGAATTACACAAACATGAAGTCACAATCGCACCGATCTCATCAAGTGAAGAAATCTCACAAATATACAGTCCAAAATAATAAAAGGGTCGCCCAAAGCGTTGCCCAACAAAACAACAAAAGAAGGCTATGTCATCAGAAGTAAAGTGAGCATGCGGCTCAAATCCAAATTCGGCCGATCACCGATGGAGAGCCGCCCATCAGCTGCAAGTAGGAGAGTCCGTCCTCCTCGTCCAAGCTTACCTCGCCAGGTTCCTCATGCACTTGGGTCACACAGCATCTATGAATGGGTCTGGTTAGTGTTTTAAAACACCGTCCCAGTGGGAGTGAGTGATCAACTCAGTGTGAACTATTGGTCTCAAGTTACAACAAGCATCAATTGTAATATGAACTTAATGAAAAGCAGACAATCATCAACACCTAATAACTCTTATTTAAAATGCATGCATGCGGGATGATATGATGTATGCCCTCACCACAACACTCCCTCAGCGACTCCATCTAACGATCGCATATGACAACACTCCCTCAGAGCGACCTCGACTTCCGAGTCGCCACCCTAACTAATGCGTGCAATGCGATCGTATTAGCCGATTATTAGTTAAGTCCATTCATCCAAAGTTGGGGATTAAATTCACCCTACGTATCAATGCCCTAAGGCTTGGTTGCAGGCCAAGACCCCATCAACGCGTGAGGCCGAGACCTCGCGGTCATCCCGTCGGGTTCCTCATCCCCGACTCCAAGCACATGAGGAGTGCCGAAAGGAAGGGATCGCTCGCGGTCACTACGGGGAGGCGCGGTACCCCAGCGTAGGCCGACAGCTCGGACATAGTGTCCCATTCCACCATGCCCGGCTCACGAGGCTGTGGACCAATTTCAGGTGGGTTATCGTTGGGCTACAACGGTTGTAGGGTGGTTCAGGTTCCATACATAAGTGAGCAAACAGGGTTGACAAACAAGGTTGGTCAGACAATAGGTTAGACCGCACGGGCCAGGCGAGCATAAGACGAGTGACCTCGGGCACAAGGAACCCATGTAGTCGAACTACAGCCACTCGAACACACCCGCCCAAACTCATGGATATAGCCCTAACATAGTCCTACTGGTGGGACTACCGTCTCTCATCATGTTCCTGACCAACCCAAGGGTATGAGGGGATCCGTAACGTGCCAATTCTACAGATTATCAACTAGCATAGCGACCACATGTTCTCATGCACTCATATACCATTCAGATTCTCATAACAAGCAAGACTAACCATAACATGAAATAAGTGCATGTGAGTTATGTGTGTGTGTGTGTGAGGAAGTTAAGCACTTCCTCCAATTTCAGAAATCATGTGCACACGGATAATAAATCATACATGCATTGAAACACCCCATATGAGGAAAAATGATAGAGCAATCATGAACAAACTATCACCCATACATAATATCATGTGAGAGGCAAGATCAACACCATTATGAAAGCTAAGCATGCAATCCATACAATTCCAACAATATACCACTCCTAGGGTTTCTCTAGATTATTCAATCATAGCATCTAAGCAATCAAAATCATTAAACCCATACTAAAATTGGTGCAAGGCCACCTAAGAACAATAGTCCGCACCTTGGATTTGATGGAGGCTTGGAAACGACCTAGGAGATATGGATTTCGGGGTAGATCGGCCGGAATCCCTAAAACCAAACCTTGCATGTGAGAAATTTCATGCCAATCCATTCTCAAAACATGGATTCCAAGAAGAAGAAGTGAAGGATCTTACCTAGACGGCCAACGGATGATTATGGAGGTTGTGGAGGAGAGCTTCTCCCTTGAGGAGAAGTAGGAAGTTGAAATGGTTGATTTCCTTGGGCCCCACCTTGATCTAAGGTCCACCTAGCTCTCACCTTCACTCTCTTTCTTCACTCTCCCTAGCTCTCTCTCCTCTCTCTTTACTCTCTCCCTCTTTCTCTCTTTCTCTCTTTTGAAAATGGAAAAATCGTATGGGAAGAGGGGGTACCCAAATGGGGCCTTTTTATAATGCCAGGTTTGGTGTAAATGGCCCCAAGGGCTAGGTTTTTACTATACTAGACTTATGGGAGGGTCTTTCTAGGTTCTAGGGCTCTATCACCCCTCTGGCCACCAAATTCGGCGTGTAGGTGCCTTATGGCCCGATTAGGGCCCATGCAAAAATTGAGGACGAACGGATGAACAGATATATGATCTGAGAAAGTGTTTCTGACCTTTAAGTGGTCCTGTGGGGGCCATTTTGGTGATTGGAGCATTTCTGATGGCCCTCTGGCCATGAAATTTATAGGATAAATGGTCCATGGCCCGATGAGGGGCCTTATAAAAATTGGAAACGAACGGATGCGGGGTTTGGTCGTACGGGTCTGATTTGCGATCAACGATCATCGTGCCACGATCGGGGCCCAGATTTGGTGGACAGGCGTAGAAAAATACATTAAACCTTCACCGTAAATTTGGAGGCCCGGAGTCTCAGTTTCTTTTGTCAGTGCCAGATTTTTAATCTGGCATTGGTGGGGCGCATTGGGCAAGCGCCAGATGGTACTTCTGGGTGTCCACTAGGTCCACAGTCCGCGATGGACCACAAGCCCAAGTGAGATCTATGATTTTCTAAAGTTTTAGATTTTTCGACCCTTCTCGGTCATTTGGGTGGCCCACACGGCCGTTGTTCGTGTAAACGGGCCATCTGGCTTGGCGGCCCGCACTTGGTCCCATCATAACTAGACTGGTCCACTCTAATATAAATTAATATTGAGTGATAATAGTTATTAAGTGATTTTATAAGTTAATTAAAAAGAAATTTTAAGGATTTTTAGAAATCCAAAACAGTGAAAATCCAGGATGTTACAAGTGTATCGGAAGATATCCCCATGCCGTCATTTATCTTTCTCATGGCCTTCACTTGAAGGGCTGAGATAATGGTGTCGACACTCAGGATTTTATTTGCGGTGCACATTATGTCCTTGAATGATTCATACGATGTTAAAAGAGAATTCAACAACATACATGCTTGTTCCTCATCTTTGATCACTTCCTTCATATCCAGCAGTTTGCAAACCAATTTGTTAAAGTTGTTAATGTGGGCCTTCAGATCTCCACCCTCTGTCATCTTGAAGTTATACCACTGTAGCTTCAAGTGTAGGCGATATTCAAAGGATTTTCTCGCATAAATACTCCCTTAAAACATTATAAAGAACCTCATCTATGAGACATAAATGGATGGAGGCTAAAGCATTACTATCAAGAGTATCTCATTCTTCATCTTTCATAGTCGATTTTCGCTCCTCAAGAACCTTAGTTTCGCCTTGTTTGGTTAATAGATTAATCATCTTAATCTTCCATGACTCAAAATTATTTTTGCCTGAGTACTTCTCAATATCAAACTTGGCATTTCCCATTGATGTTAATCCTGCAGATTTAAATATGTGCCCCAACGATTGCTCTAATACTACTTGTTGGGTTTTGGACTGCGGAATCACATAAAGATGAATCTAGGATAGCAATCCAAGAGCATCAAGTAAACATAAGAGAACACAAAGATTTAACATAGAAAACCCATTCAGGAAAAAACCACAACACAAAGCTACAGATCTTCGCTATGAAAGCGAAAATTACAAAGAGGAAGAACTTACCAAACTTGAGCAATCCTCAAATCTCTCCCTTGCTCCACCCTTTCAAAAACCCTAGAACCCTTTTAGAAAGCCTTAGAATCCTTTAGAATAATACTTCTCAATCCCGTTTACACCCATATATATAGTTTTAGGAAGAATCCCAAACAAAATTGGAAAGAATCATAAACGAAATTGATAACAAATCCCGCACTTTCGCAGTTGCGCGAAAAATCTATGCAAAATCTTATTAGATTTAAGACATCAAATACAACAATAAATGCATTTAGGGCCATTGGGCAAGCATCATAGCATTGTGTAGATAGAGTAATCTCGGTATAGTTATTTTATGATGATTATTGTTTTTAGGACAATAGAAATTTAGGGCATGTTTGATTTGTTGTATTTATATAGAATATATCAAATTTTAATAATTAATACTTATCTTGGTAAAATTGGATATAAGATGTTGACATCTTTAGCCAGTTGTGCCTCGGAAAATGAAGCTATAATATATTGAGGTGGGAAATTTCTATAAGCCTCACCATGATGTATGTGTTATATTCATGTCGTTCATTTATTTTGAGTTATTTTGATGGATCATTTTAGAGCATGTCCCATAATTGAAGAAAATGGTAAAGCCATGTGAACCACACCACAAGAAATAGTAGTAATAATGACAACTATCATTGAAACCTACATGAAGCCCACTATAATATTTAACTTATTGACGTAACAGGTAACAACGTTGATAGAATAAGGCAAAACACAAATATTAACTTGATCCAAAACTTTCATGCCTTTCACAAGGTTTTTAATGGTAATATCGTTCCAACCTCATGAATTTTGGTGGTGTGATCCACTTAAGCTTTGGATCTACTTCATTTTTTAGCTCACAATTTAAAATGACATGATCAAATGAACAAACAAGATAACTGGATCTATGTATAGAGTTTTGAGTCAGGATTCCTTATTTGTCACAAACCAGGAAATTCTGACTGCATGTATTGTAATTGGGCCACATCATCACTGACGATTGTATTAAATAATGTAGCCCAAACACAGTACAAGCAAACAAGATTTTTATGTCTGTCACAAACGAAGGATCTGGATTCTAGAATTTTAGCTTAGAAATACTTGATGTGTCTTTGAATTTGGTTGATTTTCATGATAAAATTCTACCATCATTCCAAACACTTATATGATAAATCATAATTACATATTTTACTTTAAATTTATATAAATTACTGCAAATTAAACAAGCCCTACTTGTCAATTTGTCAATGGCTAGGAAAATAAATCTTTACGAAAGCACTATTCGGTGTTTGGATGTACTGCGTGTCTTCACCTGCCTTCACATCATTTCCTATGCTGGGCTCACCGTTTGGTGAGACGCCACCGTTAATGATGAAATTCTCCAAAAATATAAAATAATGGACAACCGTCCAAAAACATTCAAAATCACATGATGGACCTGATTTTTGGAATATACAGATACCACACATTACTTTAAAAAAAGACACCATACTCGGTTTTTAAATTTTGTTCAAGTGGGCCCACGCTCCAGTGATCCTGACCATTGTTATGTCCAGGACCACCTCGGATGGTCCATCCCCCAAATATCATCCAGATTGGACTAACCCTGCGGCCTTGATCATGGACCGTTTATCTGTATCTCTTCTGAGCTATCGATAAATTGAATGGTCCAGATTTTTTTTCCATGGTCCATCCATTGTGGCGCCCACCATATCAATGGTCTGGATCACTGAAACCCAGGCCTGGCTAGTGCAAGTTAAAAACCCGAGTACCATGCACGTGCACCGCCTGAGGATCATATGCATATAATTCGGCTTACATAAATATCTCCAAAAATGGTGGGTCCCAGTTAGGGGTGTATACAAACCGGGCTAGCCCGGTTAGCTCGCTCGACCCGGCCCGAAAAAGCCCGACTCGGCCCGACCTGGAACTGAGTTCGAGTCAGGACGGGCCAATTTTCTAGGCCCGAAAGTGAGTTCAGGCCGAGTTCGGATACCTCCCAGTTCGGCCCGACTCGGTCCGAAATCCGACTCGCCCCGACCCGACTTGACCTGGCCCGGCCTGACCCGTGTATGACAATATTTAATTTGTATAAAATGTTTTATTTTATGCTTTGTCAAATGTATGTAAATGTCCTGACTAGTTAGATTTTTTGTGGAGTCTATAGTTCAACTATCTAAACCGTTGATCGAGGGCCTTGTAATGGGACGCGGATTACCTGCCAAAGCCCTTCCCATGAACTTGCCGTAAGGTTCGAAACTGGCCCGAACTCGAAAGTTCGAAACTGGCCGGAACTTGAAGGTTCGAAACTAGCCCGAACTCGGCTCAAACTCGCGCCGGGCCCGATTCGGGCTGGAGATGTTGGCCCGGTGACTAGGCTCAGTCCGGTTCGAGCCTTGTGTGGCTGTTGAACGGGCTTGGACGGGCTGAGGCCAGTTCGACTCGGCCCGACCCGTGTACACCCCTAGTCCCAGTTATTAAATATAGGGGAATGAAATAAATGCAGCTCAGCGCTCTGATCATTCCACACGCGTGAGATCCGTAAGATGTGGGTACACGTGCAAATATGAAACACGTGCGCGAGATATGATGTTATCATATGATTAAACTTTCCTAGCCGTTCATTTGTTTAGATATGATGTGGCCCACCTAAGATATGAAATGGACTGATTTTTGTGCTAGGAGTTTAAAACGATGTATATCAGCTGATGAATGTCTCAGATTTAAGACACGTGTCAGTTACACTGCGACTCTTGCGCCCGAGTGTGAATGTGTACATTTCCTACACGCAAACATCTGTCCATATCAGTATATCACCTACAACCACCTGCATGCTACCGTAACATGTTGCCCCATCTTTCCTTCCCAACGTGTCACTTCATATCACATCCGATCCATACACAAGGTGGGCCCCACCATGAAGATAATATTCACAAAATGACCGTACGATCTAAATAAACGGACGGCTGATTGTCTGACTAAAAACATACTGGTGTGGCCCACCTAATCAGTGTATCGGCCTGATTTTCTGGATTCGTGATATTCATGGTGGGCCCCGACGTTTGTACGGGCAGGAAACCCTGCATGGTAATTTATCATGCAATCAGTTGTAGGTGATATGGGGTGTAGGATAAAACTCCTAGATTGAGATGGATGGAGGAAGAAACGATGGGCCTCTTCCACATTCAACGGTCAAAAGAATCCATTGTTCTGATGTTTAAGATAATTTGGTCCACACGAATTTTTTAGCAGTGGTCGATCTCGTGGGACCCACCTGATGAACGGTCTATATTGATGATTCATCCATTGGTAAGTGTGGTGCATGGGATGCATGCATTGCATGAAATGACCATCATCCGACGTTCATGGGATCCTTCCGTCTAGAATAGACTATGGTGTTTGTCTATTTTGGACTGGAATACGGTGGTGGATGTGGACGAGATCCGAACCATTCATCATGTAGGCCATTTCAATGAAGGATCATAATCCAAAAGTACACCAATCGACGGTCTTAAGCATTCCATTGAAAGGCCGAAACTAAAACCTACTTTTTACCGTTAAATCTTAGAAAGAAAAAAACCAACGGTATCTAAGGGCTAGGATTTGTTCGATCAGTATGAATTTTGGGTTATAAAACCATCCAATGTGAGGCCCACCTGATAATCGGTTCAGATCTTCCTAAAACGAGTCAGTACAAGTGAAAGACAGAGACCAGCACTCTACCATTAAGTCGTCGGTAGCGTTGGAACCTGATAATCGGTTCAGATCTTCCCCGGATCATTCCTTACTTAAAAGGGAGGACAAATGACCATTTCACCCTTGTGATTCATCACAAGCTACGAAAATTCCAAGGGCAAAATCGCCGGTAGCGTATTAGGTGCGGCACCGGCTGTACCCAACATGGTGAGGCCCTGGCCGTGGGGCCCATATTGATGTAATATTTTGTATATCCACGCCGTCTATCCGTTTTTACAGTTCATTTTATGGAAGTATCCCTAAAATAAAACAAATAAAAATCTTAGGTGGACCACACTGAAGGAAACACTGGATATTGAATTTTCACCATTGAAACCATTCTAGGGCCTGAATTAATATTTATTTTCCATCCAACCTGTTTATAATATACCACAGACCTGGATGAAGGGGAAACAATAAATATCTGCTTGATCCAAAACGTTTTGTGGCCCAAAGAAGTTTTTAATGGCCAATCACCACTGTTTCCTTTTAGTATGGCCAATCTCAGAAACACATGTGCTTCATTTTGTAGATCATGCCATAAAATAATATGGAAAAACGGATGGACGACGTGGATGTACTACGTAGACATCATAGTGGGCCCCACGGTGAGGGGCGCACCGTGTTGGGTGGGGCAGGGCAGTACCTAATCCGCTCAAAATTGGGATTTTTAATGTAGTAGCCCTGTGTGCTGATGTCAGCTCTAAAATGGTCAATTTCTTGTAGGGCAAAATTCTTTTAGCCCTTAGATGAAATTTCTCTTTTTTCCTAATGAAATTGTCATTCTATCCTTTTACAACATATGGCATTTTACAACATATGGCATGGCTTGCAACATAAGTTTTAAGAAAACATTATGGGTCCCACGAAGCCACATATGGACCCACCACTTGGGAGATCTGAACAAGTCATTCGCTTTGGAGCATCCTTGGACATCGGATCGCGTTGATTTCATCTTCATCCGAGGCCTTTGTGGCCCTCAATGGAGATAACGATGACCTTTTCTTACAATTATTTTCTCCAATGTAGTTCATCCTTGGTGTCTTCTTCCCCGATTCTTATGGTCATGCCATGAAATTATTTCACCGAGATAATAGTTGGAATGGATCCCCACGGTATCATTCCCTAAGCATATATGTGGAGCCAGACCCACATTTTAATCAATTTTCAGGTTTTCGAATTTTTTTAAGGAGAGAGGACCACTGCCACCACTGATTTGAGAGAGGGGGGAGGGGACCACCACCACCACCAAATTAAGAGAGAAGGGACCACCACCACTAAATCAAAGAGAGAGGGGGGGACAACCACCACCACCAAATCAAGAGAGAGGGGACCACCACCACCACTGAAGAAGGCAGTTAAGATCGTTGCTTCTACCTCCATGAGACCCACTTCGACAATCATACGACGTGTTTACGATGATAGTACCTTTATTCCGACGACATTATGAGGTGATAGTACCTTCAATCCGGCGACAATCTTAATATCGTCAATTGATTTCAAGCTTTTCAAGTTTTCCTTCAAGGGAGTGGGCTGATATGGCGAGTAGATGTAAGAGTTCATAGTGTGGATGCTTTTTTAAAGTTTGCTGGTGTGGATCACACGTGGGCACTGTGGATCCCTCGACCAGTATTGATCTCGCTTAGGCACCGTGGATCCCAATGGCCCACTATGAATAACACTTGGTGATTGTGGATCCCGCCTGGACACCCTTTTTGTGAATGTTGAATGAATATGCATGTGGATGTGGATATGTGTAACGCCCTAAAAATCGGGGGTCATGTATACACTTGACTCCCGAGTTCCCGAGTGTCACTTATAACCAATTTTCATTAATATGCGTTTAAACAGGTTAAAATGCGCAGCCTGAAATTTTTTGGAACGTGAAGCACAACCACATAAGTCTACTAAAATGAAAGAGATCTAGTATATATACAGGTCTAAAAATATAAATGGATCGCATAAGGCGTTACTTAACAAAACCACAAAAAGAATGATATGTTCAAGAAGAATAGAGCTGAGCCCACTGCTCAACGATCCAAATCTTGCCTATCAAGCCGATGGAGAGCCGATCATCAGCTGGAAGTAAGACAGCTCATCCTTCTCGTCAAGACTCGCGCCATCAGGCTCATCGAACTCATCGCTACCTGCAGCAATCAAAGAGTCTGGTTGGTGTTTTAAAACATTATCTCAGAGTAGGAGTAAGTGATCAACTCAGTGGGTGCTATATATTAGTCTTAAGTTGTAACAAACATCAATCATAATACGAATTTAATGAAAAGCAATCAATCATAAACACCTAACTAATCTTATTAATGCGCATGGATGACGGATGATATGATGCATGCCCTCGCCACAACTCTCCCTCAAGCGACTCCATCTAACGATCGCGTATGACAACACTCCCTCAGAGCGACTTCGACTGTCGAGTCGCCACCCCAACTAGTGCAATGTAATACGATTGTATTAGCCGAGTTCTTAATTAAGTTCATTCATACAGCAGGTTGGGAAATCTGATACACCCCATGTATCAATGCCCTGAACTGGTTGCGAGGCTAAGACCCCCAACGTGCGAGGCCAAGACCCCGAGATCCATGATCCCGTCGGGTTCTCATCCCCGACTTCAAGCACACGGGGAGTACTGAAATGTGGGATCGCTTGTGGTCACTACGGGGAGGCGCATCACCCCAGCGTAGGCCAACAGCTCGGACACAGTATCTCATTCCACCATGCCCGACTCACGAGGTGGTGGATCGATTTCCAATCTAGCTAATGATGGGCTGCAATGGTTGTAGGGTGTTCCAGGTTCCATACTTGTGTGAGTAAATAGGGTTAACAAACAAGGTTGGTCAGTAAGTAGGCTAGACCGCACGAATCCGGCGAGCACGTGACGAGCGACATCGGGTACAAGGGACCCATGTAGTCGAACTACTGCCACCCATACATACCCACCCAAACCCACGAGTCTAGCCCTAGCATGGTCCTACCGTCTCTCCTCATGTTCCTGACCAACCCCAAGGGTTTGAGGACAATTCATAACATGCCAAATCAAGGTTATCAAATAGCATAACAGTATCATATTTGCATACATCTTTTCATACGATTTCAAATACCCCTAACAAGCAATCTACATCATCATGAACAAGGTGCATGTGAGTGGTGTAGATTAGGGAGGAAGATAGGCACTTCCTACACCTCAAGGGATCAAACACACAAGAGTAATGAATCATGCACAACATGAACCAACACATATGAGAAGAAATCAAACAAACGTGAGCATGTAATCATCCATATACTAAATCATGTGAGAGGCAAGATCAACATCAAATGAGAACTAAACATGCAATCCATACAATTCCAACAAACATACCATTCCTAGGTTTCCCCTAGATTCTTCAATTTAACATTCCAAACAAATAAAATCATTAAACTCCTACTATAATTGGTGTTAGGCCACCTAAGGATAATAGTTCGCACCTATGGATCGTTGGAGAGTTGGAAAATGACCTACGAATGCGAATTTCTGGGTCGAACGGCCGGAATCCCTAAGGCAAACACTTGTATGTTAGATTTCCATGTAAATCCCTTCTCATCACAAGGATTTCAAGAAAAAGGGGTGATGGATCTTACCTAGACGATCAGCGGGATGAAAGGGTGGTCGTGGATGAGAGTTTCTTCTTGGAGAAGATGTAGGAGTTGTGGGGTTTGATTTCCTTGGGCCCCACCTCGATCTAGGGTCCACCTTACTCACCTTCACACTCTCTTTCTTCCCCTCTACTCTCTTACTCCCCTTTTTGCTCTTGGTAGTTATGATAAATGAGAGAGTTACGAGAGAAGCTAGGGTTTTGTTTCCTAAACTTGGGCCCTTTGGCCCCAAGTTTCAACAACTTCCCAAATTAGCCCTCTAGGACTCCCTATTGGTGTTGGGGTGGCCCTAACACCCCTCCGGCCACCAAATTCGGTGTATAGGTGTCTCATGGCCTGATGTGGGGTCATGCAAAGTTTGGGAACAAACAAATAAACCAATATAGGGTTTGATCATACGGTTCCGATCTTTAAATGGCCCTGTGGGGTCCATTCCAGTGATTGGAGCGGTTCTGGTGACCCTCTGGCCATGAAACTCATAGGGTAGGTGTTTCATGGCCCGATGAAGGGTCATGCAAAATTTGGAAACGATCGGATATGCGGTTTTGTCGTACGGATCCGATTTACGATCAACGGTCACCGCGCCACGATTGGGTCCCAGATTTTGTGAACGGGTGCAGAAAAATACATTAGACCTCCACCATAAATTTAGAAGAAATTCGATGGCTAAAATGTCTTATATCTCAGTTTCAATTTAGAGTGTCAGATTCTAAGACTAGTGAGCTGGGATGAGTTGCCCTTTGCAAGTGCTGTTGGGACGGCGCGGATAATTGACTTTTGAACATTTACTGGGACCGTGGTCCGCGATGGACCACAAGCCCAGTGAGATCTATGCTTCCTTAAAATTTTAGATTTTTCTGACCTTCCTTGGTCGCTGCATGGCCAGCACAAGTTGTCGCCGAGTACAAACCGATCATCTTACTTGCTGGCCTGCACTCGGTCTGATCATGATCAGACTGGTCCACCCGAGTAAAAACTAACATTGAGTGCTAATGGTTAGTAAGTGATAATATGAGTTAATTACAAAAACAAAAAACTTCAAGGATTTTTAAAAATCCAAAACAGTGAAAATCCAGGATGTTACAATATGTTTGTGGGTTATGAATATTGAATTGTATGAATGCGAGTGAGGATGTGGTTGGTGGATGTGAATTTTAAATTGAATAAATAAAAATGTGAAAGTGCATATGGATGTGAATATGAATGTCGAGATGTATGAAAGAAAATGTGGAAGTGGATGTGATAGTGGATGTGGAGATGGATTTGTATGAATGTGTTTGTAGAAGTGCATTGGTTGTGAATATTAAACTGTATAGTATAAAATTGTGAAAGTGCACGTGAATGTGGAATTGTATGGATAAAAATGTGAAAGTGGAAGTTAAGTGGATTGATATGAATGTAGATATGGATTATATAGTGTAAAAATATTGATGTATACGTGGAAGTGGATGTTAATGTTGTTTTCTATTGTTTGCATGTGGATGTTAATGTTGTTTTCTATCGTTTGCATGTGGATGTGTTTATTAGTACTGAATTTTATGAATGCACATGTGAAAGTGCATATGAATGTGGCTATGAATTTTGAATTGTATGGATCCCTTGAGCATGTGGATCTCATCTGGGGGGGTGGATCCCCCCTAAGCATTGTGGATCTCACCTAGGACTCACACTGCACAGGGGGGATCCATAGTCCTAGGTGAGATCCACAATGCTCAACGGGGATCCACCTCCCCCAGGTGAGATCCACACTGCTTAAAGGGATGCATACAATTAAAACTCATATCTTCATCTACATCAACATTCATATTCACATCTCCATCCAAATCTATATCTTGAATTCAGCATCCACATTCATCACCACATCCCCGCTCACATTTGCATTTTGTTAATTTCAAGTCCACATCTACATCTACATCTATATTAACATTTTCATTCATTCATATTCAACATTTACAATTACTTCATGTATTCAACGTCTACTCTCTGGTTCCTTCAATTTAATAGTTAGATACACATACTCATCGATTATATTCAACATTCACATCTTCTCTTATTCTGTGGATGTGCATGTGCATGTGAATGTAAATTTTGAATTATATGAGTGCAAATGTGAAAGTGAATGTGCATGTGAAAGTGAATGTAAATTTTTTATTGTATGTGTTGATGCAAAAATCTGGTTCACCCTCTGTAGACCTTCGAGCACCTGCACAAGGAGAAGACAAAGGAGACCCTGGCTAGAGCAGGGGACCCTCCGATGCCAAAGTCAGGCTACGAATCTGGGTCTTACGAGGCTCGTGTCCCTCGGTCGTTCCAAAGAGCAGGTGACTTGGCTCTTCTTCCACGCCCTCCATCATTTTTGCAATGTTCCGAGTCTGACGTGCTTGTGTTTGGCAGATATCCCGAAGAAGCGACAAAAGCTCGGCTCAAGTGCCGCAGCTCGGATCAAAGAACTGAGGACGTTGGATCCGACAGATAGGTCCTGGAAAGTACTTTTACAGCCGGAGCGCCTCCATCTCGCAGGTCTAGACTCGGCTGTCACAGGTAATTGAAAATGCATCTTCATGTGCCTTTTGGATTTTTCCTGACTTGAATTTCTCCTCTTTCTTTCTTTTTACTTTTAGACTTGCCCGAAGCTCGTCCCCATCTGCGGATTGTTCCCGAGCCGCCCCTCTGAGGCAGCCCCTTCCGAGCCAACCCCCTCCGAACCGGTCCCTTCAAAGATGACCGGGGCCCGTCCTCCTCCTAGGATGATTTCAAAGTTGAAGGCTCCTCCACGATCAGTTCTCCTGTCAGAGCCTCGGCCGCTGAAGAGACAGAAAGTGGTACGGAAGGAAAAAGAACCTATGGGTTCTTCCGCTCCCCCTGTTGTCGTAATTTCTGACCCGGAGGAAAGGGTGGAAGTGACGGCGACCGCGGCCTCGGAACCTCAGGCGGCACCCGACTCGGAACATATTTCGATGGAGGTCCCGAGGCAGGAGGAAGAAGTTAGGGCCGCGTCTTCCAGAGGGGAGGAAGAGACGAGGACTGCATCCTCGAGAGGGGAGGAGACGAGTCAAGAGGGGCCGTCCGTATTGCAGAAGGTGGTATCGGGGATGGTTCCCTGGGCTTTAGCCCACGGGAGCGAGAAAGAGTTCATCGGCCTCTACAACGCTCCTTCGTCGCAAACCGTTGGTCATGCGGCAAGGGTGCTTTTTGAACTCGCTCCTTGCTTGGTTAAGGCCAGCAAGGAATTATCTTCAACCCATCGGCTGCAGACCCTTCTGTCGGAAGCTGAAGGGCGCCGTGAAGAGGCCGAAACTCGGGCCGGTATTTTGATGGCGGAGGCGGCCCTCGCCCGAAAAGCTGCCGAGGATGCGAAAGCGAGGCGGCTTTCTCCAGAGAGCCCTTGAAGAAACGCAAGCCGAAGTTAGTCTGGTATCGGTTCTTCTTTCCGTGGCCGAAGAGGAAACCCGACGAGTTCTCACAGTCCATGCTTGCTATGCGCAGATGACTTAGCTCGAGCTAAGCATGAGGCGGCGGGGCTTATCCAAAGCAGAGCCAATGAGAAGACTCAAGAGGCCGAGAAAGCTAGGGATCAAGCCGTCAAGCATTTCTCGAATCCGAGGAGTTCGAGGATGAGAGGGATCGCTTGTTTCAAAGCGGATTTCTTGAATGCATTAAGGAGATAAAGAAATCTTTTCCCGACCTTGATCTCTCGGAAATCGAGGGTGGAGCTTTGGAATCTGAGAATCTGGATGCCGCTGCCGAAATCACTGGTGGGGAAGAGGTCGGCATTTGTGAGAATGCTTCGGGGACCGCTCCGACCGGCGGACAGTAACCGGGGCCCCTTTTTTTGTTTTTTTTGTTTTTTTTTTTTTATATGTTGTACTCGGATGTGGTTGATGAATGAAAGAAAACACTCTAGTTTTATTTGACTCGGCTTTGATCTTGCTTAGTCCAGAATCTTTACATTGAGCACTGAGTTCAAGGATAGTAAGTCTTGAGATGTTCAGCGTTCCACGGATGAGGCAAATTGCCCGTTTAGATCTTCCAATTGATATGTTCTGGCCGGATGGTACCCAGACAATGTAGGGTCCTTCCCGGTTTGGTCCTAATGTGCCCGACCCAATTTCCTTAGTATTCGGAAATACTTTTCGAGAACCATATCTCCCATCCGAAATCGTCTGATCTTAACTCGGGCATTGTAGAACCGTGCCACTTGTCGTTGCTTCGGAGCTTCTGTACGTAGTCGTGCTATTTCCCTTCGCTCGTCCAGGAGGTCGAGTCCGAGTGCGAGGAGTTCTTCGTTTTCATCCTCGTCGAATGAAGTGATTCGGGCCGAAGGCAGGCCGATTTCAACGGGAGTGACGGCTTCCGAACCGTGGCGAGTGGAAAAGGAGTTTCTCTGTGGCGGTTCGGGCTGTGGTTCGGTAAGCCCAAAGAATTTTCGGGAGCTCTTCCGCCCATGCTCCTTTGGCTCGGTCGAGCTTGGTCCGAAGATGTTGCTTGACAATCTTATTAACCGCTTCGACTTGCCCATTAGTTTGAGGGTGATGAGGTGAAGAATAGACGTTTCTGATTCTGAGGTTGTTGCACATATCGCGAAAACTCCTGTTGTCGAATTGTCTTCCATTATCTGTAATAATGGTATGGGGCACTCCGAACCGGCAGATAATGTTTTTCCAGACGAACTCGGTGATCTTCTGCTCGGTTATTTTGGCTAATGGCTCGGCCTCGGCCCACTTCGTGAAATAATCCACTGCTACCACGGCGAACTTGGTTTGACCTTTTCCCATAGGGAGTGGACCTATGATGTCAATACCTCATTGTGCAAAGGGCCAGGGACCAGTCATTGGCGTTAGCGCTTCGGGGGCTCGTCTCGGGATTGCTGCGAATCGTTGACATTTGTCGCATTTTTGGACGAGCGTGCGAGCGTCGTGTTGAATAGTGGGCCAGTAGTATCCCTGTCGTAAAACCTTGTGGGCGAGAGACCTTCCTCCAGAGTGGTTTCCGCAGATTCCTTCATGGACTTCACGTAATACGTAATTCGCCTCACCGGGTGTGAGGCACCGAAGCAACGGAGCGTAGTAACCTTTCTTATAGAGGGTATCGTTGAGTACGGTGTAACGGGAGGCTCGGAACTTAAGTCGGCGGGCCTCGGCACGATCTTCAGGCAGTTCCCCCTTGTCAAGGTATTGGCGGATTGGATCCATCCAGGATGGTTCCGAGTCGATGGCATTGACAGCCTTAGTAAGTGGTTCATTAATGCTTGGTTTATCGACATATTCGACGGGGACGGACCTGGGTATGTCATCTTCATCAGCAGAGGCGAGCTTTGCTAATAGGTCGGCTTTGCCGTTTTCCGTACGAGGGATCCGAGTGACCTGACAGAGTTGAAATCCATTGATAAGTTGTTTCGCTCTCTCCATGTACGCTTTTAACTGGTCTTTCCGTGTCTGGTATACTCCTGTCACTTGATTAACGACCAATTGAGAATCGCTGAACACACTTAAGTGCGTGACTCCCATGCTAGCTGCGAGTCGGAGACCGAGCAACAGTGCTTCATATTCTGCCGTGTTGTTCGACGCTTGGAATCCGAGTCGTAAGGCATACTGTATGTAGGTATGATCGGGGGTTTCTAGTACAATCCCAGCCCCACTTGCCTTCGAGTTGGAAGAGCCGTCGACAAATAGTTTCCAGGGAATAGGGCAGGGTAGGGGCGGCGTAGCGGCCGCTGCTGGGGCGATGACATCTGTCGGCATATCATCGACTAGGAGATCATTTGGTGGGGTTCCATCGGCAATAAAATCAGCAACAGCTTGCCCTTTGATTGCTGCCTTCGGCTTGTACTGAATATCAAACTCACTCAGCTCGATAGCCCATTTCGTGAGTCGGCCGGAAGCTTCTGGTTTCTGCAAAACTTGGCGAAGAGGTAGATCGGTCATCACGATGATAGTATGGGCATGGAAATACGGCCTGAGTCGGCGAGAGGAAGTTATTAGTGCCAACGCTACTTTTTCCAAATTTGGGTATCTTGTCTCTGCTGGTAACAACGCTTTGCTAACGTAATATACCGGCAGCTGCTTTCCTTCGGATTCTCGTATCAAAGCCGAGCTAACGGCTGCCTCGGACACTGCTAGATACAGCAGCAAGGATTCGCCTGATTCGGGCTTTGATAAGAGAGGCGGAGAACCGAGATATGATTTTATTTATTGAAATGCCGCTTCGCATTCTTCCGTCCATCTCATTGTTTGTTGTCCTTTCAACTGCTTGAAGAAAGGGAGACACTTATCCGTGGCTCTGGACAGGAACCGATTAAGTGCCGCGACCCTTCTGTCGGTCACTTTGGATGTCCTTAATGGTTTTAGGGGATTCCATTTCGACCAAAGCCTTTATCTTCTCAGGGTTTGCTTCTATTCCTCGCTGACTAACCAAGAAACCGAGGAACTTTCCGGAGCTCACCCCGAAAGCACATTTATTCGGATTTAACTTCATCCGATACTTCCGTAGGATGAGAAACATTTCTTCCAGATCATTTACATGATCCGTCGCGTGTATACTTTTGACAAGCATATCGTCGATGTATACTTCCATGGTTCGACCTATAAACCGAGCAAAGATTTTGTTAACTAATCTTTGATAAGTTGCACCGGCATTCTTCAAACCAAATGGCATCACTCGGTAACAATAAAGACCTTTGTCGGTGACAAAGGTAGTTTTTGATTTATTATTTTGATGCATTACAATTTGATTATATCCCGAATACGCATCCATGAAGCTCAGAAGCTCATGTCCGACCGTACTATCTACTAGCTGATCTATCCTCGGAAGCGGAAAGCTATCCTTTGGGCAGGCTTTATTTAGGTCAGTATAGTCGATACAGACTCGCCACTTCCCGTTGGACTTTTTTACCAGCACGACATTCGCGACCCATTCTGGATAGTGTATTTCTTCTATGAAATTGGCCTGACGGAGTTTGCTGACTTCTTCTTCAATGACGGCATATCGTTCGGGGCCGAGCGGTCGTCGCTTCTGTCGGATCGGTCGAAACGACGGGTCGACGTTGAGTTGGTGGGTCATCACTGATGGATCAATCCCCGGCATATCGTCATGGCACCAGGCGAATACATCGGCGTACCTACGGAGCAGGGCTATCAGTTTATCTTTCAAGGGGGGCTGTAGAGACGAGCCAATTCGTACTGTCTTCGATGCATCTGTCTCGACCAAGGGGACTGAGATGAGGTCTTCAACCGGCTGTCCTCGTTCGTGACTCTCGCCCCGAGGGTCCAACGATTCAATCGTTGAGACGTCGATTGGGTTTTTGTCGGCTGATCCTTTCACGGCTATCATGTAACAGCGCCTTGCATCTTGCTGATCTCCTTTGACAACTCCTACTCCCGACTCGGTCGGGAATTTTAGTGAGAGATGGTATGTGGATACCACGGCCTGAAGGAGACTTAGAGAGGGTCGGCCGAGTATGGCGTTGTATACTGAAGGTTGATCGACGACCAAGAAATCCACCATCATCGTCTTCTGATGTGGGGTACTGCCGGCAGTGAGTGGCAGCGAGACAATTCCTTCAGGCAATACTTGTCCTCCGGAAAACCCGATTAGCGGGGTCCGAACTGGACGTAACATAGATCGTTCGATTCCCATTTTATCGAACGCCTGAGTAAATAACACGTCAGCAGATGACCCCGTATCAACGAGTATCCGGAACACTTTCCGATTGGCGATAGTCAGAGTGATAATCAGTGCGTCATCGTGGGGGTGATAGATACCTCGGGCGTCTTCCTCTGTGAACGAAAGACAATATTTTTCCCTTTTCTTCTCTTTTAGCGGCCGCCCTATAACCATAAGCTCGGATCCGTGACTAAGTTTTCTTGCATGGTTCTTTCTGGCATTGTTTGAGTCGCCCCCACCTCGCGGACCACCGATAATTGTCCGTATTTCTTCCATCGGCTGATTCTCGGTTGGGCGTCCCTCAGTTTCCGCAGCTTTAACCACATGTTCTTTGAGTCGGCCGTCCTTTATGAGTCGCTCGATTTCTTCTTTTAGATGACGGCAATCACTCGTGTTGTGCCCATGATCATGATGATAGTGACAGTATTTATCCTTATCCCGCCGATTAGGATTGCCTTTGAGCTTATTGGGCCAGTGAACGAAACCTTCGCTTTTGATTTCCATTAGTACCTGCTCCTGAGTTTTGTTCAGGGGGGTATATGTGGAAAAACTGCGATCTGGTCGTTTTCCTGATCTTCGCTCATTATGCGCTTGATCATCCTTGCGTTTCTTTCCCCCGGTCAGTCGGCTTCCTTTTTGACCAACTCTTTGACCGAGGTTTTAGTTTCACGCAGATTCGCGTTTCTTCGGCGTTGGCATACTTATCCGACCGTGCCATAAACTCGCCGAGTATCGGGCGGAGTTTTGTCTAAAGATGCCAGGAATGGCTTATCTTTAACTCCTTGCATGAGCGCATTGAGAGCCGTTTCTTCCGAATGTTTCCGAACCTGAAGGGACTCGAAATTGAAGCGCTTTATGTAATCTTTCAGCAGCTCTCCCTGCTTCTGAACTATGTTGTTCAGATGTGCGGGGGGCTTCAATTTCTTTTTCCCGCCGATGAAGTTCGTAAGGAAGGCGTCGCTCAGCTCAGCGAATGAACTAATGGACTTTGGTTTCAACTGTTTGAACCACAGTCTGGCTACATCGGTTAATGTAAGAGAAAAGGCCCGACACATCACTACATCCGAGGCGTCATGGAGCTCCATATATGTTCTGAAGCATTCGATATGCTCCGTTGGGTCGGTTTTGCCGGTGAAGGGAGTGATTTGGGGTAACCGAAACCTCTCGGGCAACCGAGCCGCCATTACCGAATCCACAAAGGGGGACGCCTTTGCCTCGTATCTGGTTGGATGCATATTTCGACTATGCTTCATATCCGTCATTTCTTTCGCCATTTCTTCCCGCACTTCTTTTTTAAAGTTTTGAATATCGGCTTTCCATGGTTCACTACTTTCTGCCGTGCCTTCTTCGGGAGGTCGGATGCGCCTTCTTCGTTCTATCTCGTGCCGAAGGTCGGTTGGGGGCAGAGATGCATTGGCCGATCTATGGCTGGAGTCGGCTCGGCCGGTTCAGGGACGCCTTGGTGTTGGCTCGGCCGAAAAGACTGTGGTGCAGAAAGTTGAGGATCAGCCGCTGCAGTCGGCACGCGTGCCGTTTCTCCTTGAGGAGGCGGGAGTGGCTGCATTTGCCGCTGATACATTCGTTCTAACATCTGCTTCATCATATTCATATCAGATCGGATTTCTTGGACCTCCTGATCCAACCGCCCATCGTTCCGACCCGGCTGATCGTTGCTTGTTCAGTCGCTCCTCGTTGGCGGTTGGCAGGTAGGTTTTGGACTGCGGAGACCGCGACTGGACCTGTTGGCCCCGTAGCTGCGATCTCATTTAGATCTTCTTCTGGGACCGTCCTTCTAGTCATCACCATGGGATGCAATAAAGGAATATGGGATGGCTTTCTTGTACGGTTCCCACAGACGGCGCCAAACTGTTGATGCAAAAATCTGGTTCACCCTCTGTAGACCTTCGAGCACCTGCACAAGGAGAAGACAAAGGAGACCCTGGCTAGAGCAGGGGACCCTCCGATGCCAAAGTCAGGCTACGAATCTGGGTCTTACAGTATTGAGGGAGCTTGGATGAGAAATTTGTGCGTACCTTTTAGATGATGAAAGCCTCCTTTTTATAGCTGTTAAAGCGTTTAATCGTAGGAGGATTCTTCTCCTGATAATGTGTAATCGAAAGAGGATTCTCTTCCTAGGATCACGGACATCGGGTGGCGCCCGTCCGCGATCTTCGTCTGATCCCGCGGACTTCGGGATCAGGGATCTTATCCCAAAATGTTCGGAACGAAATCTGATTTCGCGCTGTCCTCTGGCTAGTTCCGTTACGAGGGTCGGCCCGATGCACCCTCGGATTACTGGTCCTTCGTCCGAGGCGAGTTAACTTTCGTCTCGGTTTATAGAGCTCTCAACCCTGCCTTGGATCCGACGTGCCCTGCCTCGGATCCGACGTAGTGCTTCCCAAGCCGAGGAACCAGACCCGAGTCACTGGACTTAGTATTTTTGTCCCCAACAGTATGAATGAAAATATGGAGGTAGATGAGAATGTTGAACTATATGAATGTAATTGTGGAGGTGAATGTGGAAGTGGTTGAGGTATGTGAATGTTGAATTGTTTGAATGAAAATGTAGATGTGAAAGTAGTCATGAATGTTGAATTGTATGAATATGGATGTGGGAGTAAATATGCATATGCATGTGGAAGTAGAAGTGCTTGTGCATGTGCATGTATATGTGAAAGTAGATGTGCATTTTGGAGTGCGTATGAGGGGGGTGAATCTCTCATGAGTAGTGTGGATCTCACCTGGTGGGGTGGATCACCCCTAAGCATTGTGGATTATCCACATTGTTTAAGGAGGATCCGCCCCTCATAAATGCAATCCACATTGCTCAATTAGGATCAACCCCTCCTAGGTGAGATCTGAAATGTCTCAAGTGGGTTCCACCCCTCCAAAGTGAGTTATAAAGTGTCTTAAGTGGTATCCACGCCCATATTCACATCTTCATTCAATTCACTTCTATATTCACATATTCATTTAAATTCACATCTTGAATTCAACATTCACATTCACATCTACATTCACGTCCACATCCATACCCACATTTTCATTCATTCAATTTTAAATCCACATCTACATTTACATTTATCCATATTCAACATTCACATCCATTGCTGCATTTAATATGTATTTTCATATTTTCATTCACACAATTCAAAATACTCATTTACATTTATATTTTTATTAATTCTTGTATTTTATAAGTGTACTTCTACATGAATATCCATGCATAAGTAACATTGTTCATTAATAGCGGACCAGGATGCCCATCTTCAAATAAAACAAAGAAACTCGTCTCAAAACCACCCATAAGGAGACTGGCGACAAAGAGATTCTATTTGAAAAAAGATAAAATCCATCTTAGTATAGGAATTTTAGTTTTCTATTTTTAAGAGTTATATAATTATTTGTATGTGTCATTCATGCGACCAATTATTTATAAGAATGTTGTGATTTTTTTAGAATGAATGTACTCATCATTTTTGTAATGATTATTAAATTGAATAAAGGTGGAAGATAAGGTACAGGTGTTGGCAAGTAATTCGATAGGCTCAATGTTAAAGAAGACAAAGAAGTTCGTATCGAAATTAACCACACAAAAGTTGAGGATAGATAGATTTTATTTAAGAAAGAAAAATTCATCTTAGTATAGGAATTTGTAGACAGATCATATTCTTTGAAAAAATCAGAGAAGATGTGAATGTTGAATAAAATGGATGAGTATGTGTATGTAACTACCGAATTGAATAAATTAAAGAGTGAGTGAAGATGTGGAATGCATGAAGTGGATGTAAATATTGAATATAAATGAATGAAAATGTGGATGTGGGCTTGGAATTTAAAAAATGTAAATGTTGGTGTGGTTGTGAATGTGAATGTAAATGTAAATGTTGAATTGAAAACGTGGATGTGAATAAAGATGCGAATGTGGATATGTATGAAGATTTTAGTGTGGGTGTGGATCTCACCTGGGGGTGTGAATCTCCCCTAAGCACTATGGATCCCCCCTGAGACTATTAGGTGAAATCCATAATGCTCATGGGGGATCCAAACCACCAGGTGAGATTCAAACTACTTAGGGGGGATCTACCCCCATCAGACCCACTCCCGGGTGAGATTTCGGACTCCCATGTGAGATTCATAGTGCTAAAGGGAGATCCACCCCCTATGTGAGATCCACACAGCTTAGTGGGATTTATATAATTCAAAATTTACAACCACATTCACATGCACTTCCACGTGTGCATTCATAAAATTCAACATTGACAACCACATTCACATGCACACCACAAAAAATAACATTCACATCTACTTTCATGTCCACATACTTCCACATTGTTACACCATACAATTTGCATCTGCATGCATACAAATTCACTCCACTTCCACTTCCACAGTTTCATTCATATGACTCAACATCTACATCGACTTTCACAATTTTATACTATACCATTCAAAATTCATAACCAATACGCTTGCACTTCCACATGCACATACAAATATGAATGTTTAACATAAATAAATGAAAATGTTGATGTAGATGTAGATGCTGACGTGAATTAACAAAATACAAATATGGGTGTGGATGTCAATGTGAATGTGGTTGTGGATGCAAAAATGAATGTTGAATTGAATATGTGGATGTTGATGGATATATGAAGGTAGATGTGAATCCCCCATGGGCAGTTTGGATCTCACCTGGTGGGGTGGATCTCCCCTGAGTACTGTAGATTGCACCTTGTAGTCCTAAGTGCAATCCATAATGCTCAAGGGGGTACTATCAGGTGCGATCCATAGTGTTCGAGGGGGATCCACCCCGCCAGGTGAGATCCACACCGCCCGTGCCCCCCCCCCCCCCCCCGGTCCAAATTTCCTTCTACTTCCACATGCACTTAGGATCTCACCTGAGGGGGTAAATCTCCCATGGACACGGTGGATCCCCATGCATATTCTTACATCTACTTGCCATATCAGTTGTCGGAATGACGAAAATCTTCAATATGTTGTCAAAAAACTTCAAAATGTCGTCGGAGGATTGTCGGAGTGGATCCCAAGGTGTAAGCAACTATTTTAACTGTCTTGTTCAATAGTGATTCTCTCTCTCTCTCTCTCTCTCTCTCTCTCTCTCTCTCTCTCTCGATTCAGTGGTGGTGGCGGCCCCTCTCTCCCAAAAATAACGTTTTGAAAACCCTGAAATGTGTTGGAGCGTAGGTCTAACCCCACATATACGCTTATGGAATGATATTGTGGGGGCCATCGGGCATCTCCATTGAAATTCCATCCAACCATTACCACGAGAAAATAATTTTAGGGCATGGGCCTAAGAATCGAGAAAGAAGACATCTAGAATATACCATATCATAATAAATAATCCAACAGATAAATGCCATAATTCTCTATATTAACGACTACAAAGGCTTCAGATGAAGATGAAATCAACCTCATCCAATATCCGAACATGCCTCAAATTGAACAAACATATCAGATCAGCCAAGAGATGAGCCCAAGCATTGTTTTCATGGGTATCACCGTCCCTTTTTCAACACTTCCATCATAAGGATGCAGTAGGTGGTGGGGAAAGATAATTTTGTCTTTTAAAAAAAACCCAAAATCTCATCCCCTCACAAGGCATAGGACTATTTTGGAATTACTCTTATACAGGGCTATTACGTTAAAAATCCACCTCAAAATCATCATTTCATCGATCACGCATCGGTCGGTGAAAGCTACCGAAAACGGACCTATGGGCAGCATGGCCGAGCCAAACGATCGAACTTAAGGATTCGCCGACTGTATTCGATCACGTAAGATGTAGAGAGAGCCTCACCTCACACGTGCTAAATTGATATAAATGTGCTCAATCCGGAACGTTCATCATTTAACTAATCATATAAACTGTAAGTATACGCCAAATACAAACCGTTGATCATTGTATCCATCCTTCCATATTTTGAATTGATAACGTTGAAGATGTAAGAATAATATCCTAATTTATTGAAAATGAACGGTTTAGATTTCGACAAGGTCAGCTACATTATCAATATCTAAAGCGAATACCTAAAAACTGTACGCGCTCGAATTCGCTTGTAATTCTCAGCTACCCTTTTTTTAAAGACGTTCCAGGCTTCACCTTGTCGTTCCTGCGGATTGCACCGACGAGTCCGGTTCAGTAGTCTGCATGACTACATGAATATATAATCCTTATAGCACCCACTGTAAATGGGACCCATATTCTATGATCGGATCCATTCACTCAATATATCCCATCATAGATGGTTCATAGAACCCAAAAAAAGAAAAAATTAATTATGCTCTCCGTAAGATTAATATCTGTACATTTTCATGGTGGAGATCACTGGTTCAGCTAATCAATTTCATATTGGATAATCAATGAACGGCTACGATGACTGAATGTGAGCTTCACATGCAAAGTAGGCTCTGCAAGCTACAATTTAAAAATACTCCTGCGAGTTACCAGTCTTTTTTTACTCCACCCCACTTTATTGACCTGAGGTCATCCCAACGGTCTACATTTTTTAACTGGTGAGCAGAACATCTTGTAGTACGCCTTTCAAATGAAGTTGGGTGGGAGTTAGAAAAGCAGCCCAACCACCATAACACACTCCATTTTTATTTTTATTTCTGATTATTTAAGAATTTCTGAGATCTGGGTTCTTTTCTTTGGGACAGATTAAGGTGGTGGGAGGTGGATTTGGTCGTCAGTGATGGAGATTTGGATGAAGTGAGGTGAGCCCACTTCATCATCTCCCTCCCCCACCATCTTTTTTTTTTTTTTTTTTTTTTCAGGTTTTGTCTCTTATAGTCCGTTTGGGCTTTGTTCTCTTTCATGTTTGGATGTTTGTTGTACCTAATCTAGTCCAATTCTCAACAACCCACTTCATATTTTTGCTTGAATTTTCAATATCTGTTCTTATTTTGGATTTTGGTGTTGTTGGTTTTTCTTGAAATCTAGAGATTTTGAGATATGGGTCTGTGAATGTACAGACAATGGGCTAATCCCATCAGATCCCCATGTAACCAAAGGCCAATGACAGATCTGGAATCTTCATCTGAGAATAGCCATTGATTGGATCTCTTTCATCTGAGAATAGCCATTGATTGGATCTCTCTAATTAACAGCTGTCCCGGCTGTCATCGTACAGTCCGACATCTGCAGACAGAGATTTACCAGAGATTCACTGTATCCAGATGCCAGCAATGCCAGGAAAAAGCACTGGCTGCTGTGTTTTTTAATCTTAAGAAGCATTGGAGTGTCTACATATGTCCTCTTTTGACGTGTCCGCATCTGCGGCTGCCTTGTTCCTGTGTATCGGTGTTTATAATCATCGATTCTTTTTTAATAATAACACCTTTGGTGGGCCCACCAGCAGGCTTAGTGGGCTTTGTCTCACTAACATACATTGCATCAGTAGGCAATCCTCTCTTTTTATTTTTTGGATTTTTGTTTTTTTTTTTTTTTTCTAAGATCATCATTGCTTTTACTCAATTGGGTTCTTGATATAAGCTTTTAAGCTTCTATGCCAAAATCGAATTGACCCATTTGAGAATCTCCCTCATCTAATGCTTTTCTTCTTAATATCTTGCCTCTCCTTTCTCATCCTCTCCAATTCATTTTCTCTCCGGCCTTTCCCATCATGGGTGAATGAAATGATATTGTTGTTGGGCTTGCTCTTGCGAGAATTGGCTTGTGCGTTCGTGCGCCAGTTGAGTGTCCTTAGATTTTCATCGACAATGTCTTTCAAGAAGAATGTGGAGAAGAAGAGCCTCCCAAAAGTAGAGAATGTGGAGGTGTCGGACGAGTTTACGATATTGGATTTGCCTGAATTGGCATTAGAATCCATCTTGGGGAAGCTCCCACCATCCTCTTTGCATAACATGGCAGGCGTCTGTAGATCTTTGAGGGATCTGTGTCGGAGCGACCATCTATGGAACAAGCACATGAGTGAGAAGTGGGGTAGAGTGATGAGTCCCGCCGCTTATCGGGAATGGCAGTTGTTTATCGCAACGAGGAGAGATTTAGGTGCTTTAGATGCGAGGAAATCAAAAGGTTGGCTTGGAAATTTATCTTGTATGTGGCGCGTTTCGTGGCTCAAATCAAAGATCGACAGTGGTGTCAAGCTGAGGAGTTCTTCGCCTGCAGATTCAATCATGGCCTGCTATCTCTCGCTTGAAAGTGGCAAGTTCTGGTTCCCAGCTCAGGTCTATAATCGTGAGGTATATTGATCATGAACCGAATTCCTTCTGCGATTTTCCATGTGTTCTGTATTTATTGATTGTTTTCTAATCTCTTATAAGCTTGAGTTATCGGTTTTTATCAGATACTACGGCTGTGTTTGGATGCAAAACTGAATTGAATTCTGAAATTTCATTTCCTTATAGAGGAAATGACCCAATTTTAGTGTTGTTTCCTTGTATTGGCAATAAGGACATTCCATCCAAATCACATACCATTTGAAAAATAATGTAATTGTAATTTGGAGCCTAGTCATTTTGATGTGAATACTGGAGAAGGAAAGAGCAATTTGTATATTTGCTCAAGTAATCATAATTCAAATCATCAGTGCATTGAATTGCAGCCTTTTTTCTAGTTTTGTATGCTTAAAGATCTGATTTTGTTGCGTTGGGGACGGGCTTTGATGTTTCATCCTGTGATATGATTCATGTAGTATTTGGTGTGTTTCAGAAAAGACTAGGCTTATATGAAAATTCTCAAAGTGCAGATGCACCTCTACACACAGCCACCGGCAAGCATGTGGAACATCTGAACTATCCATCATGTGGGCCACACCATGTAGACAATCTTGCCCAGAAATCAGGAAGGCCAAACTCATCAGGGGAGGATGTGAACCTTCGAGATTTTTTTTCAACCACCTGTTGTTTCCATGTATGTGTTGCCCACCTGATGAATTGGCCGGCTTCATTTTCGAGCAGGGTCATTTACATGGTGGGTCCCACCTGATGCACAGCTCAGGCGATACATACACATGGCCATTTAGTAGGCCTTGTTGCATGTAGAGGTGTATATGGGCATTACGAAACTCTAGCCTGTGTGAATTCTATGATCTTTTAAATTTAGTTGGTGTCACTTAATCACTCATGCTTCTCTGCAGTATGGGCATGTTGGGTTTATGCTGTCATGTTACGATGCGGACCTCAGTTACGATAGCTGCACGGACACCTTTCATGCAAGGTACATGTGTTTGAAAAGATCACCATCCGTTTATTACAGACTTTCATTAATGAGATTAGTCATCGGACGTGATTATTTAATTCTTATCTTTACAAAAGCACACCAAAATACCAATTCAATCTTTCAAAATATTAGCAGTTTCTTTAGAGGTGTGTTTATGAGATTGTTGGACCTGTGTTCACCTTCAGATGATTTCCTTTCTGTATAGGTACCCACCTCATGGGCGGAGGAATATGGTGATTGAGGAAGGAGTGAAGTGGGAGAGACTAAGACCTCCACCCGTCAGTACTCCTGCACATGAACTTTATGTCTCGGACTGTTTGGATGATTTATGGCCCGGGGATCATATTGAGATTCAGTGGAGAAGGAACAAAGAATTTCCTTATGGTTTGTACTTGAAATTCACATCATTCACATTTTTCTAATTTACTTATTATGCAAGTTTTGATTTCGTTTTGAGTCTCAGGACATTTAGTTCGACTTATGATTTTAGAGTGTGTTTGGATGCTTCTTTGAACTGATCTGCGATTCTGTCAATTCATGATATAGGAAATTAAACAAAGTGGTGAAGGCACCATTTCAATTCATAAGGACAAGCATGCCCCTAATTGCAGTTTCACGTGTTTCAAGGTCTACAGCCAGCTTGGTCATTTGCTCTTGATTGAATTGCATTGTCGTAATTCAATTCAATGGGACATCCAAACGCAGCTTTACATAACTAGACCCAGCTTGGTCATTTGCTCTTGATTAAATTGCATTGTTGAAATTCAATTCGATCGGACGTCCAAATGCAGCTTTACATAACTAGATTCATCTTGGTCATTTGCTCTTGATTAAATTGCATTGTGAAATTCAATTCGATCGGACGTCCAAATGCAGCTTTACATAACTAGACCCAGCTTGGTCATTTGCTCTTGATTGAATTGTATTGTCGTAATTCAATTCGATCAGACATCCAAATGCAGCTTTACACAACTAGACGCAGCTTGGTCATTTGCTTTTGATTGAATTGCATTGTCATAATTCAATTCAATTGGATGTCCAACTGCAGCTTTACATTACTAGACACAGCTTTGTCATTTTCTCTTGATTGAATTGCATTGTCGTAATTCAATTCGATTGGACATCCAAACGCAGTTTTACTTAGCTTCAAACAATAAATTTACTCCATTTCTTCATTTAGATGTGCAATTTGATAATATCTGAAATGTATCACATAGCAGGCTGGTGGTATGGGGTTGTGGGTCACTTGGAGCTCTGTGATGGAAACGGGAATCTCTGTTACTGTCATAGCAGTGGTGAGAAAATCAAAGCATACCCTTTTTTCTTGATCTTGTCCATGTTCTTTCATCTAGAATTTGGTTTTTAATTAGATAATCCAACAGTTCAAGATTTGAAATTTCATTGCATGCTTCGAGACTCGAATCAGCACAAGAAATCTTTACTGTTATAGAGTCCCATCTTAAGTGAGTTCAGTGATTGAAAACATCCTTTGCTCCACAGTTCTGATTCACATCTGGCTTGGGCAGATCACGACCAGGTCAAGACCCGGCGGTCTACATTCCTGTTCCTGCATGTGTAAACAAGGCATTTTATTGATTGAATTTATTTCAATTTGTTATGCATGACTTACATAACAAGCATTCTAGATGCAAGAGATCTTCGCAGATTTTCATTCAATTAATAATATTCCCAAGAGCATGTTTGATGTTAAGATTGCATATGATGAATTTAATTGCAACGTTGGGAAACGACCCAAGTGGGGGCCGGCGCCAAACCGTTCTTAACCAACATCTATCCCCAAACTGAAATTACAGTCATTTCAGGCCAGCTTTGAAATGCATGGAATTGCAATTAGGGTTTTACTTGTCAATATGAATTGAAATGGTGACACCTCCTCTTTTGCCACTTCCTCTGTAGTGAACATGGTTAAAAAGCTCAGTGACTCGGGCTCGTCCGAGTCAAAGCTGAATTGGGTCGACTCACCCAAGTTGGGGGTGACTTGGGTGGGGACTTGTGGTATCGAACCAGTTGGGTAGTTCCAAATCCAAGTCAACTTGGACTCATCCGAGTCTTAAAACCATGGTAGTGAATAGGACTGTCATTCATTTCGGTCTAGCAAAAAAAAAAAGCTCCCTATAACTGTGTTTGGATGTGCAACTCAATTAGATTGCAATAATTAAGTAGCAACAAAGTGAAATGTCTAAAAGCTGGTTAGTCCCCCTTTCTTTAGAATGAATTCCCTAGTCTGAATTGTGACTACATCAATTTTAGTTGGGCTTTTTCTCTTTTTTTTTGTGAGCCTTTCCCTAGATATAGGAAAAAGCCCTCCAAAAATAGGCGTATGCCGCTATAAGTGGCGCACACACGGTATTCTTTAGTTGGGCTTGAAGTAAAATCAATTGTAATAAAATCAAGAGAAGTAACATTTCTAGTTGAAAGCTCTTGTGATCATTCGTTCTCCACGAACCAAAGATCGTCAAAGAAAAACAACTCTTTTTAATTTTAAAACAAAAAACCATACTTGCCATCTACGAAGCATCAAGCAGATTGCTCTAAACACTCAGCCGAAGAGGGAGACCTCTTTCACAAAAGACTCAATTGCAATATCCCTTCCTAGATATTCAAAAATGATAATAGAGTACTTCTTAATTAGAACCAGTTGACTCATCCCTTTGGAAGTTCTTGATATGATTTGTTTTCTCCATTCTACACACATTTTCCTTGGCATTAAAAATGTAATTGTATTCTAACGCAAGTTTACTTAAAGCTTCTATATTATAGCGCTCCGCATTTCAATTTCTAAAACCCCATGCTGGCAGATACTGTGATGCTGGAGTTCAACCAATACACCCCCGGTTCGCGGTGGAGGCGAACAGCCGTAAATAGAAAAGACCATCAGGAAGAAGGCAACGAAACAGACGGGTTTTACGGAGGAATCAGGAAACTGCACACCAAGGAGGAGAGAGCAATGTGGAAGCAGCTGTGGCCCACCCATGTCTTGGAATAGGTTGGTGGGTCACGGTGCAGACGGATATGAGAGTATAATACGAAGCTCCTACTTCATGTTAATGAATTCTGAATTGGAATTTAGAGTGATAGAACGATCAAGGCACCAATCATTGCCTCTGATTTTAGTTGGGTCCATATTGATATCATGTTCTTCGTTTTTTTTTGGCAAGTCGGTGTCGTTGGTAGCCCTTTCATGTGGGCCACGGGCCATGCAAAATCCCATATTTAGAATAAATGCGTATTCAATGTAACATATTTACTTGGTCATACTACTCTATAGTTAAATTTCAATAGTATCTATTGCCCAATTGGAGTTTCTTATTGTTGATTGTGAAATTAACAAATAACAGCATTTTCACATGTTAGTAGACTTGCATTTCGCGCCGCGTTTCATTGCATTTTCAGTTCTGTTTCACACATGGGTGTTTTGATTTTGATATTTTCTGAGGGAGATTGATGTTTACTTGCACCTGTTTGATAGGTACACCCTTTAATACAATAGAGAAAATAGGCACTACCATATCATTTTTTTTTTTGTTTTATTCACACCCCACGCACTCACACCACAGTAGGATTTCACCACAATGGGTACTCGAACCCATGACCTCGTGTTGAAACTCTTGTGCGTCTACCACCGAGGCACGACTTGGGACCCCTGCACTACCATATCATGAAAAAGTAGAAAAGGGTGTGTCGGAGGGGTTGCTTGGCAGCGTCGATATCAGGAGATTTGAATCCTTGAGATTTTGAATCATTTAGGTGTGTTTGGAAGCTTGGATTTTGAATCCTATGAAATCTAGAAATTATATTTGCTAATTGGATTTTGACTTAGAATTATAGTGTATATTCATGTGAAAATGAATGAGACGACGTAATAGTCTTAGATTTTCCAACATAACCAATGTGAACTTAGGACTGTAGATTAGTGACAGTTGGGGTCTAGATGCAGCTAACTGGAAGCGGATTGTGTACTCAGTAAACTCTGTGGGGCCCACCATGATTTAAGTCTTTACTCAGTACACTTTGTGGGGCCTGCCATGATTTAAGTCTTTTATCCATGTTGTCCATCATTTTAAGGATTGAGCCAAAATTGAACCATATCCAAAGCTCAAGTGGACCACACCAAAGTAAATAGTGTGAATTGAACATCTACCATGAAAACTTCTTAGGGAACACAAAGGTTTTGGATCAAGCTGATATTTGTGTTTTCCCGTCATCCATGTTTGTGTGACCTTAGGAACGGATTGTATGACAAATAAGCATCACTGTGGGTCCTAGGAAGGTTTCAATGGTGGAAATCATTATTCTCACTATTTCTTGTGGTGTCGTCCACTCGAGTTTTGGATATGCTTCAATTTTGGGCTTATGCCCTAAAATGACCTGGAAAAACAGATGGCCGGTGTGGATAAAAGACACATCTATGATGGCCCCCACAAAGTTTACTTAGTATGCTTAAGCATATTGGGTTCTTTAGTACGCAATCTGCTTCCCAGCTAACCTATGCCACACGTATGATTCTAAGTGCAAGTGTGACAAGCACCATACACAACTGGAGTATCAAAAGGAGGATTTTAAATTTTGCACAACAACAATTCAGGAGGATTCCAAAATAACATTTTTTTTTCTTATTTTAACTCCTCCAAACATGTTTTAAAAGGGTTGATTTCGTTGTAGATGCCTTCAATCCAACTGAGATCAAGGGTCTGTCAATGCCATCAGAAGACCACTCGATGCCATCAAGAAAATTCGAAAAAAAATCATTTACTCGTTAGATAGTTTTGGAATTGCTACTCGATGTCATTGATTGGTATTCAATGGTTGTCAATGCCATCAAAGGTCCCATTGACGGCGCGTGCAAAATTGTGTAAGTGCATGATTTGTTTCAAATTCTAATTGTGATAGTATATATATCGAATGTAATCAAGATTAGGGTATTCTAAGTGAATTCTAAGATGTTCCTCAGGTGTTCCAGAGCAAAGCTAAGGTTTTGAGAAAGGATTTCAAGTTGTTTGGATCAGCAAGTCCATCCATCTCTTGCAATACCATTTCATAGTGGATTACTTGTCGCTTTGTGCCGTGGTTTTTTTCCCGTGAGGCTTTTTCCACATAAAACTCATGCGGTCTCTGTGTGCTTTTGCTAGCATTTGATTTCGTCTAGTTTGATTGAATTCAGGTTTGCTTCCACACGATCCCCAATAAATTTAGATTTTGAATCCATTCCCTCCAAAATCCCTGAAAACAAAATGACCCCTACAAAACTTGGCACCCTCATTGCTAATTGATACCTATCACATAGTTGGCCAATTAACCAGATGAATTGGCTCACTGACAGTCATGGCATGGAAGCTTGGATGATCTGAAGTGGTGTGTCACACTACCTAGACCATGCATATTTTGATCTGTCCTGTTTCAAAAAAGCTTTCCAATGCAAGACAAGTTCTAATAACTCACAGCTCTAACCGGACACGACAAGAGTCCACGATCTAAATCGGCTTGAAACTTAAAAAGAGTTCAATATTAAAGAAGCCCAAGGTAGTTCAGTTTCCAAATTCCCAAATATCGAAATTGAATCTTGCAAGTACCATTTCAAGTATTTTTTTTTAAAGAATTCAATCAGAGATTTCAAGCTCTAGACCAATTATCGGTTTTGCGAGCACTTGATTGATTGATTAATGGCCTTAAAAAATATAAGTTTCATGACTCAGCGAATCTTTCTACCTGATTGATTTTGTTCTACTTTTTTCTAATCTTTTTCAAGATGATGAATGCAGGGTTGAAGTAAAGAATCTAAGCACATGCACTTGTCTTGATGAAAAAGCAAAGTTGCTTTGAATCCAACATAAAAATTGTAAAAGCTCTCACTTTAGAAGCATGTCTGTTGTTATACCTAACTTCTCACCACCAAAAGTAAAACTAGTCTTAAAGTTGTTTGTTTGCTGCTAATCACTTTTTAAGGAGGAATTATATGACAAGTGGGACCCAGGTTTTCGGGTGCAGCTTCTATGGATCCCTGACTGTGGGGCCCACCATGTTGTATGTGCCTTACATCCATGCCATCCATTTTGACAGCTCATTTTAGGGCATGCTCCCAAAAATAAAGCTGATGCAAATCTTAGGTGGATCACACCAAAGGAAACAATGGTGATTGAATGCCCACCATTAAAAACTTTGTGGGGCCACCGGAATGTCCATTAGCTATCCAACCTATTGATAAGATCACAAAGACCTGAATGAAGGGACTACAAATATCAGCTTGATCCAAAACTTTTGTAGCCCACAAGAAGTTTTTAATGGTCAATCACCACTTTTTCCTATGGTGTGGTCACCCTGAGATATGGATCTACTTCATTTTTTGGAACATGCCATAAAATGAGCTGTCAAAATGGATAGACATGGATGCAAGGCACATACATCACAGTGGGCCCCACAGGGATCCATCCAACTCCGTGGATCTACATATCCACCAAAGTGTGGCCCAAATAGAACCTGTGGATAGAGTTGGGCATCGAGTCGAGTCAGACTGAGTTAGGGCTGACCCAACTTGATCCAGTTTTGAAATAGGCCTAACCCGAACTTGACTCATGCCTGACACAATCCGAGTCCAGGTCTAGCCTGGACTAATCTAGACTGCGTCCGACCCAGTCACAAGTACAAAGTCGGGTCAAGTCAAGGCAAGTGCAGCAAGTATCCCGCAAAACCTAGATTCACTTGCCAGAATTGCAACCTCTCCATAGCAACCTCCCCAACAACTTAAAACCTAGTTTTTTTTTTAACATATATGCATGAGTCGAGTTTCGGATCGAGCCGAGTCAGTACCAAGTTAGATTTCGAGTCAGATTTCGGGTCGAGTAGAGTTACTAGGTGACCCGAACTCGACTCGGTTTGAGTTTGGATTGGATGAAGTCAACTCAATTTGGATCAAGTCACCCACTCGGTTCAAATCAAGTCAAACGAGTCAAGTTTGCCAAGTCCAGTCATCACGTAGAGGAAAGATGCCGACCGACTACATATCATATAATTCCTCTATAACCCCATGACATCAAGTCACTCCATGCTCTTCATAGGCATTAGGCACAACATAACACTTATGCAGGATTTACTAATGACATGTCTAATTGTCTAAAATAGATATAGACGTTTTAAATGGCACACGAGAAGACCTATAATTCATCCGAACAGATCATTCATTCATACAATTACAAGTACGCCATGGTACCAAAAACATGCCAATCAAGTGATCCTAAGCTTCCATTCAATAGCATGAAAATGGAGAGTCAAGATTGACCACAGAAACAAAATAAATCCAATCATTATCTTGAAACATCTAATGGATAGACCCAATTTGTATTTCGTATGATTCTGAAGGGACACTTTGATTCAATGATTCTAACTATGAGATTTATAGCTTACAAACAACTCCCAAGTAATACTTTGATCAGATGATTCTAACCATGTGATTTATGGCCCATAAACGACAGACGGATGTAACAAATCAGCCCCATTCAAAGGGTCAGGATCCAATACAGAGTGATTCTTGCGCCATGGCTTGCTCCTAGTTTTATGAATGAATGAATGGTTCATATCAACAATAGATTAGTGTTGTTTAAGAGGTTTGGAGACATTGCTAAGGTCCCCACGAAGGTGGGGACATTAGGCACACTCACACACATGCAGATGTGCTCATCTATTCCATGTGGGGCCCACTTCCTGCACCACGACAGCCACACAATCTAAACTAATGCTTATCATGTACCCTGGGGCACACGATTATTTGGTCAGTGGAGGTACTTAGACATCCTTAAATATAGAAGATTTGTATCATTCTCTGTGAGAGGATATGGACCATACACCGGTTTTCAGTTTGAAATTGTGCGAGAGGCACACATGATTCAGTGATCCATATCATTGATCTTCTGGGCCCCACTGTGGATGCACCATGTCCCCAAATTATCCACAATCCACACAAGATGCAAGTTTTGAATGCTTGGGAAATGCAACCATCATATCCTACTTCTCTGGCATGTGTGAGAATGAAATATAAATCCTGAAAAAATACACAAACACCTGCAACACTCAGACAATCAAGTAAAAGTTCTAGTTTCCACGCCTTCAATCTCAAACAATACAGTAGATAGAGACATCAAGCAAGTAAAAGGCCTTGCGAGTCATCTTTCAGATCAGAGATTCCTTCCTTCCAACTCAGCAATCTCATGTTGAACCATCTGCTGGTTTGGTTTCTTCGGGCTTCGTTTTGGCAGGGGCCAAAGGGGACGAGCTGTCTGCCCCCATTTCGGTTTTGAGGTCATTGATGCTCTGCTCCAATTCATCTATCCTGGTACCCATTTCATCGAGTGGCTAGCAGTTAAGGAAACGCTCGAGGCATCCATTCATACGAGTCGTGCAAATGAAAAGGGCATTTTGTGGAGTTACATTTGGATACATGGGCAGCAGCATTGCCGATCTGAACTGCCCATTCAATCCAACAAACTCTTCCTGTGCCAGAAGGAAAATCACATCCATCACATGATTCTAACTTTCTATGGTCTGGTCACTTTCTACATAAGCATCCATTTTCGAAGATGGATTCGGTGGATAGCTTCATCTGACCAGAGTAATGTTATAATGTCTAGATCCATAAGCAATCCAAGGTGGATTCAACCAAATTGGACTATCGAATTCATGATTGGACCTACTCTTTTAAAGATGATCTTCACCATCCATTTCCGAACAAGGTGACACTCGAGATCAATGATAATGATTTGTCCAAATAACCAAAAATGAAACTAGATACATGGAAAGGTTCTCACAAACTCGGTATATTAAAGCATTCTTCAATAAAATGTGCATTAGTCATATAGCCTGCGTTTGGTTGCACCGTCAAATTTAATTGCAATAATAGCTCAATGATGCGGGTGGCCAAATTGCAATTGCTTTGCCTTGACATTCATATTGAAAGATAAGGCTCCCGAGAGTAATTACATCACTTTCACGTCCAATTCAAAAGCAGTGCGACTATAATGTGTGGGTTACATCCTCATTATGAATGCGGGGATAAGTCATTATAGTTAGGCAAAAAAATGGCATTATAGTTTGGCTGTTTCTTAAGCCGAATGATTGCAATTTTATTCAGGAGCTTCACTAACCAACACACGTGCAATAAAGCTCATGTCCACACCACACATGTGCCAGCATGGCATGATAGATCCAAGATCCAATCCATCGGTTGGTACGGTACCGCTATATTGATATCTCAGCCCAAGAATCAGGTTGATCCATTGGTCAGGTGTGCCGCAGTATGCAAAACAAATGTTCAGCCCTGAAAAAGTTGGCTGGAGTTTTCTAAACCATTGACATGTTTCAATATTTGGATCCACATGCTGACTGGACCAGATTTATTTTTGGGAAACCAACCTGATGGATGGATTCGATCTTGCACATATGTGCCATCCTGGCACTCATGTGTCGCAACACATGAGCTTTATTGCACACGTATGTGAACTTAGAAAAGCTCTCGATTAAGTTGTACCACCTGAACACAGTTTAACTTTCAAGTTTGCAATGCAAGAAAGCACTGGTGAAAAAAGGATATTCTTCGAGACAATCGATTCGGACATTGCCTGGAATCTGCTTTGCTGCAAACAAAATTATTCAGTAACAAACAAGTACCCCGATTTTACTCCTAGAAAGATGCTATCATGATGCACGCTTCATGCTTATTCTCTGAAATGCCAATGGATCAACCCCACTGAACGCATGACAAACGTGTATGGTGATTGAGAGGCTGTTGATCTGGTGGACCCCAAACAAAAGATTGTAGTGATTGGACAAGTCAGAAGGTTTGATTGTTGTGCATTTAACCTGTTGAATGTGGACCCTTCTTCTTCTTTTACTTCTTTTGTGTGGGTGTGTGTGTTGATAATCCCTTTTAAGGCCGCTAATTGGATGGCTACCCTTTGTTTCACAAACCTTCTACCCCAGTGAGACTCCCCCCTCAGATCATGCTTCGGACTCATACTAGACAACATTTTGAGAAGGACACTACCATGTGCCCACACCCAAATCTATTGTGGCCTCCTTCATGCTCCATGCAACCATATGACTACCACAATAAGATTCCACTGCTTTTTGGGATATGGCCCATCCATGCAATGGACTACCGGATCAACAGTCATGATCTCTGTAAGCAAGTGTCATGGACTCAGTACAATACAGATGTTTCCATGTATACTTTACAGAATTCCATGAAGCGCCTGCATCATGGTAGCATTCTTGATTTTCAAAATTTTCAAATGGAAGGTGTTACAATGTGGACAAGAAACTCACCATCTGCATCAGAAGGTTTTGCACCTAGAAAATCAAAGGGAACAATACATCGTGTAAGCAAAGAGAAGATTGTACTGGGACTCAAATTTTATTCTCATTCAACAGCTTGAGAAACTAGTATATGAACAAGAGAAGCAAGCAGAAAGGAGCCACGGGATTTTCCATTTGCAGAATTTGTAAGCCCGCTATTGCTTCATTTTATTTACATTTGCAGATACAAAATAAAAGGGCTAGATGAATTATATTCATATTTGCAAAATGGGATGGAATTGCCTGCTCCAAGTAGCACAAGAAATGAACTCACAAAGGCAGTCATGTCAGCAGTGCTTTGTTTTTGATCATCTGATTCTTGTCCGTCCTGCCAAAACCAATCATATAAGATCCTACTAAACATGCTTCAAAGAATACAATGAAACAATGAGCTATTGTGGAGAATATGAGATAGAATAGATGGTTATCTTTGCCAAATAATATATTTTTTTTTAATGTCATTTAAAGAAGTGAGAGATTCCGAAGAGTACTCACAAAACCCAAAATCCAAATTCAAAGAAAAATTGCAAGTGGTGACTTAACATTAGAGGAGGCACTGATTGTTTTGGCAAACAAGAATCCACGTTTCAATATTGTCCATTGTAGTCCAGATTTACCTAGGCACCTGGGTGAGTCCCTAGACTACTAGACCTAGGTCTATCACCTTGGCTGTCACAAATCTAGCTGGTTGCCCAGGGCTTTGGGCAGTTTCTTAGGAAATCGCCTCAGCTTCGCCCTTGGCCAAGGTGTTGCCCACATCTTGGTTGGAAATCATTGCTCGTAAGGGTTTTTTAATTTGTTCCAAAATCAAAAGTGGGAAAATTAGTGGTCTCATTCATCATTCTAAACCCCCAAAAGAAAAAGAAAAAAATGTCCTTATCGTTCATGATCATAACCTCAGGCTCAGGGTTTGTAACTTCTATAATATTTTTTACCACCCACTGTTCTTGCCATACCTAGTTATCATAATGGCTTCATTTTATGTAATTGTCGAATGATGTTATGGTTTTATAGTATTATATTTGTCACATTGAGATTAGGTTTCCTCGCAAGAAATTAGTGTTTTTGTCAAAGTCCATATCCTCTATTCACTGGGTGATCATTTAAGGTGCCTAGGGAAAACCTAGAGCCTTAGAGCCTACCAACCAATGCCTCCTCCTTCTGACTTTTGGGGGTTCCCTACACATTGCAGGTTTCATCAGATCAACAATCAGAACCAACCATGGGCCGCACTCTTGCAGACTAGCATTGGGCCGCACTCTTGCAGACTAGCATTGGGAAGATGGTAACTGGTAAGAGGGTTCAAGTTGTATCTAGATGCCTTCGTTTCAAGCCCAAACTCTCACTTCACATTGATTTAATTATTCCATTTCTCCTATTTACCAAAACTCCCCATGCTCCCAACATCTGGAGATAAAAATAAAGAAATAATTCCTAAAAAGCAAGTATTATGTCAAGTGTCCGTTAAAGAAAAAAGGAGCAGAATGCAGAAGTGCATAGCCGCTACCTTTTCAGTTAACCTCAGTCCTTGGATGTGTGCCCACCGGCTACTTCCATCAAGGAGACCCCCTTTCCCTTTTTTCCTTTTTATGCTTAGTCGGTGAGGGTCCAAGTATGTTGTTAGTAAGGGCATGAGAGCAGGGCATGAGAGCAGGTTTTGCAATTGGAAGGGAGAATAACTATCCATTTCACGCCTACACTTCGTGGATTTAAATGGGCAACTGAGATGTTTTGAGTCCATGTCAGGTATTAATGTGAATTTGCGAAGTTCTTTGAGGTCTATAGTGCATTTCTCAAAGCTCAAAACATTTCTTGCTAGTTTATTGGAGTGAACGATAGTAGAGCGGCCTATGATTTATTTAGCTTACCTATCAGGGCAGATTCCTGATCAAAATCAATTTGGGATCCGATGATAGCAAAGTTTGAAAAGAAATTGCACTCTTGGAAGCATAATTATCTTTCCTTTTAGGGTTGCATCACTCTTATTAAGTCCTCACTGACCAACCTTCCAGCATTCTACCTTTACTTTTTCAAATCATGGGGACAGCTGCAAAGAGATTACAGTAAATGCAAGGGTAATGATTTGTGTTCAATAGCACCTGATAAAGTGGCAAGGAAGTTAAAATCAAGGGAGTTCGGGAATTGCAAAGATTAAGGAGAAGCCTTGGGCTTTGGTCTCAAAACAGTGGGAGATATTGGGTGTGTCAATAACCAAATGCTCTTTGGAGGAACTTCATGTGCACAAAATGTGGAGAGAGAGAGGGAGAGAGAGAGAGAGAGAGAGAGAGAGAGAGAGAGAGAGAGGTCAAAATCAGGGAGGGGATGGGAGAATTTTCAGTTCTTCGGTGTGGAAGAGCATTTGTAAGTTGGTTGATATTTCTGAGCTAGGTCACACCTTTAAGGAAGGATTTGCTCTAGTATTAAGCAGAGTATGATTTTAGAGGACTGCATTGAAGTTGCTATCCAGGGCTATCTAGAGTTTTGTCAACAACATGGCAAGTGGGAAGGGCAATTATGAGTTTTTGTGGCAAAATAGTACAAAACATCTTCTTAAGAAAATTGGACATGGGGGTTTTGATAATCTTTCGTGGTTATCGAAGGATGTCTTTATGTCTAGAGAATGGATGCATAGGAGATATTTGGTTGTAACACGGACGGTGATTCTCTACATAAACCTATTTCTCGATTCACATGTCCACCTGTGGAACCCCTCCTTGTGCTTCTTTGTGGGAGAAACCAGAACCACCTAGGCTTGTAATTTTTTGTTGATTGTCAACAAAATCCTCGCTCTTGACCATCTCCAAAGTTGCCACCACCATCTTCCTGACATTTGCTTTGCGTGCAAGGCCATGGAAGAGTCGGGGAATGTTTAGCACTGTTTGTGATAGCCAAGGATAGGTGACCAGCATTTCCCAAAGCTAGAATTGGCTTCCTTTCAAGGTTAGAGGCATTGCAATGTGGAAGCTTCTTCCATATGCCATCCTTAGTAGGAATGTGAATGGGTTGAATTTTGGTCCAGGTCAAGGTCAGGTCGAGCCTAACTAAAAAATATAAGGCCCACAAGATCAAACCTGACCAGAACAAGAAGGGGCCAAATTGTCCACATCCAAGCCCAACCCAATTAGAAGTTTGTCAAGCCCAAGCACAACCCTTTGACCAATTTCTACATGCATATTAAATTATTAATTGTATGTAATACATGTACATAAAATAATGTACTTTATTTTTAGGGATTTTGACCAAAATGACCTCAAGGTTAGGTCAAATGTAGTCAACGGCCACCTTTTCAAATTTTTTTCTTTCTTTGGCCCTGAGAGCCTTTTCAAATTTTCAAAGGGACAAAACTGTCCTTTGCGTTGAGCCCAGCACCCATTAGGGCATGATGGCGGGAGCGATTTATTTTGCGTACAACGAACTCGGACCCACCATGATTGATGTCTTTAATCCACGCCATCAATCCATTTCCATAGCTCATTTTGATGCATGAACCAAAAATTGGAGCATATCTAAAGCTAAAGTGGACCACAGCGTAGGAAAAAAGTGTGAATTGTGTGCCAACCATTGAAAACTTCTTGGGTGGCCAAAGAAGTTTTGGATGAAGCTGATATTTGTATTTTCTCATAATTTGACGTCTTTGTGACCTTATAAAAAGGTTGGATGACATATAAACATCATTGTGAGTCATTGTAAGGTTTTGACGGTGAACATCATTATTCTCATTGTTTCCTGTAGTGTGGTCCGCTTGAGCTTTCAATATGATTCAATTTTGGGATAAGATCCTTCAAAACATATTAACGAAGTGGATCAAACATATACATCTATGGTGGGCCCCACGAACTTTAATCAGTATGCTTAAGCGTACTGAGTATCTCAATATGCAATCCTCTTCCGAGAGGGAGAAGCTTGGTTCGAAGCGGATCTCGATGCATCCCGTTGGATCGCATGATCATGGGGCCCATTGGAAGGCATATCCAATCCATTGATGTTGTTTGTGGCCCACAATTTCTTGAAGAAGACATTAACTTCACCCTGTTATGACCTCTCTATGGCTTACAACGATCAAAAACTCGCAACAGTGGCCGTCCAATGCCAAGTGTTTCATTATAGTGGGGTCCAACTAATCGGCAGATCTGGCTCATCTTTCGAACAATGGCCTTCCACTAAATTCTGATTAGAATGGACAAAATGGATTGGACTCAAAATTCGTGATGGAACCTACCGACGTTGTACAAAGCTCCTTTAAGCAAGGCCAACCCCGACCGCGGACCCCATTTACAACCCGAACCTTGACTCTCCCTCTTCCTTTCGAACTTTCTGTTGTGCAACCTGGTTCCACTCCCGTCCGGCAAGTGTTTCCGGTGCACGAAGTTCGCCATCATCTTCTCCGCCATTTAAGCACCTTCTTCAACGTCTTAGGCCGAAAAAGGATGTGCCTTTGGTGGACAACACTATTTCCAATAGATGGCAGCCCTAGGTAGGTGGAGCATCTCTGAAATGGTTTTCTTGTGTATCTTTTTTTTTTTTTCCGAATCCATTTTGTTATGGTTGTGGTTGAGGGCGACGGTTGAGGTTGTTGTCGTGGGAAGAAGTGATTTCAATAAGGGTTTTGAGGTTCAGTTTGACAGTCGTAGATGTCATGTGGAGGACAATGAAAGAGCTAGATCGGTGTTTTTTAATGGATTGGCTTTGTTGTCATGTTGAAGGGTGAATGAAGGAGATAGACTCTCGTGGTTGTCATGTTGAAGAGGCCTGTCAACCTTGACCAATAATACATGACAACCGCTAACCCATGGAAATTTCAACCTTCATCCATTAAGGGTTTAGGTTAGCATGCATTGTAAACAGCAATAGTTGCAGGTATAAGGGTCAAGGTTATCAATCTATCTGGATAACAACCTCGACCCTTAATGGATAATAACCTTGACCCATTCTGACTGATCGTCAACCTTGACCCATTCTGACTGATTGTTAAACTCGACCCTTAATGAATGATGACCTCGACCCATTCTGACTGATTGTCAACCTTGGCCCTTAATGGATGACAACGTCAACCCATCCTTATTGGTTGACAACTTTGATTACTTGGACCAATGTAATGCAGGTCCTGAAGAAACCAAGGACTACTTGCTTGGACTATGAGAACGCAGCAGTTTCCCCGAAGTGCTCTGCTCAGTTTTTGAAGAATTGCATGTTAAATGATTTTGCCAGCTGTCCTATTAGGAAAGAGATGTTTAGGAATACTTGCTTCGAATATTTGTTGGATTTTCTAGTGGATGGATGGATGGCCCACGGTCAAATAATCCATTGTCTTATGCAGAGGCATATTAGTGACCTGACTTTCGATTTTCAGGACACCATGAAATTCACCGAGATGGACTTTGCCCTCATTATGAGAGGTGTGGACCCTATAGATCAAATGAGTCTGAAGTGGGTCAAGGAACAGGGGGAGAGAAAAGAAAGGGAATTAGGTAGACTTATTTACAGAAAACATATGTGAATGAGCATTTGAAAGAAGCTTTTCTCTCACTCCACGAGAAAAAGAAACACAAGGATGCAATGAAGCTAGCGATTTTGATTTGCATCGAAAATCTGGTAGTTAGATCTCCAAGTAAGAATAGTTGTGTAAATAAGTACATAAAATTGGTTGATAACTTGGATGAGTTCAATAGGTACACTCGGGGCGTTGTGGGGTACCAATATTTGAAAAAATGGGCTAATACTGCAATAAAGGGTGACTACCCCCCTTCATACAACATATGCGGATGCGCATATGCGCTACAGGTAACTTATTGTTATCCTAATTCATTAAGGGTGTTTTGGTGTTTGTTTCCTATTTTTTAAATATTCAATACATGTCTTAACTTATGTGTAATACATCATTTTGTGGATTAAACAGATATAGGCATACAAGCAATTCCCTCAGCTATTCGGCAATAGGGGATGGGTCGTAAGAAGAGCTCCTGTCCGAATTCTCTGAATCCTCAATTGGAAGTCATACAAAGTAGGCTGGTATCTAGTCATATCGAGAGTCATCACACACGTGCCGGTAAGGATGATTACTTATTATTGCGTGATAGTAATGTATTATGGTTATATCCTGTAACTGATAGATAGATCATTATTGCTCTTGCAAATGGAGATTGCCAAAGAGCTTACACCCACCAAGGACGAGGAAGAGATAGACGTCAAAAATTACACTTGTAAGAAAGAAAAGGCTTCTCGGAAGGACAAGAGGACATAGGAGTCAGTAGAAAAGGTTGTGAAGAAATATGTGGCTAGGAAGAAGTTGGAGAGAAAAGAAGTGAGAGGGGAACGAAGTGAAGCTCTGAAACTAGAGGCAAATTTTAGTGTCTCAATTGAGGAACAAGCAAGAAAAGTCTTTAGTTAGCACAACAATACGAAATTCGCTCTAAAGATTTTTGAAAATAGACTTGGGAACATCACACTAGATGTTGAGGAGGTGAGAAAGGAAATGAAGCAACTAAAAGAATAGAATGTCTCATTATGTGAAAAGATTAAGCTCCTGAGGAAAGAGTTTCATGCTAGTAAGGTATATCGGAAGTTCAAAGGGTGTGGCCCACCATAGATGTATATGTTTGATCCACTCCATTAATCCATTTTGAATGATCATTTTAGGGTGTGATCCCAAAATTGAATCATATCAAAAACTCAAGTGGACTACACCACAGGAAACAATGGAAATAATGATGTTCACTTTCAAAACCTTACAACGGCCCACAGTGATGTTTATATGTCATCCAACCTTTTCATAAGGTCACAGAGACGTCGGATTATGGAAAAACACAAATATCAGCTTCATCCAAAACTTCTTTGGTCACCCAAGAAGTTTTCAACAGTAGGCACGCAATTCACACTTTTTCCTGTGTTGTAATCCACTTTAGCTTTGGAAATGCTTCCATTTTCAGCTCATGAAATGAGCTAAGAAAATGGTTGGACGGCGTGGATTGAAGACATCAATCACAGTGGGCTCCACAGAGTTAACGTACTGAGTACACTGTACGCAAAAAAAATCCCTCCTGTCATCATGTCCTGACGGGCACTAAGCTCAACGCAAATGGCAGTTTCGTCCCTTTGAAATTTTAAAAAGGCTCTCAGGCCAAAGAAAGAAAAATTTTGAAAAGGTGGTCATTAACTACATTTGACCTAAACTTGAGGCCATTTTGGTCGAAATTCCTTATTTTTTATCATGGCCAGGACTAGGCCAACCCAATCTAGTGGACTAATAAGCTTGACCTAAGCACACCTAGATTTTTTATTATTTTTTTAAGTTAACAAAATTTATTAGAAAGCTCGCCAAAAAAGAGTAGAGAATACAACACCAACTACACCCATCTAGGCCCAACTCTCTAAGAATCCGGAGATTCTTCTAACAAACTCCGCAGCCCTGGGCTAGATATTTTGTAAGCAGCAATCATTCCTCTCTCCAGATAGCCCAAAACACCGCCAAAATGAGACCCAAGCGCATCTAGATTACTTAGCAGGCCCCAAATTCAGACCCAACCTGAACAGACAAGCCTTGAAGTCTAGGCCCGAGCACAACCCATGACTGACCAACACTCTAATCTTTGGAACGAAAGGAAAGGAATAAGCAAATTTTCAAAAGAAAGAAAAGATATTAGATCGAGGTGTTTGGGAACATAACGAAATTCTTATCTCAGTTGGGCCTTATCTTCAAAGAATAAGGTGTTGTTATGATGGATTCTCTCCAAATGGAAGGGATCTTGTTTAGTGGCACTGATGGGAAGCAGCCCCTTTGGGATCATGGAAGCTTAATGTGGACGGTTTTTCCTGAGCCGAGGACCCTTCGGGTCTTGGTGGTATCCTTAGAGATATGGGAGGAGAGATTCTTTCAAGGTGGAAGATAGAGTGCTTCAAGAGAGGGCTTCTTATGCTAGACAACTATTAGTTCAAACACTTCAGTGGAGGCATAAGCAAGGAATGTTTGGCAGCGTGGAGGTTGGCCTTTATTTTGCAAAAAAATAATAATAATAATAATTAAAATTAAAATTAAAAGTTGGTATGCAGAAATCAAAGACTTATTGTCAAGGTTCGACATTTTGTTTTCCTTTATATCTAGGAAAGGCAATTGCCTTAGCTAAAGAAGAGGTTGCCTTATACTTTTTTTTGCATTAGGTATCTCATATCTGGGACTCATTTCCCCTCTGAAGTACTTTCTTATTCTAAATACAATCATTATTCATCACGAAGCAAGGATTCATCTCAAGAGAAACAAAACCAAATCTTCAAAGTCTATTGCATACAATGAAAGAAGCTAAAATCAAAGTAAAACACCAAACACATTATTTGATTGGTAATAAAAGCCTAGAAACGAGAATGGGGTCTGAGGGAAATAGAAGATATCATGCCTTATGTACACAATGGACCTTGAAACGGGAAAAGGATAGGAAGGGGGAAAAAGTTGTCACTTGATAACCAAATTTTCAATTTTTTTTTGTTTGGTAATTCATGCTTGGTTTGTGCTCTTCCATTTTTCAAGGGAAACAGATTTTATTGAAAAGGAAAAATAACATGAGCAAGCTAACCACAACAGGGCAGCAGAGGGAGCATTACAAATGAACAACGCATGCTTCTACAACACGAACTAAGCACCAATGCTAGCTAAACATTGACACCAGCAAACACAGTCTAGCTGCACCAGATTTAGCAGGCTGTCTACCAACTCATTCACCTCTCTCTAAACCCGTATAAAAGAGATTAGCTTCCCTCTACATAGACTCAATACCTTCCTCAATTAGATGAACCAGCATCCATGGAGCTCCTTCAGAATCAGCCCAAGTGATAGCATTGAAAGAGTCAACTTCTACTATGGCCAGAAAGAACCTCTTGTCCACTATTAAACTGCTTGCAACAGAGCAGCCACTTCAACATAACTGGAGCCTTGGATACCAATCGGCCCTAAAAATGCAGCGTGAATGTTCCCATTGTGGTCCCAAAAAACACCCTCCATGCCTGCGAAGCCCGGTTTACCAAAGGTGCATCCATCACAATTAACTTCAAATACACCATGCAGAGGCAGCTTCCAAACTTCCTGTACCTTCTGATTCCACTTCAGGACTTCACGACAATGCATGTTTATGGGTTTACAAACTTCATCCCATGCAACCAGATGGAACTTGGGACTTGGGACCCTCGTTGCTATTGTTCCACAGGGATCTTTTCTAATGGCTTCCATCTTTGAGGGGTTTTTTTTTTTTTTTTTTGAGAAATGATAATTTATTAAAGAGCCAAAAGGAAGAAAAATAGCAAAAACAAAAGAAAAGCAAAACAAACCTAGCCACATGAGGGTTAAAAACCCCAATCCTGAATAAACAAAAGCACCTTCCTGACAATAGAGCCTAAGGAATTACTAATATTCCTGAAACACCTACTGTTCCTTTCCAACCAAATAGACCAAAGCACCGCAACAAAGGCAAGCCACCACTTTGACTTGTCTTTAGAACATGGGGCATGCCACAGAAGGAACAACTCCTCCATCATCTTTGGCATGACCCACGGAACATTAAAGACCAGAAGAACCCCGTCCCAAACCCCCTTTGCAACAGAGCAATGGATGAAGATATGCTTGACCGATTCCTCGTTGTTCAAGGAGAGAAGGCAAATGTTGGGCAACACCAACACTCTTGCACAAATTATCCACCGTCAGAATCATGTTCCTGCCTGTCAGCCATGCGAGTGCCGCCACCTTTGAATGATCTAGCTTTGAGGATATTTTAACAGAACATGTGAAAATGTATAGGATATACGTCGGAAGGCTTGACAATACCTCTTTGATGAGAGTGATCCTTCCACCCAAAGACAACAAGACCCCTTGACTGGAACCCATCAGTGACTCAGGCTTTGTTACCTTTGGATTCAAAAATTGAAGTTTTAATTCCCTACTCTGCAAAAGGCCTCTCCAAATTGGCAGCTTGAAGTTCAGAGGTAGTTTGGAATTGAAGGCTTGAATTCCTCCACAAAAAGACATCTTAAAGTGTTCCATGAAGCATTTGCTGACTCCTACAAACGATAAGATCCCGTCTTTGTGCTTGATCGCTGAGATGCAATTGACCCTCCTAGCATTCGCTATTTTATGGAAGTACGTCATGTTCCCCTCTCCTTCTTCTACATACCTCTCCTTTGGCAGCTAATTCCAATGGATTTCCTCACTCCTGAACAGAGCCTCCAACTCTTTGATGATAAGCATCTTCCTTTCCTCTCTCTCAGTAGATAGGTTACCTTCCTCCTCGTCTCTTTCTAATTCTGCAAATGCTCTCTGCAATTCTGCTTTCTTTCCTAAGGTACCATATTCTCAAACTGAACCTTACTCCAATCCTTCAATTTGCTTTTTAGGAGTTTCAGCTTCTCACAAAATACATAACAACTTCGAAATCAAACCACCACTCTTTCACGGATGACTGAAAGGAAGGGCAATAGACCCACATGATCTCGAACCAACGGACTTAGCACCCCAAGATTCGAACTTGGTGGACAAGAATAGTAGATTATGATCGGACATTCTTCTAGAAAGGGCTTTTGGGTAAGCTTCATGAAACTGTCCCTCTCGGCAGCTAGAGATAAGAAATCGGTCGATTATGCTCATGAAATGGTTCTCTTGTTTGTTTGTCCAGGTGAATTTCACACCATGAAGGGTGATATCCATCAGCTCCAGGATGTTGATAAACTGATTGAAAGTTTGAAACGAATTATGCTTGACGTCATTCTGGACGCCCCTCTCTTCTTATGGCCAAACCTAATGACATTGAGGTTACCCCCCAAACACCAAGGGAGTGAAGGGACCCTCCACCTAGCTTGGACCCCTTGCAACACTTCCTAAAATTCTAGCTGTAGAGTGGCATCATTTAGACCATAGACAGCAAAAAGGCACCATGGGCTCCCACCCACCAACGGTCCAACACCCACTTGATCTCGCAACAGGGACACTGCCCACCGACCGATTACAGCGTCAGTGCATCACAACTCTTAATGAGCAAGGCATCCCATATCACGAGAATGCTCCCTAACCTCTCTTCTTACATTAGGCCATTCAAACAACCCTCGTTGCCCTAGAGCTCCTTAACGAGAAAGGCATCATAGAGTTCTTCTTCTTCTTCTTTTTGCAACTAGGAAAATGAGGATTGTTGAGACTCAAATATTGCATAATTTCCCCCATTTATATCTTGGTTTTATGAACATGAATCAGGTTAATATTCTATCTTTCTCATGTTTGTGTTGCAAGGTGAATTTAAGAGCTTGGATTGAAAAGGGTGTTAAAAGCATGAATTTAATGCTCAAGAATCACCAAGGCAAGGGATGGATCTTAGGAGACCAAGATTAAAGAATTCACATGTCAAAGATCTAAGAAAACCAAGTGAGAAATGAAGAAAATCAAAGATTTGAAGTGAAGAAAAGGAATCCTGAAAAAGCATATTCTGAAACTCTAAAGTCTATTTTGGGAAACTGTGAAGAGTGAAGTCTATTTTAGAAAACTGCGTAAATTTGAGGCGGTTTCTAGAGTTTTCCAACTTTGTGCGAAAGTTGGAGTTCTCCACTTAAAAATAGGGCTTCACAGGGCATTCCTAATCATCATTCAAGGCATTCCAAAGCAAGATCTAGGATTTTTAGAGAGTTTTATCTATGATTTTTGGAAAGTTTCATAGTTTTAATTTGTTTTTCTTTACGAGCTTTTTATTTTTTCTTATTGTTTTTTCTAGTTTGCAATGTAATTATGTTTTTCTAAATTCCTTCTAACACAAGCTAGAAGGGAAGCCCAATGGTTTAACATTTTCATAGTTATGATGATTGATTATTTTAATGATGAGAAGAATGGTGTATGCATGTTATCTATTGTTTAGGTTTAGTTTTTTATCCTAACGTGAGATCCATATGTTTCCATCATATAAGATTCACATTGATGAATAGGCTTACCATGGATCAATTAGATTTCCTAGATAGGAGAAGTTCTCAACCTGCTACATTTATTTGATTCATTATCTTATAGATACTAATTCTTAAAATCACTGACGCTTGAGAATATATATCAATGGTGCAAATCAATGATTTTCTAATCTTTTATATCATTTATTTAAAATGTTTAAATTGTTTTATTTTCCGATTAGGCTGACCATAATGCTCGGATCCTAGTTGTGTTATCCAAGTCATCATAATTTTAAAACATTAACCTATGTGTGGAACTTTGAAGCTAGGGTGTTGTTTTAATTCAATTGAATTGCATCCATTCAAAACTCTTAAAATCAAATCATCACTTTAGTTTTTATTACTTAGTTTGTTTTGCATTTGATTTTCTCCTTCTCGCAATTCATCTCCCTGTAGGATCGACCCTCTATTCACAGGATACTACTTACGAACATCTGCACTTTGAGGCAAGTTCTCAAATGCCGGTGATTTTAAGAATTCATATATATAAGATAATTAATCAAAAAAATGTAACAGCTTGAGAACCTTTCCTATCTAGGAAATCTAATTGATCCAGGGTAAGCCTATCCATCAATGTGGATCTCATATGATGGAAACATATGGATCTCACGTCAAAATCAAAAATTAAACCTAAACAATAGATAACATGCATGCACCATTCTTCTCATCATTAAAATAATCAATCATCATAACTATGAAAACATTAAACCAATGTGCTTCCCTTCTAGCTTGGGCTAGAGGGAACTTAGAAAAACATAATTAAATTGCAAAATACAAAAGCAACAAGAAAAAATTTTAAAAAAATTGTAAAGAAAAACAAATTAAAACTATGAAACTTTCCAAAAACCCTACATAAAACTCTCTAAAAACCCTAGATCTTGCTTCAGAATGCCTTGAATGATGCTTAGGAATGCCCTGGAAAGCCCTATTTATAAGTGGGGAACTCCAACTTTCGCACCAAGTTGAAAAACTCCAGAAACCGCCTCAAATTTACGCAGTTTGCTAAAATAGACTTTACTCTGTGCAGTTTCCCAAAATAGACTTTAGAGTTTTAGAATACGCTTTTTTAAGACGATTTCAGGATTTATTTTCTTTACTTCAAATCTTTGATTCTCTTCATTCCTCAGTTTTCTTGGATCTTTAGCATGTGAATTCTTTAATCTTGGTCTCCTAAGATCCATCCCTTGCCTTGATGATTCTTGAGCATCAAATTCATGCTTTTAGTACCCTTTTCAATCCAAGCTCTTAAATTCACCATGCAACACAAACACGAGAAAAATATAACATTAAGTTGATTCATGTTCATAAAACCAAGATATAAATGGGAGATATTATGCAATATTTGGGTCCCAACAAGGATTCTCACTCGTTAAGTTTAACTTTCACCATATCCCTGGTTGCTTGCCTTTTATCAATGCAACCTAGCCTTCTTATGTTCCATGATTAGATATTCATTGAACCTATTACCCAACTCAACCCTACCTCAACATTACCAACCTGCCTATTAGCATAATTTACAGTACAGTGCAAGTTTATAAGCTCTCTATGACCTTTAGGGGTCTTTAGAGATTGTTTGACTGCAACCGTCGATCTCCCAACCTACTTACTTTCCTCTATTATTGACAGGATAGCACTGAAATTACCCTCCTCCCATTTTATACCAACTCCCAATTCTTTCACTAGTTTCATCAATATCTTCTTGACCCATGAAGATTCCCCTTTCTTTTCGCCTGAGGGAGGAACAAGCACAAGACTCAGAACCACCAACAAGGTCATAGATTCCTTCTCTCTAACCCAAGACACCCTCAAGCCCAAGGGACTTAAGACTACCCTCCCCTCCTCCCACCCCTCTACTATTGCCACTGCCAACCCGAAAATCTTCCCTTCAACACTCAGATTCCCAAACTAATACCCCATCTCCCATCCCAAAAGCCTCCTGACCTACCATGTCACCTACATCCCCTTCAAACGGCATCGTTAACCCTAGGCGGGCATTGTCGCTTCCACCAATGAGGATTTGCACTCTCTTACACTCGTCTCTTTTCCGAGGAAAACCTAAATCCAAGTTCGCGTTCATTTCCAAGTCCAAGATCTCCACATTTGACGCTAGATGGGGCTAAGAGGATGTCAACATCCCACTACCAACCCTCGAAACAAGGCCAACACTCCAACAATCACTGGAGGACGCAAGACCCCCCCAATTGCCATCAATCAAAGCTTTAATTAGAACCTTGGAAGATCCTAAGGTCACCTATACCCTATTAGACAACTTAGACAAAGCCCGTTGTCCCAATTTTGAAATATGAATCAAATTTGAATAGTATTCAAAAAACATCATAGCCCAATTTGCATCCTCCTACCTCTCCACTATCGTATGGCGGATTTGAAGAGCAATGAGTTTCAATATATTTCCTCTTATTCATTAGAGTTGGCATAATTGCCCAATGACAAGGCAAGCAACAGCTACTTGATGAGTCATGTGATGCATCACATGAGCAGGATACCTCACCCCCACCAATCTTCTCCTTTCCCTTCTTCGACAAGAGCTAAGAACTAACTTGATTATTGAAATCCAGCGAAGCCTCACCCACCTTCTTCGGTGTCAGGGATCCAACGTTGCATGGCTTAGAGATCGACGGAGGTCTGAAAGAAGCAAAGACCGAGAATGATAACCCATCTATAATAAGATTCAGTTCCTTTCCTAGTATTGCCTCCGATATCGGCAATATTCTTAGTCTAGCATACATCAAGTAAGAACGGTCTAATGTCATTGGATCCATTTCGAAGACATCCCAAATTTCGATCCGAGGGCCTTAATAACCGTAAGGTCCCCAGCAAGCACTAGTATACCAAAGAGTCTGATCCAAATGCCAGTCTGATCCAAATGCCTTTCTTTTGTAAGAACCGCCACCAATTTCCATCCTTCTACCTTGGCAAAACCGAGATTTCTTAGCATCCTCTCATCTTTTTGCAAAATCCTCTAGGTCTTCTTTGGATTTAAAAGATGGGAGGAATGATGCCTGAAGGAGCCTTGCGACATTGATTCCTAAGGCTACAAAGTTGGTTTCCTTGATGCCATCCACAATATTAACAAACAACATGTTATCGGTGGCAATGGTGGCCACCAAACTTAAGAGACCAGATTGGATCTTCTCTTCCTACCCCTCCAAGACGAGAGATGCCCTCTACACAACTTCCTTGTAGAACCCTCTATGGCTAATTGTCTTCTTTCCGAAAACTTTCTCATTCGACGGCCTGTGAATGGGGGCTCTATTCTACCTGCGATATTGATCCCATCATCTATAGTCATGGCTATGCTGATGGAGACCTTTCCCTCAAGGATTCTGCCGTTCATTACCTGCATTACATTCAAGGCCTCTTCCTCATACCAGAAACGCACAAAAGAAAAGCCTCTGCTCTTGCGAGTTTGTTTTCTATAGGTATGCAAACATCAAACACCACTCCATATTTCCCAAAGACCTCAGCCATATCCTTTGCCTTGGAGAATATTTCTGACAGACAAGCTAATTCTCCCTTTCTTCCTTCTATGATTCTGAATCTTCAACCACCCTTCTTCCCCCCATGATCAAATAGTGCCCTAGAAGACCACTTTATAAGGAATCCCCTTGCACTAAAAGCAGACCAGCAAAATGGTTGGCAAATTTATATATCCCTTCACCAAAAATTTGATGCATACACTCCAGTCAAACCCCTTTACCAGTGACTAGAGAAGAATTTCGCCAAAGAAATTGTAAATGAATTATAAACCGCTTCGCCGCTTAGCACATGCATATCCCATGTGTCAAATATCATGACCTTGCTTTTGGAAGGACTACAGTTTTGTACATGATTCCCAAAAGTAGCCATCCTCACTCCCAGCTTAAACAAGTGCACAACCAATGAAGAGCAACTAGACATCTTTTATAGATTGTCAGTTGCCTAAGAATCCTGAATTTTTGGTTAGTAGCCACTGGCCAGCCACAGAAAGCCCATGAGATACATTCTTCGGAACGTTACACACATGCCACATGTATGGTACAGGATATCGATGGACAGATAAGCATCATATCTCATCTTCGGAAATGGCGACTACAGTCATCATGCACCACAAAATGGCGGTGATTCATCCACCACACCCCTGGCATGCATCCACATCAATCAATGGTATCCAAACAGCGGGGCCCGTTGTGGATAGAGCCTGTTCAGAGCACCACACTGATCCCACCTCCGATCGGTGTCCATCAAATTGACGGCAAGAATGGATGGTTAAGATCATAACGAGGCCCACGATTTGCACAGATCGGGTTCCCATACATGCAACTTATGCGAACTACAATCTACCACCATTTAGAAAATTTGCAGGGAACTCATATCATGATCTACCACTGAGAAATGTAGAATGTACGTTCTTTATACACATGCGTACGTATGCGTACTCGTAGTCGTGCGAAGAAAGTAAGTGCAGGTTAGGGTTTTTAGGGCAAATGAAATGAAAATCTCCAAATCCCTAAAATCCACGATAACATGAGAGAAAAGAGTATAAATATTCGCAAATACGTAGAGAAGGTATGTATGGGACAATGATATATACGTATCTGAAACGAAAACGCACGAAAAATACATACCATTTTTCAGAAGCTGTTCTTGCGCTGCTCTCTCTCGCTCTCTCGCTATCTCTGTGTGAGGGGCAGATTCTTCAAAAAGGAGGGGAAAGCATTGAAGGGATGAAATTACAAATGTGCCCTTTCGTTTTTTCTTTAAATACGGATATACCACGACAGCGGATTCAGTCAGATCTGGCCGTGACCGTGGGGACCACTTTGATTTATGCGTTGTATATCCACGCCGTTCATCCGTTTTTACAGATTATTTTAGTACGTTGGAAAAAAACGTAATTAAATATAACTCTCATATGGACGACACCACAGGAAACAGGGTGATTAACCATTAAAAACTTCTTGTGGGCCATAAAAGTGTTGCTGATATTTGTTTTTTTCCTTCCTCTATATATTTTTGACATTATTAACAGGTTGGATTGATAATAAACATTATGGTAGGCCTTAGGAAGTTTTTAATTATAGGTGTTCAGTCACCATTGTTTCATGTGGTGTGGTCCACCTTAGATTTGGTTATACTTCAGTTTTGGGACCACCTCCTAAAATGATCTGTAAAAACTGATGGACGGCGTGGATGTACAACACATGAATCAAGGTGGACCCTACCCACAGTCACCGACCCGACCTGACTGAATCCGCGCTCCTGCTGGTAATAGGTTTCGAGGTTTTTTGATAGGCCCCACATACGCCCTTACATCAGAGCCGTGCATCAGAAGGGCCCAGCCATGAAGATGATCATGTAAAAAAAGATCTAGTTGGGTTATTAATGCAGTGGGCCAGAACTGTACGTTGAGTGTGAACAGCTGGCAGGTTAATTTAGACCATCCATTCTCTCCGTGCAGGGACATCGCATGTGATGAGTGGACCAACCGTTTTTCAGCCATCTATTTGTATGGGAAAATAGCATACCTGTTGAGGGACGTGGATTTCCTGCGAAACCTGGGTGGGCCCACCGAGATGTTTGTGAATAATCTATCCAGTTCATCCTTTTTTGTGAGCTTATTTTATAACATGAGACCTAAAGTGAGAAGGATCAAAGACTCAAGTGGGCCATGCTAAAGGAAAAAGGTATTTAAAGAAATTTCTATAGTTGAAACCTCTCTCACGTCGGGAATAATATTTACAGGCCATTCATACCATTCATAACGTCATTCTTACTGAGATGAACTGAAAACATAAATATTAGGAGGATTGAAAACTTCCCAGAACCACGAACATTTCAATTGTGGAAGTTCATGGTTCTCACGTTTTCGGTCACTTGAGCATTGTACCAGGTTATTTTTTGGCTCATGTCCTAAAATGAACTCGCGAAATGGATTGAGTGGTAGATTTCTCACAAACATCACAATGGTCCCCACTTAGGTTCTACAACTTCAACTTTCGCAGGAAATCAGCATCCCCTCTTGAGTAGAGAAGGCTCCTTTTGTTTTTGTGTTTCTTTTTTAAAGGGCCTGATCATCTACTCAATGGGGAATCCGTGCAGGTGTGCAGCATTACGTGCTGGCTCGCTTTGGGGATCTCCTATTGACTGTTTGGGTTAAGTAACAGTGTATCCACATGGACCACTTATCTATGGTTTGTTAAACTCGTGTGTAATTCTGAATTAGTAAAAAAATACACGTGTAAGACTTTTATTAGGTTAGCCGTGGGCCTGAAAATGCTCATGCGTGCGAGACGCGGTACACCCTTACTCCTTGGCTCTTTCGTTTATAGGCAGCGGGAGTGATTGAGGTGTGATGTTAGGTCAATTGTAAATAAGTACGTAATTTTGATCCAATGCTAGCCAAATGAAATTTAAAATTTAGGGTCAACTAAAATTTGCATAATCACTTGAGGGTTAAGGAATCATAAGAATTTTCAACTTGTGTGACTCATGCAGTTGATTTAGGATCGCAGATTTGAAGTAAATGCCTCAATGACTTCAAATGGAGGGGTTAAGTACCCTTTTTAACATATGCTACGTGCAATGTCTATTTTATAGGATTTATGTTTTTTAGGAATTCAATAAAACTTTGACAATATTACATCTAACATTTACTTCACATGGTTTTAAAACTTTGGCTAAAAAAATAGTGGATGGTATTACTTCACAAGATTTAAGATCCAAATAGGCAAATAAAATAAAAAAAGAGAGTGTAAGTGAATGAGAAGGATCACATGAATAAAATAAATGAGTATATGTTGTTCACTTTCTTGAAAAGTGTGAAATTGAATGTAAATTGTAATGAGAAAAATGAGAGAGATGACACTATTTTCTACAAAAGGAATGGTTAGATATCCCCAATTCTAATCCTACTCTAGCCATTTGTGACTTCTTTGATTGCAAGTCACCTCTTGAGTTGAGTGGAGTTTTGGCGCAGTCAAGACCCCCCCGTGCATATGAATTCGCCCTTCAAACCAACCCCCCCAGCACAGGTATGCGCCCCCCCCCCCCCCCCCTAAAAAAAAAAAAAAAAAACCTCTTCGTGTATTATCTATATCTGGCAACTCTCTTGACCCTCCATTGCCTATTGTTCTCTTTGTTAGCTACCCACAGGCCTATTGTTGTGCAATTTATATAGATTTAGACAGGCTGTTATTGAATGGTTGCCTCTAGGCTACACACTTATTCATTGTTCTACCTTGGCAATCAGGTAAAAAGAGTCTTTAATCGAAGCCATCCTTCATAGAAAAGCAACCATTGAATGGTCAATATAAATGTGCTATGATCAAAGAGGTAGTTTGGTCAATGTCAAATTGGTTGAGCTTTTGATCTGTCAATTAGGTTCGTTATTTGGATTATAGTACTAAGCAGCCCTATAGTCCACCTTGTGCACACATACGATGCATTGGAAAGATTTGAACCCTGGTTGCAGAAGAAAAATCTATTCTCGTACTGACTGGCTGTACTGACTGGCTATACGTACTTTTTATAAAAAGTCTAAAAATTTAATTAATTTATTTACTTACTAAAAATAACTTGTATTTTGAAATTTATTTTTATTATAAAAACACAGTTACCATCTTTATAAATAGGTCAAAAGATGCACTAATCATATGGACTTGGAACTTTATCTTGCTTGAAGACTCCCAAGGCAAGCGAGAGTTGTGATGGCCTTAACTTCTTCAAGCCATTTTTTTGGTAATCCCCTTGTTGACGGAAGCCTGCCCTTAAACAACAATGGCAACTTATCCTTGTTTCGGTATGCATGGGGAGCACAATGCTACACATGCGCACATCAAATGCAATGTATGCCATATGTGCAACTCCCCAGTTCAAGTACATACTAGATATCAATCTCCATGTACAAAGCATGTGCCACGTGTGTGGGTGAGCACATGATCAATGAATATTACACATGACGTAGTATGGATTAAGCTTCTTATATCAAGGTGTTTTGTGGATAAATAATGGAATAACTGATCCTAATAACATGGCCCAGACAGCCCATGCCAAGCAACCTTGCTTCCATTCATATAACCCCTATGCAGTAACATATTTGTTATATGTAATTCATGCCATGTGTCAATGTGCACATGTACTATACATGTTGCATATGATGCCATTCATACCGAGCTTTATTTAATTTTTTTTCTCATATCCTAAAATGATATGGCAAAATGGATGGACGGTGTGGATAAAACCCATACATCATAGTGGCCCCTCAAAGCCATACTCAAAATTGGACACTACCCGTACATATCCTGAGATCAGCACAGGCAGGCACTCCTAGGGGTCCACCATGATGTATGGGTTTTATCAACACAGTCCATCTATTTTGCATTGTCATTTTCAAATACAAAAAGGCCAAAAATGAGGCGGATCAAAGGTTCAAGGGAACCACATCACAAGAAGCAATATTGATAATGATGTTCATTGTTGAAACCTTTATAGGGTGCATTATGATGTTTATTCGTCATCCAACTTATTCACAAGGTCACATAGTCCTAGATGAAAGGGGAATGCAAAATTCAGCTTTATCCTACACTTTTGTGACCCCCAAGAAGTTTTCAACAGAATGCGTTTAATCCATTATGGGTCTTATCCACACAGTCCGTCCATTTTGCAATGTCATTTTTGAATACAAAAAACCCAAAATCGAGGCAGATCAAAGGTTCAAGTGGACCACGCCACGAGAAGCAATAGTAATAATGACGTTCATTGTTGAAACTTTTCTAAGGCCCATCGTGATGTTTATTTGCCACTCAACAAGCTCATAAGGTCACGTACGCCTGGATAAAGGGAGAATGCAAATTTCAGCTCGATCTTAGACTTTTGTGACCCCGATTAGTATTCAACATTATGTGTTTAATCACTATTGTGTGTTCCACTTGAGCTTTGGGTTTGCCTCGTTTTTAGAAGCTTAAATCTTAAAATAACAAGGTAAAATGGATGAACGGCGTGGATAAAACTCTTAGATCACAGTGGCCCTCAAAGCCCCTTCCCGCTCCTAGCTCCAAACCTGCAGGTGTACCTTCCAATCCGCGTATAGGTTACGCTATTAAATATGCTGGCCTATAAATCAGGCCATTTTCATGCTTTTGGGCTAACTACAATATAAAAACAAATAGATAACTAGTAAAAGTAATAATTCTGACATGAGTTAGCTTTGTACGTGATGAACCCATGCACGGGATGAAACAACCAAAGGATGTATTATATCTAATCCATCCATCGGTTATGCCATATATATATATATATATATATATATATATATATATATATATATATATATATAACTCAAGTGGCCACAACATCTAAAAGAAATGGGATGGAACTCCCACCACCGTTGAAACTTCTTCAGGGCCACCATGACGTTTATATGCCATCCAACCTGTTCATGAAGGTAATCCCCACCAAGATCAATAGGGAAAAACAAATTTTGATGCGATCTAAAACTTTCATGCCCCGAAAGAAGATTTTAATGGTGGGTATTCAATCACTGTTGTTTCTTGCGTGGCTCACCGTGGATGGACTTGATGTGCCTATAGCCCGGGTTACAAGGATAGCCTTGAGCCATATAGAGCCTACAATGATGTTTGTGTTACATCCATTTCATAGCTCATCTTAAGAGGGAAGAATTCTAAGACTCAAGTGGTCCACACTGTTGAAACGATCCCCTAGCCCATCATGATGTTTTTAATGGTTGTTGTGGATAAATTTGTCTTTAAAATGTCGGTTTCCTACTATGGTGATATAATATAAATTTTAAAAAATATAAATAAAATAGTATAATATGGAGAGTTGAGGCACATTATGACCGTTGTCTTAAAGACAAATTTTCCCTCACAAGAAGATCCCTAATGCACTGGGTTCCAGCAAGTCTACCCCTGGGATATAACAATTTTTCTCATAAATAAACGGTGTTGATCAAGTGTACTCACGATCTTGCCCACACAAACCCAAGAATGCTCGTATTAATCTACCCAGAGAATTGTTGCGAAGAGAACCGAGAGAAAAGCTGGAGAATGATAGAAAATTTTAGAGTAAATTTTCAGAGGAGATGAAAACCATCTATAAAGAAAAGTAGGAAGTTGTTGGGGCTCATGGCATAATGAATGTATGTCGGCACATGCAAGCTCATTAATATTATGTCGATGTATGATGACTTTCTATCCACATATACATGACTAAGACATCATCCATGTAGAGATTTTTTTATTATTTTTTTTAAATGTCCGATCAAAGACACACCACACCGCGTTGCAGCACAACCATGAAAGCGTCCCACGGATGTGTGCGAAGTTGTTCCCATGGCATATCCTTGATTCCCAGTACAAATTATTAGGGATTGTTTGGTTTTTGGCTTACAATGTAAATAGACTCCAAATTGGCATTTATCATTTACACCGGCAATTCCCTTCTTCTGCTTTCCCTTGAAGCGACAGTTGCCGTCATCTACTTAACCTTGAAGTGACCGCTATTCATGTTTGGAAGGTGTAGCTCCAGGACAAAAAAAAAAAAAAAAAAGCTACAATGAATGCATTAAAAATTGTGGGGCCAATTGATATGTATATGTCTAATCCATGTCATCCATCTATTTTACTTGCTCATTTTATAATATGACTCCAAAAGTGAGGCAAGTGTTAAGCTAAAGTTGACCACATAGAGGAAACAAAGGGAATTGAACCATTACCATTGAAAACTTATCGTGGGCCATGAAAATTTTGGACCATGCTGATATTTATGTTTATCCTTCATCCATGTATATGTGACTTTATGAACAGGTTGGATGATAGCCCCACAACCCTGTGGGGCCTAGTAAGATTTCGGTTTTGAATGGTGCAAGTCATTATCCCCTCGCTTCCTTTGGTGTGGTCCAATTAAGCTTACAATCTGCCTCAGTCTTTAGTCAATGCCTTAAAATGAGATGGTAAAACATTTGGATGGCGTGGATCAGACATATATATGATTGTGGGACTCACAAAATTTACCACAATGCATTTCCATCCGATTTCATGCATGTATGCGTAATTTTCAAGACACATTTAAGAGAAAGCATTTTCCACTTTTTTAAACATGATGTAAAAATAATTATGACTTATTTACATTCATTTAAATTCTTTTACATGTAATTCTTAAAACCAAACAGCCCCAGTAAAGAGTTTTAATACAAAGACTTAATTTTCCTAACTACTTTCCTATGTGAGACTAAACCAACAAAGAAAATAATAATAAAAAGTCCAAACAAAGGAAATATATTTTTTCATATTTTTTAAATATAATTTTTCTTAACAATCCCTCGTGAAATAAAAATTTGAAAACCGACGAAATAAAATTATTAGAGCAGACCAACGAACTGAAGTGCATCAGCAATGTATCTTAAATATTCAAACATTGTTTTAGTGTAAATATGTCTGGTTTGTTGGGTGATAATAACATAGAGTTTTGAACTAAACCCCGTAATAACAACTCAAACACAAAACATTTCAAAGCAACTTGAATATCGAAAGCCGGCACATTACGGTCATACGTTTTATCCTAATTTCATAAGTGCTCTAGAGAATGCTCCAATTCTCGTAAGATGCGGCTCCACTTCTACTCATATAGGTGAGTCCTTCAGAAATGTATATGCAGTTAGACATCCCATTGTATTATAACTATGGTACTCATTAATGACATAATCCAACCTTCATCACTACGTGTTATAGCACCATTACACCATGTGAGTTGGATTTTCAATTTTTATTTACATTGTCGATACCAAATCACTCAAGGCAACTTGTTGTTATCCATCGAACTTAGTTTTTATGATCTCCAATCATATAGGTTGTGTGTCACATTGCCGGTGATTTATGTAAGTAAAACTCAACCCCATTTCACTCAGACATACTCATCACTAACTCTTTGGATGGTGCTTTAGTTAATGGATCAGCTAAATTCGTATTAGTTATTACAAAATCAATTGTAATTATCTCGTCTTAAATTAATTACTTGACTAAGTTATATCATATACGTAGATGTCCGGACTTTTCATTATAGGTCATATTATTTGCCTTAACTATCACAATGCAATGCAATATGCTGCCACGGGTTTACCCCACAGGGGTATGTCAATGAACAAAATTTTCAACCACTATGCTTCTTCACTTGTAGTTGCAATAGCAATAAATTCGGGCTCCAGCGTGAACCGAGAGATAGAAGTCTTTGCTTCTTAAACTTTCAGTATGTTGCGGGTCCTCGAAGAGCAACCACACAACCACTCATGGAATTTATAAATTTGAATTTGAACAAGCCATCAGTTACATCATTTCCCAACAAATATACAATTTTTAGAAGTAACACATTTTTCAAACTCAAACGCTAACTTAAACCATTATAATCAATAGTATAACTAGATATAAGATTCTTATAGATGTCTAGTACATGCAACGTGCCCAAAATAGTTAATATATTTCCAGAAGCAAGTTTCAAGCCCGCCTTTCCCTTGCCAATGACCTTTGCCTTGGACGAATTCCCCATGAATGTATCATTGGCATCATTTACCTTCTCGTAGGTGGAAAAGATGCCTCGATCGTGGCAAAGTTGCTTGGTGGCTCCTATGAATTTCAAGCATTGAGTGTTATCCACAACTCATGTGCATTGCAAGCGACGAGTGCTTTAGTGATGATCTCTACAAACTTCTCAACAACACGAGCATAGATCTTTCTCATTCATATCACGTTTGTGAAATCTACATTCATTTGCAAAGTGACCATTTTTCTCACATACATAACACCCTTTACCGTTCTTATTGCCTTTGTTAAATTTTATTGTTTCCAAATGGTTTATTTTCTTTTCTTCAATCCATATGTGAAGGCTGCGATCATTTAAGCTTATATCATTTATCTTGTGTTTCAAATAATTTTTGTACTCCTTCTAAGATGGTGGAAGTTTTTCAATTATTACAATAGTTTGAAAAGTCATACCAATTACCATACATTCAAAAGAGACTTCACATACTACCTTTTGCAAATCATGCACCAAATCTATTATAAATTTATCATCGGATATCTTAAAATTAATGTAGCGATTAGCTACATCTTTATTCGTTTTAGCATCCTTTGTTCTTAACTTATTTTCAAGATGTTCCCACAGATCCGTAGGGCGAAAGGATGATAATAGATATCATAATTATCATTAGTCATAGCGTTAAGAATGTAGTTTTTTCATAGTTAGTCATCATCATTCCAATTTGATTGTTTGAAGGATGCCGCCGGATCAATAACATTGAGGGATGAGGCATGATCCTTGAATATGTGTATCAGCTTAAGAGTTGTGGGATAAAACTTAACTTTATGTTGCCACCTGTTGAAATTATTTTTGTAAAAGATTATGATTTTATGATTTTCAAAGACAGTTGCCATGACATTTGAGACTTTGAGAAAAAAAATTAGTTTTTAAATTGTTGGTTAAGGATTACAGAGATATATAAAAAAAAAAGAAAAAAAATTAAAAGATATAAATAACAGTGTGATATGAAGGGCCAATGCATATTACGGTAGTTGCCTTAAAGACATATTTGCCCCACATGAAAATCTATGATACACTAGGCTCTAGCAAATCTACCCTGAGATATAACAACTCTCCCCATTGATGAACGGTTTCGATTAAGTACACTCATGATATCGGCCACATGAACAAAATAATACTCGTATTGATTTGCTCCAAGAATTGTTGCGGATATAACTCAGAGAAAATTTGGAGAAAATGATAATGATAAAATTTTGAAGTGAATTTTTAAAGGAGATGAAAAATTATTTATAAATAAAAGTAGGTAGCCACTGGGGCTCGAAGCACGTGTGAGTGGCATAATAAATGCACGTCGGTGCATGTCAGCTCATTAAATATTATATTGATGTATAATGACTCTCCATCTACATGTGCATAACCACGACATCATCCATATAGGGAAAACAAAAAAAATGTCCAATTCAAGACACGCCACACCACACCACACCATTCCACCCCATCCCACACCACGATCACGACTGCGACCCGCAAGTGTGTGATGTTGTTCTCATTGCATACTTTTGATTCACAATATAAATGATTATTTAAGGATTTTAATATAAATGCTTAATTTTCCTAAATACTTTCCAACGTGCGATTAAACCCAACAAAGAAAAAAATCAATAAATTCAAACAAATGAAAAAAACATTTTCCCTCATATTTATAAATATAGTTTTTTCAAAAGGGTAATGCACTTGAGTTTTGAATCTTCATTATGTTTGGGCCCATGTCAAAAAATAAACTAGTCAAACAGATAAACAAAGTAAACATAACATAAACATAGCAGTGCAACCCACGATGGTTACATGACAAGGTGGACATAACGCATACATGTTCACTAACACTAGTTTGAGTATATTTAAGTACAATTGGAATCCAAAAACATGCTTGAATGCACTAACACATAAATAAATGAAACCAAAGGTAAATGAAATGCAATATTTTGACTTGTTTTAAATTTTAGCTCTTTATTATAATTTGGCTATTTGAGTGAAATATATTTTTTACTCCTATACAACAAAGGTATCCTTAAACCACTAAAATAAAATAAGTTGCATAATTATAACACTCTAAAACAATTTAATTATTAGTTGCATAATTAAAATCACATCATTGAGTAAAAATACTAGTCATTTACATAAACAGTTAAAAAACTTTAGGCCAGTTGCTCATTTGTGATCTTTGTGCTCCTGGCGTTCTTAAGGTCTGAATTTTCAACATTATTTTTCAAAAGTATTTATTTTAATGGGTTTGTCTTTGTGCTCCTATCAAACCACCCGAACTAATTTAAATTCAAATATCTATGAATATATTATAAAATTTCAATGATTTTTATTTTTAGATTTTGAAGCAATGCCAAACAGAATCCAAGATTCGGAATCACCCTTATTTTTTAATCGGTTACCATGCATTCAGTATACAAGCTTCCAAACGAGCCCAAGCAGTTTTTGCAATTGAAAGTTCGGATCTCGCACGCATCTTTCGTGTGGTACGTGTTCTCACGTGTGGATGACAGAGCTCCCACACGAGTGTCGAGTTGGCAAAACCTGGACAAGAAGACTTTGTTGGAATCGGAGCGTCGAAGTCCGTTTTCCAGAACTCGGAATTCCTTCCCTTTTTTTCATAAAAAAGAGAGGAAAAACCCAAAAAAATCTCTCCCTCTCTCTCTTTAAAGGCAGAGAAGGAGGTCTTTTTCTGCTTCTTTCGACTCGAAGATGAACGGCGGTCCATCTGGTTTCCGTACGACTTTCTACCCCCCACCAAACCCAAAAATCCTCACAAAATCCCAAATCCCAAATTCCAGATTTCCTTTTTTTTTTTTTTTTTTGTTTTTTTGTTTTTTTTTGTTTTTTGGTTTTTCCTTTTCCTCCAATTTTTTATGAAAAAATCTAACTGATTGGTTTTAATGCAGACAATGCACCCGTCACAAGAGTCTTCATCATTGCGTGCGCCCTCCTCACAGTCTTCGTTGGGATTCAACGCCATTCTTCGTCAGCCCTCGGATTATCTTCCCAGGTGTGCTTTCAATCACATTCTACTAGCTTTCCATCGTTTATTTCCGCTTTTCATGCGATTTTGATGAAGATATCAATCAATTCATGTATATTATCCCGGGAAGTGGGTTTTTGTTTAATCATGTGGCTGTTGATTCCTTTCGGCTGTCGCTGTTCACGTGCACGGATTTTGCTAGTGTTGATAGTTTTGGGTCTTCGATGTGTAATTGCAAATGGGTTTTGATTGTCATCGGTTGAATTGGCTTGTGTACTTGGATTTTCATTTTGTGCAAGTGGGGCCCATGGTTAAGTGCTCATAGCTGTTGGTATGTGTTGTATACTGGGCCGACTATAGATGTCTCACATATTATGTCTCCAAATTTCACAATCTCTCACCTGAATTGGCCTAGAGGTTCTCTTTCCCATAATATCAGTGAGCATTGATTGCTGAAGTTTTTTCTTTTTTTTTTTTTGGTTTTGTTTTGTTTGGATTGTAACAACATTACTGATTCAAGTGAGAATTTGAAAATGAACCATAAATTAGTGAGAACTTGAAATCCCTGATTCCATTGCTCAAAGCTTTTAACTGGTTGATTCTGTTGTCAATTGGCATTTGATCCTAAGTGGGATTGTTAAAGTGCCCCTAGGAATCAATAAGGCCAGAGGTAAGATTTTTGTGGGGCATGCTTCCCCATTCCTCTGGGGCACATGGATGAGTGTAATGAAAGAGTTTTCAAGAATTCACATTCCTCTGTTGAAAGGTGTCTTGATTGCTTATGAGCTAGAGAGGAGCCAGAGAGAAGTTGTAAATGATTACAGAAGGCTGCCAAAAGTGTCAGCCAAATTGACTCCTCCTTCACTGAGTTGGTGGAAGCTTAATGTGGATGTGAGTTCTATGGGTAACCAAGGGCCGTCAGGGATGGGAGAGATTGTTTGTGATGAGCAAAACTGAATTAAGCTTGTCTTCTTAGGCCTTCTGCCATTGATGATTCTAGCCTAGCTGAATTCGAAGCAATAAAAATTTAGGTGTAGTTGTTGGCGTTATCTGTTCTATGGACAAGGTTATTATGGAAGGGGGCTCAAATTGTGCCCTAGTTCACATCCAAGGATCTAGATTGTTCCCTAGGATCGTTGCTTTTAGGTGAAAGAGTTTATTGGCATGTTTTCTCTGTGTACTCATTTGTTTAATTTGGTTTGTAACTTTTTTTTTTTGAAAGATAACAAAAATTTCATTGAAACAAAGCAAAACTACAACCAACGGGACGACGAGAAGGCGATAGATTCCACTGATTTGCTGACCTTGTCAAAACTTCAAGCATTCCTTTCTTCCCACACAGCCCACCAAAGAGCGATTGACGCCATCCTCCAAAGCACAATCTTCTCTTTACCAAGCCCCATCCCATGCCAAGCATACGAGACAAATATAATTGAGCCCGGAGAAGACCATGCAACTTGGAACCGGCTCAAGAGTTCGACCTCACAAAAGGGCAATGAACAAAGAGATGATCCACCGTCCCCTCATCGTGCACGCATAATAAACATATATTGGGCAAAACCATGGACCTTTTGCAAAGATTGTAAATTGCAAGGACCTTCTTCCTGCCCACTAACCAAGCGAAAGCGACATACTTAGGAGGAATATCGTAATGCCACATGAACGTAGTAGCATTGGCCTCGGTTTGTATCACATTTTCATGGATAAGGGAATAAAGGGATTTGACCGAAAGTGACCCTGAACTATTGGCCATCCACATCATATTGTCAGACTCGTAGGTGCAAGGAGCATATAGGTGGATGTAGTCTAAGAGGGGCACGAACTCATCAACTTCCTCATTTCTAAGAAACCGTCTACAAGGAGGTTCCCAAAGTGTTGATCCACCCAACCGAGAGAAACATTCAGCCACAACAACGGAAGGATCCTGAGCCAAACAGGGCTCCCCCCCCCCCCCCCCCCCATGCAAGGAGCATGTAGGTTGATGCAGTCTAAAAGGGGCATGAACTCATCAACTTCCTCATCCCTAAGAAACCGTCTACAAGGAGGTTCCCAAAGAGTCGATCCACCCAACCGAGAGAAACATTCTGCCACAACAACAGAAGGATCCTGAGCCAAACAGTAAAGCCTAGGGAAATCGACTCCCCCCCGGTGCAAGGAGCATGTAGGTGGATGCAGTCTAAACGGGGCATGAACTCAACAACTTCCTCATCCCTAAGAAACCGTCTACAAGGAGGTTCCCAAAGAGTTGATCCACCCAACCGAGAGACATTTTGCCACAACAACGGAAGGATCCTGAGCCAAACAGTAAAGCCTATGGAAATCGGCTCCCCAAAAAAAAAAAAAAAAAAAAAAAAAAAAAAAAAATCCCAAAATCCGATTCGCTCACGGTTTCCTAATGAGAAGCCAACACCCAACACCTTCAAGAAATGCAACTTTTACAGAAGAAATTCCTTTCCACAAGGCTGAAGCTATATAGTCTGATGATTTCTTAATCCACCACTCATCTTTGGAGCAGTCATTGGCTTTTGATGACTTCCTTCTAAAGTGCTCCATCCTTCATACCGAATCTCCACAACCATTTGCCAAGTAAGGCTAAGTTCATGGATTTGATGTCCTTTATGCTTGCACCACCCTCAACATAAGATTTACACACCTCATTCTAGCTTATTAAGTGTAATTTCTTTTTATCCTCTGCGCTCTGCCATAGAAAATCCTACGTCAACTTGTCAAGCCCAGTAAGCACTGACATCGGGCATTTAAAGAGCGGCATGAAATACAGGAGGAGGTTGGACAACACGGCTTTAATGAGAGTGACACGGCCACCAAGCAAAAGATGTCCAATTTTCCATCTTGCAAGCTTCCTCTCAACTCTTTCTACGACCTTATCCCAAATATATTTAGCCGGTTCACCCACGCAAAGGGGAAGACCCACAAACATAGCTGAGAGGGACCCGACCGCACACCCAAACACCTCTGCTAACTGATCCACCTCTTTAATTTGGTTTGTGGCTTAGTAATGAACTGGACAAAGAAGTTGTATCTAGGCAATCCTTGTATGTGAGTGATTCTTATCATACCTTAAGTGTCGTTTAACACCCTGTATTAGGGCATCTTTGGAGGTAATTGGGTTTAATTGCACAATTTTGCTGCGTTTAAGGCCATGTAATTGGAGGTAAATGAAATCGTTGGTAAATGAAAATTTCCATTTTGGAGTGTTTTGAATTACCTTTTGTTTGGTGTGAATTCAATTTAATTGGTGTAAAATACCTTTTGTCTAGCTCCCTTTTTAAATGCAAGACAGTTGCAAAAGTAATAAAGGTGTCGCTAGGCTACTAACTTGCCGTACATGTGACATGCTGATGATACCTTGAAACAATCCAATTATCGGTCGCATCATTAAAATCACACCAATAGAATGATCCAAACTATCCAAATGTTGTCCATCTAAATGGATGGTTGAACAATGTTGGCGAGTCTCTCATTTGGGATCTTTATGTTTGTGGCCCCCCTGTGGCTCGGAATTTTCTCATTTTTGGCCAATTTATATATTTCAATGTACTAGTGACAATCATTCTATCAAATATCACATCTGTACATTAAATTGGGATTTTAAAGCTGATTTAGTTAATTAAATTCACATTCCTATGATATACTAAATAATTCTAATGCAATCCAATTACAAGCATCCCAACACAATGTTTTGATTCCAGTGCATTTCAATTATAAGTCAACAAACACAATTGGGGATTCCAATTCACATTGATTTTGTGGTAATTATGATTTAAGTTTCAATTCATTCCAAATGCAAGCTCCCAAACGAGCACTTAACGCATGGGTTCTCCGACTTTCTCTGCTAATAAAATTTTTGTTACTTATAAAAGAGACTGGGAAATCGGATAACAAATCGGCATATGTAGAGGTTACATGCCAAGTATTTGATGAATTGTTTGAAAAAACAAAGCCTCAGTTACCCCTGAGGTTTTGAATAATGGTATCAGTCGGTATATCGGTTGGGCCCAAAAACAATATGACACCTTGTCTTGCATGACATGGGCCCATGTGGGATAAATTTTTTTTTTGGCCATTTTTTTTGAAAAGTTATCAGAAAATTAGGAAAAAATGTGAAACACTATAGAATGTTTCACTTAAAAAAAATGTTTTTAACATGTATTTTGTGTTGCATCAAACTATTCTTTGATTCGTTGAACCCCCCCTCAAAATCTTGTGTTTTGATTACCAAAATAAGCCTAGTTCTTGTCTAAAATAAGTTTCTAAGCTTCCTCTATGGTTGAAATGAAGGAAAAGTGAAAAATATGACAAGAATAATAAAGAGAAAAAAAAGAAGACAAAAGAGGTGTTGGGATGTGATTAAAGATGGTTGTTCGGTTAAGTTTTGTAAGAGGTGTAGGGATGTGATTATAGATGATTTGCTGTAATTTGTCTTTGAGTTTCATGAAAGAGGCTGAGTCAGCAAAGGCTTAAACACTACTTTCATCACAATCAGCCCTAAGGGAAACGTGGCTTTGTGGAGTTTGGGTTTTTGCCAATTGGCTTGGTAGGGAGCATGTGCAATATTCTTGAGTGAATGGGCTTTGGAGTCATCAGCCATATTGTTTCTCATCGTAAGGGATTTTCTTGAGTGATGTGAACATTTTGGATGGTAATGTAAACACAAATGATTGTGTTCACTCTTGGAAAAGGAGAGAATTTCACTTGGAATGCTTTGCAAAGTGGATATAGAAAAGGTTTGTGATCGTGTGGATTGGTCTTTCTTAGTCTTGTTTAACGACTCTCCTAAAGGTTTAATCAAGAGTTCAAGAATTGTTTGGAAGCAAGAACTGGGCCGTTCTCTATTAATGATGGTGCTGTGGTGGAGATTCAGGTGGGATCAAGGGGTCCTTCGGAGAAGGGGTATTACTAGCAAATATGGTGAAAGGGAGAGGGAATGGGTACTGGTATGATGGTGAGGATGGCCCTTAATTTGCAGGTTGATTTCAAGTTCAATGATGCTTCTAAAGGGACAAGATATAAAATTGCTGACATTGGAAGGCTTCGTTTTTTGGGAAGGCCTTGGGATTGGAGATTCTCGGGATTATGCTCCCTTTCCAATAGGAACTTCACATAGAAGAATGTTTTGAAGTTTTGGGAGGAAAGTTGTATCGAGTAACCCTAGGAGGAAGCTTTTGGACTTTGAAGTGGAGATGCTCAAAGGCTTGCTAGAGGTGCTTAATGGCACAAATAAGGTTGATGACAGAATTTGGGCCCTGTCATCTCATGGTTCTTTTTCACATGAAGCTTTCTTTAAGGTCTTATTGCCAGTGGACCCATTAATGAGCATGAGTGGATTAATGAACGTGAGAGGGGGAAAACAATATCAGCAGCCTCTTCCAATAGATTTGCAAACTGGCAGGGAAATTTCCTTTGAGATGCCCACTTAATTACATTCTACGAGTTGCCTTCAATAATCAGCAGATTGAACCTATGTTCAACAACTATTTTAACACCTTCAAATGGGGCAGTAACCTCTGTAAAATATGAGTCTTTAACACCAGCAGGCCAGAGAAATTCAGGAGTAGCAAACCCCAATGCCTGCTAGATTGGAGATGCCAAGCAAGCAATTGTTGAAGTTTAATTTAAATGCACCAGCAGGAAGCAGTTTCCTTCTTTTAACGACAAGTGGTCTGGGCCTGACCCTACTGAGGGGCTTGACTCAATTAGACAAGAGAAGAGAATGTGGAAAACTCCTCGGTTGGCCCTCTGGTTTACCCCAAGGTTCGGAGAAACTTGAAATTTTCTTAACCATTCAAGGCTTCAAGCTTTTTGGTGGACAACATCAGTGAATAAGCTTCTCATGTTGGACAATCGTTAGAAAAGAAACAACTTCTTGAATTTTTGTTTTGTCTTGGAAAAAAAGTGGAAATGGTGGATCACTTGTTCATTAATTGTCTTGTTGCATGGAAATTTGGTCCATGATTACATAGATTGGGATTATTTCCTGGACTATATGCTAAGTTGGTTGGGGTGCGGGCAAAGTTGGTGAAGTTGGATCCAAGAATGCATCCGATCGGCCATTGTTTTAGTTTTGGTTAATGGGTCACCAAAAAGATTCTTCAAGTCTTCTAGAGGAATCTGTCAAGGTGATTTGGTCTCCCCATTCTTGTTTGTGATGGTGGCAGAAGCTTTTAGTAGAATGCTAGAAAAAGGTCAAAAGGCTAGCTTGTTTCTAGGCTTTAGGGTGGCAAATGCTGACCTATAAATGTCTCACCATCAATTCATTGATGATACAATCTTGTTTTGTGAAGTGGATGGTGTTATGGTGGATAATATGATAAAGGTTGTGAGATGCTTTGAAGTTGTTTTGGGCTTGAAAGTTAATATATATAAGAGTGAGCTATTGGTTTTTGCACCTAACCAAAGAAGTGGAGGAGCTTGTGGGGGTTTTTGGGTGTGGCAAGGGTTCCTTTCCTTCGTCGTACTTCCATCTCTTGCTTTGTGCCAGCAAAGTGACAAAGCATCTTTGGAACAAGGCTATTGAAAAGGGTGGAGAGGAAGCTATTGATATGGAAGAGCTGTTGCCTCCTTGCAGAGGAATCTGTGGGATGAAGAAATGGAGGCTTCTGGACAAGCTCGCTGTACACCGAGCCGAGTCGAGTCGAGGTGGGCCAAGCTTGGCTTGGCTAGTCCATGCTCTCCTCGAGTTTGAGCTCTCAACATTGAAGCTTGGCTTGTTTGCCAAAGCTGTCGAGTCGAGTTCGAGTCGAGCTAGTGGTTCGAGTCGAGTCGAGTTTACCTCGAGTTCAATTCGAGCTTGTTTGCCCAACCCGACCTAACCTTGCCCTCAGCCCGACCAAAACCCTAACCTGACTCAACCCAGCGCCAACCTGACCTAGCCCGACCAAAACCCTAACCTGACTCAACCCAGCGCCAACCTGACCCAAACCCCTACCTGACTCAATCCAGCGCTCAACCTGACCTAACCCATTGCCCAACCCGACCTAATTTGCCAATCATATAATGATATACATTAAATTTTTTTTTTTTAAAACAAAATCTCCAATAATATACTGATAATTTGATATACATATTCAAAAAAAAAAAAAAAAACATTAATCACATTCACCTACCTTTGTTTGTGGTGGCCGAATAGGTTGAGTAGGCCTGAGAAGAGTCGCCGAATCGGGATTGGGTGCAGGTTGCTCGAAAAAATCAGGAGAATGAGAGAGAGAGAGATAGAGAGGGGCAGAGAGTGCGGGCTGCCGTGTTGGGTGCGGCCATGCGGGCTGCGGCCGTGCGGCGTTCTGGCTGGCGGCTGCTCGTGCTTGGTAGGGTAAGGGAAAGAAAGAGGGGAATGGGGACAGACGGTCGGGTAGAGTTTTTTACTTTTTAGTAAAAACTTTTAAGTTTTACTTATATATATATATTTTAACTTATATATATTATATTTAATATTAATATAATATTAAAATATATTATTCGAGTCGAGTCGAGCTTGAGTTCGAGCTTCGAGTCAAGTTCGAGTCGAGTCGAGTTGAAATGCACCATGGTCAAACTTGGCTCGAACGCAACTCAAGCTTTAGAAAAGAAGCTTGACTCACCTCGAGTCGGCCTTTCAAGCCGAGTTGATCCAAGCTGACTCGAGCCGAGTCAAGCCAGCTTTTCGAGCTAGCTTGACTCGTGTACAGCCCTAAGCTCCAAGGATGCTCTCCAGTTTTGGTGGAAAGGAATTTGATGGTGTGGAAATTCGATAAATCTGGCTCCTTTTATAACGCGCTTTGATAGTCCCTGGTGGAAGAGTTCGTCATCATGCAGCCATGCCTTGGTTCCACCTAAGGTTGCATGCTTTTGTGTGACTAGTGGGGAGGAAGAAGGAGCCAACTATTGATAATATTCAAAAAAAGGTCGATGGTGCTCGCAAATATGTGTCATGTGTATGGAAAACATGGAATCCATTTCTTTTGGTCCGTATCCTCTTTGCTCGAAAGGTGTGGGAAGGGTTCCTCGATATCTTCAAGATTGCGTGGGTTATGCTCGCGACAATAGTAGATCTTCTCTTGGTTTGGCACAGAGGTGGTGTTGGAAAACAAAGGTTGAATGCTTGGACACTGGTATTTGTGGCGGTTCTCTGGGCAATCTAGAGGGAAATGAATGACAGGTGTTTCCAAAATATAAGTGGGTTGGCACGGGATATAATTAGGAAAATTAAGATCGAGGTGTTGGGGTGGACCTCTTGCTTGAATGATTGTGATTAATGTGTTGTATAGTTTGTTTGGGGTGTAGCCTTGTGCTGGCTTTGGCACGTTTCTTTAATAAAATCTTTATTAATTCTAGAAAAAAGGTCCATTTTCTTTTGCACCTTTGTAGTTTCATGGGTTTTACCTAATGGAGAACCTTTTGCAATGGCCTCAAGCTAGGGAAGATCAAATCCATCATTTGGCGCATGTCAGTTCTCACTATTTGGTGGGCCATTTGGGAAGAAAGGAATGAGAGATGTTTTAATGATAAATCGTCCAGTGCTAGGGTTGTGGGTTCCCGGGCGAAAAGATTGGTGATCGAATGGGCTGTTAATGTTAAGGATCTTCTTAATTACGATTTTAGCTTTTTAGGTTGCTAGGGCCCCTCTGCTATCTTAACAGCTTTGGCCCTCCTCTTTGCCTGTGTTTTGTTTTGTGTTTTTTTTTTTTTCTCTCCTTTGTTTTCTCTTTCGTTTTAATAAAGCTTTTCCTTTTGTTGCCTTCAAAAAAAAAAAAAAAAAAGGCTGGTGTAATGGCATTTTGTGTCCAAGGGGAAGGATTCTACAGAGAAAGCTGTCACTTTCCATGATGAGGGTATGTGTGTGTGCGTGTGTGTGTAATATTATATTATATTAGGGAAACCCCTCTTCTCTTGTTTGAATGAAGGAGAGGATCAAGTTCTCTCATGAATTTGGGTCTTGTCACAAGCGTTCAGACGTTGGATCTTTGCTAGTAGAAATTGGGCATAGATGCATGGTCATTTCGGATAATCCTTCCCTCCTGAAATATACAATGTTTAGAGCTTACTTAGAACTGGTGTTGGCTTTGGGAGCTTAATACTGTCGGTAGCTCTATGCAGAATATGGGAGTTTCAGGGACTGGAGGTGTTGTGCATGACAATCAAGGGGAAACTAGATTGTTTTCTTGGGCTTGGTGGGGATGGGCTATTCTAATCACACTGATCGGAAGCAATGAAGACTGAGTGAGGAGTTTGCTAAGAGCACACACGTGCAGTAAAGCTTGTGTATGCGCCACATTTGTGCCAGCATGGCACATATGTGTGAGATCTAATCCATCCATTAGGTTGTTCCGAGTCTTCCGACCTTGAACATGTATTCCCCCCCCAAAAAATCTGGTCCTGTCAGCATGTGGGCCCCAATATTGTAAACAGGTGGACTTGTTAGAAAACTTCATCCAAGTCTTTTAGAGTCATACATTTGTTTTGCGAACTGTGGCCACCAGTGGATTAACCTGATTCTTGGGCTAGGGCATAAATATAGCTGTGCTGTTTTGATGGATGGACAGGAATGCGGACCTATTGTGCCATGTTGGCACATGTGTGGTGTTGACAGGCTTTATTGCACATGTGTATGTGCTTAGCAAAGCTCTAATTAAAGAGTCCTTTTGCTATAAATTCATCATCAATTGCATTTTGGTTAATTTGAATTATTATAGGTGGGCCTACATCGTGTAATGAACAGAACAATAGGAGTAAACTCCTCATATGGTTTTATTGGAAATTTTGCGTAAATCTTCCCTAGTAGGATGTTCTAGTATTGAGCTTTTCAGTATCGACTCAGTTGGCTTTCTACACTGTTGTGAGAAGTTCCCAAAATACTCTTCATATGCTTCATTGCTGTATAAGTATTTACTCAAGTTATCTTTGCAACGACAGGATATTTTCAAAAAGCTTCAGCTTTGGAGGTTAATTGTGTCTGCATTTGCCTTCTCATCAACACCAGAGCTGATGTTTGGACTGTATCTGCTCTATTACTTCAGGGTATTTGAGAGACAGATAGGATCCAATAAATACTCGGTAAGTTACTATTATGCCTGAATTATTCTTGAAGAAGACTGCTGTGAAATTATTATCTGGATGAAATTTGTGTTTGGCAATCTTGTGTTGATATTTTTGGGATTTCATATGTGAATTTGCATTGTCCATTTGTGTTATTGTTTTGAGTGAATGATAACTGGACTTCTATTAAGAAAAAAAGGGGAAACGAAAGTGGACTAACAGAACTAGCACTCAAAGGTGGCGAGCGGCCAGCACTGTGGGTTTGCTCCCTACAGGCATGGGTTCGACTCCCCTCCCCAGCATTACCTGATGCACGTGGTTGCGTGCATTCACAGGGAATAGTCTCGCCTCAAAAAGGGGCGGGGGCACCCTGTGTTGTAAAAAAAAGAAGGTGCCAGTTCAATGGGGCTGATGATGAGAGATCAATAATTCCAAAGTTCCAACACAAGGAAGACCCTCCCCTGCAACAATCCCCTATTAGATCTTGACTACACCTGGCGAAAGCCTTCTGACCCACTGCCAAATTGAGAACTCTACGCATACTTTTTTTTTTTTTGGGGTGCTGATAAAATTTGCATTAGCATTAAAAAAAGAACTCTACTCCTAGCCCTTTGGCATGTGATTTAAATTTGATTCTGAACATTCTATTGATGCATTCCTTCCAGATTGACCGTATAGAGCGAGATGGCACAAAATCTTCTTCGTACCTGATCAACCCTGATGCCATGCTTGGCAAAAGACATCAATCTTTTCCTGTGTCACTCAAAGAAACACTTGAATTTATGGCCCTTGATAGAGTGGAATGGTGGAGCATGATTCCAGTTAATTGGGATAAGAATTAGACGATGATGACTCGTCTCAAATCATCTCAAAATGATAAACAAACCACTGCCAAAATTCCACTGAGAAATCACAGTGCATGAACAACAGCTCTACGGAATCCTTTTGTTAAAAAAATTCAAGATATTATAAAAGATGTGAACAACTAATTCCTCACTCAGATGGCAGAGAATGCATACATTTGTGATAATAATTTTTGTGCTCCTCAAATGATTGGTAGTAAGCGCCTAATCCTTCCCAATGAGGTAACCACAAAGCTATCCCCTAAGGAGACCCTAAATATGTCAAATCCTGCGGTCTAGGCCCTTTCTGTTCCCTGCTCTCCTCTGAAGTGGGCTAATAGAAGTAGAACGACTTCACCGAGAAGGTCCCTGTCTTCTTGAGAGTCCATCTCCAGTCATCCCATCCCCTTAATATTGGTTTCCATTATACGAAACATTACCATGAAGCTCCTCCTTCTTGTTCTTATAATGGTCCCTCAAAAATGTTAATGTCCTGTATCTCCTGGTCCATAGTTATAATATGACACCGTGAAATTGTGACCTCTGATTTGGGTGCTACCCTATACAGAACGATTTGGTTTAGGCTTTGTTGTCACGCCATGCATCCTCCCTAGAAATGCATCCTCACTGTTCCCAAACTTGCATGTGGTCGCCTTGTTGAATTTCTCTCCCACCCTAAAAGGCGCTTGCCATAAACCTGATACCATGTAATGGAATAAAGCTCTAGTATACCATCCTCTGCATGCACCACATGTCTACATGCAATCACTTGTTTCCATAGGCCATCATCTACGACATGGAAACTGTAGAGAGCCACCTGCCCAACAACACGGTATTCATGTTCTCTAGACCATTTTTGGTTTGCATTGAATATTGCATGATTGCATATGGTTGTATTGAGATGAAAAAGGAGTAATTGATGTTTGTCATTGCAATTCAATTTTATTTCTTAGCTCTGTATGCATCCTCCATGTTGGCATTTCCTCCCTCCCTTCCTCCCACGGTCCCACCTCTCTCTCTTAGAGAATCATGTAGATTGAACCAAAAGGAAGAACATATGAGCAATTTCATACCTCGGTAGAAGACCGCCTAGCCTACAAGGGCCAAGGAGTGCTTTAGCATTCAGGCAAATCTTAAAGATCCATTCGAAAAACCATGCTCAAGGGACCCTGTTTTACAGTCCCCTTATCTCCTCTAGATTATTTTCAGTTCCAAAAGAAACCTCGAGGCTGACTACATCCTCGATGGAGCAACTCAGGGATCTGTTGAAGATATAACATGTAATGTCTCTACTCTAATGGATGACATCTTGTGCTCTGGGAGTGAGAGCTTGAACATTTCATCAATCAGTCTCTAAAAACGCAGAATGAAATTTCATCAATCAGTCTCTAAAAACGCAGAATGAATGGTGACTAAATCTAGATTCAGTCTATTAGAATGGTGCAACGTGTCTTGTTAGATATCACATTAATCTCGTGATATGTCAGGGGATGAGTTATACCTTTAAATGATAGAAGCCTGTTTGTTTATGCATTCTAATCAATGATAGAATTTCATTTCTTATCCACGAAATTATGGAGAATGCACCATTTTTGTCTGTCATTCATTCTTAGGAACAAGTCTCTATCACCCCATGAGACTACAGTAGAATGTTAAGTAAGATGATACCAACTTGGGTATCACATTATCGACATACTGCATGAAAGTGATTTAAATATCGGAATTGATGCACGTATCACATGACACCCTTGGGATACAAAAATATATTGGTATTACATGGGAAATATCACGTTTCGCATTATGTGTCGTTGTTTTTGGGAAACATTGGGAAAATGATTGAATTTTTCAACAAAACTTTAGGAGATGTTAAGAAAAGACATTATCATATGTTAAAAAAGACATTATTATATCAAGGTGTTCCAAAACCGTAACGGTAGCTGTAACTGCCACCACTATTACCATTACAATACGGGATGGAACGGCCGTTACGATTCCTGTATCCGCCGTTATCGCCCTTTAAAAATTTTTTTTTTTTGAAAAACCGTTACAGTACCGTTATGGGGCCTTTACGGCCTGTTTTTTCTGTAATGACCGTTTTGACCCCGTAACACGTAACAGTTATGATCGTTACCGTTACGTAACGGCCGTTTCATAACCGATTTTGAATACCTTGTATTATACACTTAGAAATCAAAAGATCACAAAAAACAAGTGCACAATACGTTTCTTTTGTATGAATGAGGTCTAAACTATGTGCTGTTTGATAAAGTAATGCAATTATATCTAAAACGAGTTTATATCATTTATTAGCCGTACAAAATACGTATGAAAACACAACCAATGCATTCAAAATGCAAAAAAAGAAAAGGAAAAAAAATACATTTGTGCCCTCATTACACCTGTGCTTCGGACCCATATTACAAGGCGGCTCAAAGTCATCATCTCCCTCTCCACTGGGGTGGCCATAGTTCTGCTACATGAATCGTGAAAACTGTGCCCATGTCATGATAAAATGACATCAACTTTGATACTCTCTCAGGTGTTGTTGGTACTAATGTTCTCCAATATGGATTAGTATGCCCATTCGTGGGTATTGTGTAATTGTTACTGTCTATAGCTGATGTGGATATGGAGATATGGGTTGGGTATATATGTGATTCCTTAATACATCTGCCCATAGTTATATCCTGAATATCCTTGCTCGTATAAGCATACTCCTATTCATATCCGTGGTCGAATGATTGCATCTATGTGCCAGTAACTAGTAGAGTCGCTTGTTGCATATCATGAGCTTCATAACCATATGATCCATATCCATACTGTGGCACGAAACTAGAGCTGCCCTGCCCACCACTGATGTCCATGGTCTTCATGCTTCATGTTAAAGACTTCTCTTTAGTGCCAATCAACTATTTCTTCTTACGATGATTGTACTTTTTTTGCCAAGAAGCTAGTGGTGGGACAGGATGAGAAACATGGTTTTCATCTTAGGTGGTAGCTTAAATTCTCTCTCTAGTGAACATCATTGCCACTTTCACCTCCATCTCCATTGCCATCACCAATATTATGGCCACCTTGTTCTTTATGTCACTATTGATGTCAAAGAGTGTGGCCACCACGTGTCCCATGGGATCCTAATGTTCGACTTCCTCTACGACCACATCAACATCAATGTCCTCTGATGCTGCCTTCTTTGCTATCTCGGGATTTGGTTGGTCATCTACTAGATCTAAGTTAGTTGATTTAACCCACTCATAAAGTGGTTCATTCTCATCCCCTTTAAAAATAGCGTTCTGACCAATCATCGTAAGATCTAGCAGGTCCTTTTATACTTTTTTCTCACTTTTATACCAACCTCTTTCGAAGCTTCATATCATAGTGGTAGAATACTAGTTTCTACAGCGTCTCATAACCCAGATTGTTTTGCTTATTCATGTGAATGAGCGAGAACATGCTCCAATTTCGTTCACATGGTGATGACACCATTTGTACGAGCATGTAGATAGTTAATTGTTGTAAGGTTTTGTAGTCACTTTGTATATGGACCACCATTCGTCTACATATTGATCATGGCTGTCTTTTAGTTCCATATGTAATCTTAAAACATGAAAACTAACTTTAACTATAAGCATATGGGTAACAACTCATATGGCATCACTGTCTTCCTTGACTTTCTCATGGCTTCGCACCCAAACAAGCCCCTTGCATCTCGAAAGTCCATAATCTGTTGAATATATTTAATACTAAAAATGTCAATGTACTATGCTAGGAACTTAGACAAGAATTAAATGCAACAATTTACCTTGTTCCTGAAATGAGTTTTTCTTGGATAATTAGGGAATTAGTTCTCGTATACTTCATGCACCGCTCCCTTTAAGTAGTTGTCCTCCTTGAGTCTACGACTATAGTGGTACTTGTCGTTTAAGAAGTATGTTGAAACCCAATGACAATGTACACATTTACTAATGGGTGTGAAGAAGATAACCATACCATGCTAGCAACTAATAAAGTATTGAAACATGCATAAAATTAAATCTAATTACTTACCAGCCTTGTGAAGTGGGTGCTCGAGAGTCCTATTCTATCGGTCATCAATGATAGCATGCACCTATTTGTATGCCTTGGGGGCTTTTACCTTAATGACATCTTTCATGTATTGCATAGACTCGTCCATGAAACCCATTGACGGATGTCTCGTTATCTGCCGTCCTAAAAACTTTGTAAATGGGCTTCAAAATACCTACCACATTATGTGTGTGGTCCCATAAAGAGTTTCTCATGACAAACCCTTAGCTGTCGTCGCCAAAACACTGCTGTTTTGATTTCAGTTCGCATACTCTTTAGAATTAAATAGGTCTTTGACTTCATGCTTGTGTTTCAAAACGCTTTTTAAGACAATGAAATTTGTGAGGAATTGTCACCCTAGGCCACTCTATATTGCCATGATACCTCGCAAGTATCTCGGCTGACGGCCAGGTGTACTTGCAGATGAAATTTATTATTGTCCGAGCATTAGCGATCACACTCTTAATTGCAGGCATGTTCCCTATCGCCTCAAGTTCAAATCAATGCAATGGGCCACGCACGGGGTCTTGGACAGATCATTCTTGTTCATCAAATCTTTCTCCACGTCAATGAATGCACTACCATTAGCTATGATGAATTGCATTACACCTCCTCCATCACATCCTTCATTAGGTCATGTGTGTATTTTCTGTTCTTAATTTTATTGAATGTTTCAATGGACTTTATAAATATGGTCGTCTCTTTACAGTGGGTTATAAAATTTATGATGAAACACTTTGTGGGCCTCATTCATCCGCCACACATCGGTGTGACCTGATAAGTTTGACAGCTTCAACCCATCGATATAATGGTGCAACTCAGTAGCCTCATCATCTAAGGCCCCATAATCCTTTATGGTGTTGGTGGCACCACACCCTCTCCCCGATGTTGTATTTCAGTAATCATTTTCTTGAAGTGTGAGCAGCTAGCCAGTAAGTTGTCGTTTGTCAAAAACCTTGCCACAATTTCCCACCCTCTCTCTTGCATCCCTTCAATTCCAAAGATTCTCTCACCTCCCCCCCCCCCATTGCTGCCACTGACCTTTTGCATAGAACCCCTCAAAAGTACTTTCCACTAGTTAATCTGATCCTCATCCCACCCCTCCCGTAAGGATTCTTCAACAACCCATTTATGCTTGGAGTCATCATCTTCATCCCCTTCTAATGCCCTCATATAGGATGCGCCAACTCTTCCCAAAATTCCATTTGACTCTCAACATGATCATCTCTTAGTCTCACTTATTTTCTCACCTTCGAAACATGTGTTCGGTCTACAACATTCTGATATCCCACTGCTATGTTTTCCTTCAAAGGGGATACTTTACCGCTCTTCATCATGTGCCTGCAATAGTTGCACTTGGACCTATGTTGGTTGTTTGCAAGCGGGGTCTCGTGCTGCCAATCAATGTTGGGCCGCCTCCCTTTTTCAAACATTTTCTATCTACATGACTACATTAGCAAAAAGAATATTAGGAACACCAAATAATATCATCTTAAATTTTTTCACAAGTTTTAATTATTTTAAAAATAAGTAGTTAAATAATAAGTATGAAAATCATTAATATTTCTATATTGCTTATAATTTATTAAGCATATTAAATGTATTAATTAGTTGTACCAAGTTTGTCTTACAATGTACGGCTCATTTATTAAAAAATGTATTTTAAAATGATTTTTGTTATAAAAAAACATTTATTTTTGAAAATAAATAAAAGAGTGTGGTGGTTAATATTAAGATCAACATGCATTCATCAATACACAAATATATTAGGGACCAATTTTGGTTGGTTAAAAAATTATTTTTATATATTATTTTCGATATTGTTTAACTAAATTTTTTCAAAAAGTCCAAAAACTTCTTTCAATATGCAGATTAGCCTACAATGTCAAAATCCATGATTGCATAGATTACTATTTACTAAGGTGGTTCCATTGATTCTAAACCATTTGAACAAGAAAAAACACTTTAAGTGAAAAAATCTCACTGATTGGGTTAAGGCCCGTCTCTACTCTTTGATCTTAATTTCCCCACACACTTGGGGAGGCTCTCAAGTATCCCTGATATTGTCCGTATATCTATCTCGATGATACCTATAACACTGGTAGTGATACCGATAATATTGGTATTATAAAAAATTCCATGTATCGGTGATGCATCACTAAGTCTCACCAATGTATCGATATTGCCAACATTTCCGGCTGTGTAAATTCCAGGTGTCAATTGTATTGCCAATAAATTGATATCACCAATATTTTCGACTATGTAAATTCCAAGTGTCGCTTGTATCATCATTGTATCAGCGGTGTATCATCATTGTATCAGCGGTATTTCAATAATATCATCAATGTATCAATATTGCCAAAAATCCATTTATTAAAAGAATTTCAATTTCATTTTTTATTATGGCTGCATGGTTGTATGCAGTGTTCAATTTGTCGATGATAATATTGATAATATCGTGATATTATCGTTATGGCAACATGGGCGATATTGATATTGAGACCACAATCTTTCTTTTCCTTTCCAGTTGTTAGCGATTTCTGATGATACATGAGAGTTTTATAAGGCGATATATTCAAAATACCGCAATGTATAGACATATCACTGATATATTGCAATATCATGTGATATTTTTGACAGTACTAGTGAGTTTGATATTTCGTATCGCCAGTGTACAATTTCCTCAGGCAATACTATCGATATTTAAATCACGGGCATGAATGGCTCTCCTCCACTCTTCATTCTACTCTTTATAAACTCTCTACTAATTGTTCTCTTTCTTTGAAATATCTTTTCATTTTCTGCAATAAGACTGAACCTGCTGTTAAAGGCGCCCACTTTTACCTTTTCCATTTCAGTAGCATTTGGGTTGCCTTCAAGCTTCTCATTAATCCACCAAGTGTTTAGGGTGGTCAATCTTTTCTATTATGGCAAAAAGGAAGGGGTGTTTCCTGTTCTATGTCAACCACGGTTTGTCATTATCACATTGGAACGACCTTGGGAACATTGAACACCCAAACATATCAGGTTTTCATGTTTTAATTTTTTTTGTACAATAAATTTTCTATGATTGTTAGAATACAGCTCAATTTCTAATTCAGTGATCCTATTACTTTCACCCTAAAAAAAAACTATTACTTGGGATTAATCATTCTGGTTCTAGCGAGGTTGCTGAACTCACGAATATTCCCCTGTGATATGATATGCAGGTCTTTATCCTGTTCTCCACAATAGTTTCGTCACTCTTCGAGGTACTTGCTTTTTCAGTACTAAAAGGTATGCATTTATCTATTAAACTGAAACTGATGCTATGCCAATGAGAAATTGAGAACTGCTTTTGCTGCTTGTCTTACCACCAGTAAAATGAACATGCGTTGCACGTGGGAAACACTTTGATTGCAAATTAAACCTGATTAGCACACCTCCATAACATTACATAGATGCTGTATCAAAAATTAGGACAAAGGCGTTCCATAACGGCCACTACTGTTACTATTACGATATGCACTGTAATGGCTGTCACGACCCTTGTAATGTCCATTACGGCCTTTTTTTTTTGGTTGAAAAAAACTGTTTTGGGGCCATTATGGTTCCATTATGGAACCGTTACTGGTCATTTTTTTCCATACTGGCCATTACGGCCATTTCTCGGTCTTGTAACACATAACGGCTGCCACAATTACCGTTACACAACCTTTTTGGCATACCATGATTAGGACAATACCATGGCCACACATTTACAAAGGATTTGGATTGTTGGGATGTTTCTCTAAACTGGTCATTGTTGAGCACGTGTGAAATTCTCTTTTATCATGTGTGTAAAGCCCATCTGCTCCCAGCGTCTCTACGTGTGGTGATCAAGGTGTAATTGTAGTCGACAGTCCTGGTACTGGAATTATTTTAGTTGCTTGATGAGTGTACTAGTCTACATTTCCTACCTAATTAGCATGCCAACATGCAGCTTGTGTATGGAATCTGTACCATGCAAAGGCTAGGCCCCATCTTGAGGATCGATAATCTAGAAAACCAGGCTAATTCACTCAGTAGATGGGCTACACTTGTATGTTGAGTAAGGCCATCGGTTGTCAATTTGATTCCAAAGGTGTGGCCTATTGAATGATGGACTGGCTCGAATTCTATTCCAAATTATCTTCATGGTGGAACCTACCATTTCCATGGTAAGGGTGTCATGCACAAGTTTCAAATTGGTGGGACAGATGGGATAACATAACAAGCTATCTTGGACCACTTAAAAATCAATTTGAGTTTTCACTTATGCCAACCAAGAGATAGAAGACAAAATGAGCATTTATGGGAGTTGGAAAATAAGGTTAAATGATTGGGGGTGTATTGAAAATGTATTTATAGGGCTTGTAAACTTTAAAGTTTGTAACCAAATTGTGATTTTGGATTGGAGAATATATTCCACAAGACAAATCGATGGGTTGGTTGGCATACGGTTGGCCACACCATGTGGGCCTCACATGTAAATAGTTGTACAATAAGCTTATCATACAATTTTGTGGAGGAACTAGCCTGTTTTTTTATTTTTTATTTATTTATAGTTTTGCGAATTATAAGAGTGTAATCATCATTAGGATAAATATTTATTATAAATTAATTGGAGTATTAGGCACATGTATAATATTGGCATACACATAAATATGTCGTATATTATAATATAATTATCTTCGGTGTGGGCAGGGTAAACTAATACCCACACTAGTGTTCGAAGTGTCAATATCGTTACAAGTTTTGCTGGTCAGGGATACAGAAACAATATCGATATCGCCGATAATATCGCTAATAACTGAAAATGCGAGAAAACATGGGAAAAATAGTAGAATTTTCCATGAAACTTTAGGAGATGTTAAAATACACATTTGCATATTTAAGAATAAAAAATTTGTAAAAAGAATGTATACACAATTAGTTTCCATTTAATGGGGGCTTAAAAGCACGTATTGTCATAAGAAACAATCTAACCATCCCATCTATCCTGTTTAACCATCTAATCACCCATCCAAACATCCATAGATATTGCAAAATATTGACAACTCATGATATTTTGCCAAGAAATCATCAACAACAAGAAAGGAAACAAAAGATTGTTCAATATCACACATGTTCCGATAATGATAATACTGAGATATTATCAATATTAGCAACGACAAATTGAAAACTACATACAACAATACGCTCATAAAAAAATTGAAATAGAATTTTTTAAATAAACAAACTTTTTGTGATATCTTTATGTTGGCGATATTATTGAAATATCACCGATACACTTGTGATACTAGCGTCACCTAGAATTTATATAGTAAAAAATATTGACGATTCATTGGCGATATTGATACATTGGCAATATAAGCGACACTTGGAATTTACACAATTGAAAATATTGGCGATATCGATACGTTGGCAGTACTTAGCAATACATTGTTGATGCTTGGAATTTCTAATACTACCGGCGTTATCGGTATCTAGGGCTGTTCACGAGTCAAGCTAGCTCGAAAAGCTCACTTGACTCGGCTCGAGTCAGCTCGGATTGACTCGGCTAGAATGGCCGATTCAAGCCGAGCCAAGCTAATTATTTGAAGCTCGAGTTGAGTTCAAGCCAAGTTCGACCAGGGGTCATTTCTACCTGACTCGACTCGACTCAAAGCTCGAACTCGAGCTTGACTCGGCTCGATTAATAAATATATTAAATATTATATTATATTATATTATATATATATAATATTAATTTAAGTTTTAAGTTTAAACTTAAAAATAAAAAAATAAAAAACAAACACTAGAGTCTCTACTCAACCGCACGCACCCCTTTCCTTTCCCTCTCTTCTCTTTCTCTGCCCATTGCCAGCTGCACGCCCGCCCCGACCACCACCACCAGTTTTCATTTCAGCTCCACAATAGTATGATTTCAATCTCTTCAGATCTACTTCTTAGGCGAGAAACCTAAGAAATTCGAGATGGGTTATTCTCAGATTTGTTAGAGCTTCAAGGAAATCCAATGATCTGATTGGCTAGAGATCTTTTCTTGGATTTCTGATCTGTGTTCTGCTCTGTTTCTTTTCTAGTACTTGGATTTCTGCTGGTGGAAGAATATCAAGAACAGATCGGTTTTTACAGGTTTCCTCATTCGATTCGAAGCTTCATTTGATTTTTTCATCGGGTTTTGCTTTGATTCTCTTAAGATTTTTGAATTTTTCATCAATGGAGGAGGATCAAGAACAGAATCCATTACTCTCTCACCTAACAAGCTCGAGCTTGACTCGAGGTAAACTCGACTCGACTCGAACCACCGGCTCGACTCGAACTCGACTCGACAGCTTTGGTAAACAAGCTAAGCTTCAATGTTGAGCTCGAGGCCAAGCTCGAGCTCGAGTACATCATGGACAAGCCAAGCCAAGCTTGGCCCACCTCGACTCGACTCGACTCGGTGCCCACCTCTATTGGTATCACCAAGCTGGAGATAACGATAATATCGGAGATAATTCAAGCAATGGGCAAAACCCATGTTATTTGGGGCCCATGAGGGGGCGGAATCCTTGGATTTGGGGCCCACGAGGAGGGTTCGGCCGAGGACCTAACCATGGATGTGGGGCCTGGGCTATGAGATAAAGGGATTAATTCGCCATGCTCTATAAATTCGAGCTTTTAAAGCAAACGGTTAATTGTCCTGCATTAGAATCCAAGGTATCTCGTATCGATATTGGTTGGCATAACGGTGCCCTCTGATATCGATACGGATACGGGAGCGTAACGGCCCGTAATGGTGCAAATTTTTTTTTTTGCCAAAAAAATATGAAAAATATGGATTAAATCCGAAATATTCTAAGCATTCCAAATATGCATTCATTTATAAATTGGAATATGTTTATGGTGGTGTAACGGTCCACTCTTTGGTGAGAAGTTGTATCGGACTGTCTGATGAATTTATGGACCAGATAACCTGAATTTGACTAGAAAATTCATATATTTAATTTTCTAACTATCTACTATCAATGATAGATATATTAGAATGAATGTAATATGAAATGACATCAACAATCTGTAAAATGCACATTAACATGTTCTACTATGATAACACATCATATTCTACCATTAAAACAACAAAACATTTAATAAAAATTGATTTTTCGAAATAAGAGATGGATTGGGGATGCGGTTGGACACGTGGGCAGATCCCTCGGATTATCGTTCAGGAATAGAACCGAAGATTATGTTGGTCGATTCTAGTTCATTGAAAATCGAGGAAGACCCCTCCCTCCTCCCAGAACTCCATCCAAAGTAGTTGTGCGTTCCTCCAGCAGCAGAGAGCTGCTAAGTCTCCAACCAAGGCTAGAAGTAGCATCTACATCCATGGCTCGTCGAAGACGAAAGGGAGCCCGGGGCAGATCTGTTCCCCAATGAACATTCTCTCTTGGAACGTAAGGGGGATTGGGTCCAAACAAAAGCAGGGGCTGATTAAGGAATCCATCAGGAGAAAGAACCCGGATATCGTCTGTCTTCAGGAAACTAAAGTTCCTCATTTCTCTAATAGACTCTTGGCGTCGATATGGCGTGATAAAGATGTCAGCTGTGTTACCTTGGACGCTGTGGGATCTTTGGGAGGAATTATCATCGCTTGGAAATCCTCCAATTGGGATTTGCAGTTCTCTTTCATTGGGGCCTGCTCTGTTTCAGTCATTCTTCAAGCTAAGTCTTCTAACTTTTGTTGTAAAATTGTTGCTGTCTATGGTCTTAATAACGACTCTTTCAGGTCTTCCTTTTGGAATGAACTGACTACGTCTAGACAGTCATTTCTAGGTCCTTGTTGTATCGTGGGAGACTTTAATGTTGTTCGTTCCCCTGAGGAACACTCTCGTCCAAGGAGAACTTCTGCTATATAAGCCTTCGTTGATTGGATCCAAGCACAGGAGCTGGTTGACCTGCCGCTGTCTAGAGCTTCCTTCACATGGTCTAACGGTCGCAGATCGCCTATTCAGTTGCGATTGGATATGTTTCTCCTATCTCCTGAGTGGCTGGAGGCGTTCCCCTTGGTATGCCAGATTGCCCTCTCCAAAACAACATCTAATCACTGCCCGATCATGCTCTCTATGGAAGAAGTTAATTGGGGTCCTAAGCCGTTTAAATTCAATCCTGCTTGGCTGAAAATTGAAGGATTTCAGCTCCAAGTTGTGGAGTGGTGGGGTTCGTTCCAGGTGGAAGGTTTTGCTGGACATAGACTGTTGTGCAAACTCAGGCTCCTCAAAGATAAAATAAAAGGTTGGAAGGAGAAAGAGCTTCTGAAAAGAGAGAAGGAAACAAAGGCCCTTTTGGCAGAATTGCAGAATTGCAGCAGATCGATGTATCTAATGATGGCGAAGAGATTCCGTTAGAAAGTCTGTCTAGATGGATTCAGATCATTCAGTCTTTATCGACCGGAGCTTTGGAAGATGAAATCTCGTGGAAGGTTAAATCGAGAGTGAAGCGGCTAGCAGAAGGTGATAGAAATACAAAATATTTCCATAACATTGCGAATATGAAAGCTCGTGTCAAAGCCATTCGGAGCATCATTGTTGAAGGAAGACAGATCGAAGATAAAGAGGAGATTGCTGATTGTGCGATTGACCATTTTAGGACCATTCTCTCTTCTGAAGGTTGGGCCAGACCTCAACTCGATGGGATTGCCTTCTCAACAATTGAAAGATCGGAGGCTGACCTGCTGGAGATTCCATTCTCTGAAGAAGAAACTAAGCTGCTATTTTTGCATTGACGAGAGACAAGTCTCCAGGTCCTGATGGTTTTCCAATGATATTCTTTCAAGTTTTCTGGGACACGATTAGATCAGACATTATGGACTTCCTGCTCGAGTTTCATTCTAGGGGGAAGATTTCGAAAGGTCTCGGAGCCTCCTTCATTACGCTGATTCCCAAAGTTACTGGTGCCTCATCTCTGTCAGATTTCAGGCCTATTAGTTTCATTGGACGCCCTTATAAAATTCTGGCTAAAATCCTATCTACCAGACTGTTGTCAGTCTTAGGGAGGCTTATCTCTAAAAATCAAAATGCATTCATAAAGGGTAGGCAGATTATCGACGGTGCGTTGATAGCCAATGAATGCCTTCACTCTTGTCACAGGTCTGAAAGGAAATCTATCTTCTGCAAGTTGGATATTGAAAAGGCTTACGATCACATTGAATGGGAATTTCTGCAATATATGTTGCTTCGCATGGGTTTTGGAGACAGATGGAGAAGATGGATCAGGTTGTGTGTGGGATTGGCCCATTTCTCTATCATCCTAAATGGTGCTCCCAAAGGTTTCTTTTCTGGTTCGAGAGGTCTTCACTAAGGTGATCCCCCGTCCCCTCTCCTATTCCTCCTGATTGGAGAAGCCTTGTCGCAGATGATCCTCAGGGGGTAGAGTGTAGGTATCTTCAAAGGCATATCGATATCTGGTGTGGACAGTCCTATTTCCCACATTCAATTTGCTGATGATACCCTCATCATGGCTGAAGTTGACTCTGAGTCTATTGCTAACCTGCATATGACATTAAGATGTTTTGAGGTAGTGCCAGGTTTGAGAATCAACATGGTCAAATCCAAAGTATATGGGGTGAACGTGTCGGACCAGGATCTCTCTGCCTACGTTGATTTCTTTGGCTGCTCTGCGGCTTCTTTTCCTACGTCTTTCGTTGGCCTCCCTCTTGCAATAGGGCCTCCTCCGATTGCGATGTGGGAAAAAATTGCGGATAGAATTAAAAACAAGCTTGCAAGATGGAAATGCCGGTACCTTTCGATGGGAGGCAGGATCACCCTCATAAAAGCTGCGCTGTCTAACCTTCCAGTTTACTTCATGTCCCTATACAGATGCCCGACCTCAGTCTTGAAATGCATTGATTATCTCAGACGAAACTTCCTTTGGTGTGGCAAGGAGAATCATAAGAATCTTCATCTTATGGATTGGAAGGAGGTGTGTAGCCACTATCGGAATGAGGGCGCTAATATTAAAAACCTAAAGATTATGAATTCGGCTCTTTTGGGTAAGTGGTCCTGGAGGCTGGGAAAGGAATCATAGGCGCTGTGGAACATCATCGTCAAAGGCAAATATGGTTCGTCTCCTGGTGGCTGGTGGACTAAGGACAATTCCTCGTATAGGGCCTCTTATGTTTGGAGAGGCATTCTCCGATTTAAAAAGTATGTGACTGACAATATAGGCTTTGATCCAGGAAATGGGATGAAGGTTAGATTTTGGGAAGATCATTGGAAGGGAGATTACTCTCTGAGAGGTAGATTTCCTAATATTTATCGTATCGTAGCTGATAAAGATAGTATGATAGCGAGCTACTACTCCCATATTGCAGCCAGTGGGGTTTGGGAAATTAATTGTGCCAGGAATTTTCACGATCAGGAGGTTGAGGAGTATGCAGATCTGCTTCATTGCTTATTAAATGTGACCTTGGATCAGTCTTCCCCAGATAGCTTGATTTGGAAAAGAGATAAGTCATGCATCTTTTCGGTCAAGTCCTTATACTCTATTCTAGCCCCCACTCCTGCCTCTTCGATATAGGCTACCCCTTTTGTTTGGAAATATGCGGCCCCCCCTAAATGCATCTTGTTTTGGATGGCTGGCAGCGATGAACAAGATCCATATGATTGACAATCTCAGAGAGGGATGTAGATTGTTAACATCCGTCTCTGCTGCATAAGAAGTGAGGAGTCTGTGGATCACCTATTGGTCCATTGCTCATTTATTAATCAGATTTGGTGGGATTTTTGGTCCAGATTTAATATCGTCGGTTGCTTCCCTAACTCTGCTCCGGCTATGTTAGCAGCTTGACATAGTTTTAAATTAGGCAAAGTTAAAACTCGTATTTGGAGAACGGCTATTCTTGCCATTTGGTGGGCGGTCTGGAAGGAAAGGAATGAAAGATGTTTCAACGACTCTCAGTCCTTGGCTAGTTTTGTGGAATCTTTTGCTAAAAAATTGATTTTCGAATGGGTGGTTATAATGTAATGGGGTTAAAAGATTATAATCTTTCTTTCTTAGGTCTATTAGTTGTTCGGTTCTGCTATCTCAGCAGTCCTGTTTTCTAAGTTCCTTTTTTCTTTAATATATTCTCGTTTCTTTAAAAAAAAAAAAATTGATTTTTCGAATTTTTTAAAAAAGGCCCAAAAATAGCGCCTAAATAGAAAAAAATTATAAAAAAATATAAAATGACATCAACAATTTGTAAAATGGACATTAATATCTTCTATTATGGTTAACACATCATATTCTACTATTAAAACAGTAAAACATTCAATAAAAAGTATAAATACTTATTTTTGAGGAATTTCTGGAAAATGGCCCATGGAGCTTCGAATCAAGAAAATCCTTAATATAAGTTGTTTTTATCTAAAATATCAAGCTAAGATTGGTTGAAAATAGCAATAGAATGATTTAGGAAGGGTTTGGAAGAAAGAAGTTTCAAAAAAAGTGAAAAAACGGACCTTAAAAAGCCAAAAAAAAAGTGATCGTTTTCTGACCGTTACACCCTGATCGTTACTGGGCAATAATGGCCGTTATGTCCCGTAACGGCCATTACGGCTACAAAATTGGTGGGGTGCCCGTTACGGCCTCGTATCGCGTAACGGACGTGGCCGTTACCGATACGTAACGGCTGATACGCCTGTATTGTAACTGATACGGGACACTCTGTCAGAATCAGACTGGATTAGCCTAGTTCCTTCCGTTTTGAGCAGGGCATAGAACGGAATGAATTGGTAAAGGCACCATTAATGATTTTCCACTTGCTGTTGAGATACGTCTCTGCATGCAAAGGGCCCTCATCGATGAATCCTACTTTTTCTTTCTTTTATTTGCTAATAAACTGCAGCAACCAGTCTCTAGACATGGCATTCTGATTATTGATTATGGATGTAAGCACCTGCCTCCCTTTTGAGATCATCTTTCTATCCCTGGGAAAGTTTTTAGATCATCAATATCAACCATAATTCTCATAGTTAGATGCCTCTATATGATTTACATGACCACGTTACTTGGAAATGCCTATATTCTCCTTTCTTATTAGTTCTAATTGATTGTTTACAAGGTTCTAGTGAGTATGATTTTCAGACCTAGCACCTAGGAATATGGGTTCTGAGAAATATGATGAGTACTTGTGAGAATGGACATCTAAATCCTACTTTCCTCAGCCAATGTGGCACGTGTGTGAGACCCTGGTCATTCATCTGGTGACACTCTGATTAGAATGCGCATAAAAGAAAATGGATGGTTTAAAAGGGCAAAATAGTCCACATTTATTGTACAGGTTTGGCCCAGCTGATGATCAGACCAACCTACTTTCAGGCCATGGCACATAGCGGCCTCACTGCATGAATGACCCGGAACTTGTACAAGCATGCCTAGAGAGTAGGATTCTAATGCCTAGAGAGTAGGATTCTAATGACTATTCTTGTGAGTGACCATAGAAGTGCCCATCATTTTAAAGGTGTTTTCATGCCGTAGTGATAATGCTATGGTGGAAATCAATTGTATTGATGGGGAAAAATTGCACTATTCTGTATTTTAAATTTCGTCTTTTGTTTTTGATATTGAGTTAAAAGTTCTCTCTCTCTCTCTCTCTCTCTCTCTCTCTCTTGCAGATCGTGCCCCAAGCATACTAGCGTCAGGACCATATGGTCTTATATTTTCTTCCTTTGTTCCTTTTCACTATGACATTCCTGTCTCATCACGGTTCCGTGTGTTTGGTTTTCACTTCTCAGACAAGTCATTCATATATTTGGCAGGTCTTCAGGTGAAATCTTTTTTCTTTTCTTTCTATTTTCTATTTTCCTTCTTTCTTTCTTCTTCTTCTTTTCCGAAAAGTTCATGCTCATAGTCTTATTACATGCCTATCATATTAGTTTCCATCTCGCAGCTATCACGACCAATCTAACTCGGGTTTCCGTCTCTCAGCTTCTGTTGTCATCCTGGAAAAGATCTCTCATACCAGGAGTATGTGGTGTTCTTGCTGGCTCTTTATATCGCCTCAATGTGCTTGGAATCCGCAGAATTAAGGTGACTAGAATTGAAACGTAGTGTTCATTTGGTGCAACAAGGTCTCAAGGAATTATGCAATGTTTGATCGAGCATTGGCCTGGCCTGACAAACTATGACATGTGGATCTCATCTTTTGGTGGATCCAAACTGTTCATGTGGTGGGCCTCATGAGTCATGATAGATGGGAGGTACTCCAAAAATGACCCCTATTGGATGATCCTGATTGTCTGCTTGGGACCCTATTAAATGTGGATTGTTGTTGTTGTCCCTTTTCATATGATTACTAGGATCATTCATGATAGGGGACATGTTGAGGCATGGCCATCCCTTGATGGTGCCCACCAGATCAATGGCTTAGACTATGGATGGTGGGCCCCTCCCGTGCCAATTCTGGATTAAACAAAAAAAAAAAAAAACTCTCTTTTGGTTGAGCATCATATGCGGGATCCCCTGCCAAAATCGGATTAGACTTGAATCCTGATTATGTGGGATCCCCTACCCAAAAGAACCCTTAAGACCCAAATGAACCCTTAATTTTTCTAGGAAATCATCTGTGTTATTGCTTGCAAATGCATGATTGTGTAAATTTGGATATTTTTCAGTTCCCAGAATTCGTAACATCGTTCTTTTCACGGCTATCATGGCCCTTCTCGGGAGGTTCATCACCCTCAACGTCAACTGGGAATATTGTAGGAAATGTACATCCTTACCCTGGTCGTCAAGTGGAGGTAAGTTTCATTTTTAAATGCTTTCACTTTGATTGTTCTTCTTGGGCACTTGTTGATGTTTTCTCTGAATCTTTTATTCAGATTTATATAGCTCGACAAATTATTCACAACTAGTGATTAGGCATATATTTCTAGGGGTGGTAATGGGCCAGGTTGGGGCGGTCTGAGTCCAGTGGAGTCCAGGTTCATTTTGACGGACCTGGAATTCAGAGCTGTTGACTTGAGTTTGGACTCGCATTAATAAAAAATTGCCAAGCTCACCAGACCATTTATTTGGTGGGGATAAAATAGTCGCAGGCTCAATCCATGGGTCTGAAAGTCATGCCCAGGTCTGGACTCTGGCACATGGTGGGCATGGCCTGGTTGTCCAATGTCAGCCCGACCTATGGATAGTCAAATTATCTCATGGTCAAATGACCTATTAAGTGTTCTAACCCATGGCTCTGTCTAACCCATGGCTCTGTGCTAGACAGAGTGCGTTTCAACATTGAGGTCATGGGTTTGAGCCCATGTTACAACCTTTCAAAAAAAAAAAAAGAATAAAAAGAGAATAACTTCAGAGATCAATGTTCATTTTTGAGATCACCAGAGCATTTCTCATAATAATAATAAATGAATAAATAAATAAAGAAATCTATCAGTTATCAGTAGATTCACACCGGTCTCTACTCCATGAGAAACACAGGCCATCTTCATTTCTTGAAACCAGTTTCATCTATGAAACTTGGGAGGCAACTTCCATCACAAAATTCAGATTATAGAGTCGGATTAACATCAACTAAATGCAGATCTTATGGTCTAGTGAGAGATTAGAAAGGGCCTTTAGGGAATCTAAATCTAGAAGGTTCCATTCTTTCAATTTCGAAATGCAGATTTTGGTTGATCTTGTGGCTTGCTTAGCCGTCCACTCAGGTCAAGTTTCTTTAGAAAGCAATTCATGCAAGCCTTTGATTCTTTGGGGCCTTTGATTATCGAAGGGGATTTAATGAATGTTACTTTGTGGGCTGCAAAGGCCTCAAAAGCACTTGGAAGTTAGCCTGCCATCCTTGAAGTCCATGATATTGCATGTAGGTTAAACATTCTGTTTATCTATGTGGGATACCAGGGTTTCGAATTTTGATCCCTACCTCTTGATATGATGTTTCCACATTTTATTTATCCCATGAAAAAATTTGCCACCCGTCAAAAAAAAATGTTGTTACCCCTAAGAAAAAGAAAAAGAAAAAAAAAACTTCTGATATCTTAATAAAGCTGCACCCCGTCCACCATGTTGGCTGTTCATCCATCTTGACAATCGAACCATGGGCACCACTTGTACAAACTCAAGCTGTGAGGATACCGTACAAGTTATTGGGTTGATGTTCATTTAACTCTACATTACAGAGGACCCTCTTCTTTCTTTTCTGATAATATTGTGGGTCCTGATGTGAGATAAAATGGTTAGAAAGAAATTACCGATGTTTCAGATATAGAAAGGGTCAGGTTTTAGAGGTTTTTAGCAGGGCCTAATTTTTGTAATGGAATGGGCATTAGTTTCAAAGGTGAGAGATCGGTTTCTGGATTGTTGGCGGGTCTAGTAAATTCCTTTCTTTTTTGTTTTTGTAAATTTCGGCCTTTTGACTTGTTTAGTAATACAATTATCAATGTTTTTTTAAAAAGATAAATCAAATCATGCACAACAGTTTAATGAAGCTGAATATTCGCTTCCCTCTAGACCTTTTGTACTTGTTTACCACTCTAATCTGCTTATGTCCTGATCTGTGTGTCAGCGTAATTATCCTCCCTCCACGCCTCTCACTTCCATTGCCGAACCGCCAGAGGATTCCATTACTACATTGGTCTCAATGGGCTTTGAGAGAAACTCAGCAAGGCAGGCGCTCATGCAGGCTAGAAATGATATTAACGCGGCCACGCACATACTCCTTGAAACACAATCGCACTAATTCGAACATCACGAATTTTTTGTTTCTAGAAGAAAAAAGAAGGGTTGATCTTGACTTCCCAACATGGCACAATCAATCCACATCGATTGACAACAGAAGGAACTTTGCAGTAAGAATGCCTTCATCCGCTATAAAAGAAGAAACCGTAGTGGCTGCAGCAATTGTTTATTGATCTTTTCAATTCTCTATTCCTTTTGTTTTTTGTAGTTCGAAAAGTGCATATGAAAACCGAAGGCTGAGATTATGTCATGTTCTAAGAAAATCTAGATAGGGACGGCTGTAAATTCTTTCTGTGGATTAAACAGATGGAATGTAGAACTTAGGAAAAGACCCACTGGCATTCATGAATGTGAGGGGGTTACATTGAGCTTGAAAAGCTCAGGTTCTTTGGGCTGGACTTTGGAGTTTGTTGGATATCTTGAGGTCATCTTATCTTCTCTAACGTTTTAAACTGTTCCATCTTGGATTTCATGTCTGAGTTGTATACCACTCAAGTGAGTCAACTTGGTTTTGGACAGGAACTCGTCGGGTCACAATATGCTATTCCAGAGCTTTTAGAAGAGAGTTCCCTTGTCCCAATTCCAAATCGCGATGGTCTTGAATTCAAAAAATTGAAGAAAGAAAATTTCTGACGGCCCGTTTGGACGCTCGTCCTGAAAAGGGGGCCTAAAGCCTGCTTTTTTTGGTCAACATGGAAAAAACCAATCAGAATGGATTTTGTTGAGTCGGCGTTTTAGTGCTTATTTTATTCAGGAGATGGGGTTTGCAAAGTGCATTCAAATGCACAACATCAACTGCCGTTTGGATCGAAATGACATTTACGCCTCAAACGCCCTTTCGGATCGTGTCCAAATGGACCCTAAGTAGACATGTCATGCATGGAAGGGCACGTGTACTGACTCGTCCATTTCGTCTTTAGAAAACTGTGATACAGCATGACTTGATGGGGTTGCTACTTTGCAAATCCTCAAAATGGAGAATATTATTGAATGGTAAGTTGCATTTGGATGCACCATTCAATTGAATTGCAATAGCTTTAATAAGAGATGCTCATGTCTAAAAGATTGGAAGCAGCAGTGTGTGTGTGTGTGTGTGAAACATCCAACCCGTCCAACAGGCTTGCCACTCCATGAGGGTCACGTAATGGTGGGCCATACGTGATAATTAAAAAAAAAAAAAACAGTTATGGCCCATCTAATGAGTGGATCAGGCCTTTTATTTATTTATTTTTTTTGCGTAAGTTGATTTTCACAGCGTGGTGAATCGTTTGTGCATGGTGAATTAGCAGGTCAACGGTTAGATGTGAGCATCTCTGGGAAGTTTCATTGTCCCATTTTTTGAACGGTTAGGATTGTTCAGTCACTGTTATTTTGGCCCTTGAAACATTCATCTTTGTTTATGATCAATGTGAGGTGTTGCCTTGTCTAAACACAGCAAAACGACATGACGTGCATGAAATCTAACCCATCCATCAGGTGCATCATCCCTGGTTTTGCCATGATCCCAAAAATCAGGCTGATTAAAAACTCAAGGTGGGCCACCTCATGAAGTTATACCTAAAAGCCTCTAAATTCACGTGATCACAATCAATCTAGATTTTTTTGGAAAACTATAATTTTTGGCTAATTCTTTCATCCTGATGAGGCGCATCAGATGAATGGGTTGGATGGAATATAAATACAATGGTTAGCCCCACGCAAAACTAAATAGTGGGTGTCACATCCTAACTTTTTCCTAGGGTGTGGCCTACCTGAGTTTTCGATGGCCGTTGTTTTTTGGATTGCAGGGTGAAAAATATGACAGCTACCTGATGGACGGTGCGGATCTCATGGAAGTTCCACCCATGTGGCTCTTGGTGCGCAATGTACCTAGTGCGAGGTACATTTACGGTGCATAGCTAAAGCTACATTAATATTGGGCAGACGTGAGGGAGGCCCAGGTGATGCATGATGAAATCCAAGCCGTCCATATATGCATCATCACATGCTACCACCAGGGCCTAGAATCAGGTGGGCCACACTATCAGTGTCAACGGGCTGGGTGCATCCAATGGGTGCTCGAGCATGACCCGACATGAGACGGGTATGGTTGTAGCTAAACGGGTGTGGGTATACCCCAACCCGGACGCGGATTACACCACCCCTAGAGGTGGTGTGGTGATGTGTTGGGCTCTGTGGGGCCCACCATGATGTATGTGTATTATATCCACGCCGTTCATCCGTTTTGCCATCTTGCCCACAATTTAAAACTTTGTGGGGCCCACCATGATGTATGTGTTTTATATCCACACCGTTTATTCGTGTTTTCCCTTCATCCATGGACCTTATCAACATGTTGGATGGCAAATAAACATTATGGTGGGCCCTAGGAAGGTTTCAACGGTGGATGTCATTATCCCTGTGTTTCCAGTAATGTGGTCCACTTGAGCATCAGATCTTCTTCATTTCTGGGTTCATGCCCTAAAATGATTTGGCAAAATAGATTTCAAGTCCTAGCTCAGCTATCAGGCCAAGTTTAGTGGCTCAAGCCCTGTCCCTTAAGGATCGGATCAGCTTCCAACCTTAACTATAACATCTTATATTTTAATGGACCGTTGTATGATGTATGTCACAATCACAGAAAAGTAGTACTTTATGTTTATGGGGCCTGATCCAACGGTGAAAGGTATTTGGTGGTATCATCAGGTGAACTATTGATGGTTTTAAGATTATTGGATTGGGCAGTTGAAGGCATTCTTCAAATTAATACTTGGATTTTCAATGTGTCCAATACAGCTCATTCTTGCTAACTTCTTGTCGGAGACCTCTATTATTATTATTATTGTTATTATTATTATTATTTAAATCTTATGAAAATTTAGGAGCAGTTTGGATGCTTGTAATTTTTTTTGTAAATTTTTTTAGTTATAAACAGGTTGCGGGTGCGAGTTGTTTAAAGATAAATCACTTATTTTTCTTAAGATTTCAAGTGCAGTGAAAAGTTGCAAGTGATTTACAGGTTATAACTCACGAATGAAAATTTTAATCCATACACCACGTGTAAGTGACTTACCTGTAAACCTTTTACAACTAATAAAACTTACAGGCATCCAAGAATCTATTCTTTTATGGTTCATCTTTCAAGATCAATGGTTATTTCATATTTACAAAGTAATCTATTTGCATTTTAATGGCTCGTTTGGATGGCTCATTATCAACTAAATAATAAATTATGGATAATCTAATATTACCATAATTCATTTTGCATTATTCTAAAAAAAATAAAAAACATCATGCTTGAAAATGGTGTTTGGAAAACATTCCAAAGGAGCATTCCTCAAAGACAACCATTAAACATCTCAAGTTGCTAATCCGTATCCAACCGATCGCCCATTTCAATCGAATGTGATCATACCAGCGGTCCAATCTTTTATTGTATTTTTCACATTTATATTACGATAACTTTATAATCTCATGATCTCTAATATATATAAAGAAAGTTCTTGGATTGCCATTGATCAGTAGTAGCTCTATGTGAAGTTCCTTCTATATTACACAATCGGCTACAGTCAACAGCAAGTGGACACTTTCAGCTTACAGGCATGGCCCACCTGATAGGAGACTGATCTTGGGTCAGGTCGGCGTCCGCAAAGGCAACCATTAATGAACAACAGCTTTCTCAGGTTGCTATTTCCACATCGAACCGATTGTTCATTTCAGTTGAATTCGCTGTGCAGAACTGTTTGTTGAAACAATGTATTTGTTGCTGGCAGGGCCGACATTGCTGTCCTGATGACTACTTATATATAGAATATATTCTGGTATCTTGAAAATCCATATACTGGCGGACTGCTGATGTTGGATGGTAAGGACGCCGGCAAATGGGGGCAAGGGATGGCTGTGGGCTGATTCAAACTGTAACTGTTTGATGTGGGTATCTCAAATTCTTCCCTGTCGAGGTGTATCGTCTGGTGGCTGCAGTTCAGTTTAGGATGCATCATGTTCGTCTTGGTCCCATTGATTGCAGCGTCGTCCTACCAAACCTGAGGATCAACGGTTGTATTTTGATCAACAGAGCAACAGTTCTACCCGCACGGTTATAAATGTTTGAAAGTTGTTAAGAAAGTGATTTGGGCGGTGTTTGTAGGAGATCGCGCGGAAGCAAACCCGAATTCAATCAAACAAGGTAAAATCAAACACAAAAAAAGGTTTTTATGTGGAAAAACCCTTGCGGGAAAAAACCACGGCACAAAGCGACAAGCAATCTACTATGAAACAATATTACAAGAGATGAATGGATTTATCGATCCGAACAACACCAAAATCTTTTCTCAAAATCCTAGCTTTACTCTAGAACGCCTTAGGAACATCTTAACATTCACTTAAAATACCTTAATCCCGATTACATCCGATATATATACTATCAAAGCCGGAATTAGAAACAAATCGCACACTTACATAGTTCCGCACGCGGCGTCGATGAGACCTTCAATGGCATTGACAGTCATCGAAGACCAGTCGATGACATCGAAGCCACCTTCGATGGCATCGAATAGCAACTCCAAAATTGTACAGTGAGCAACTGCGATTTTTCTAGATTTTCTCAATGGCATTGAGTGGTCTGTCGATGGAATCGACAAACCCTTGATCTCAGTCAGATTGAAGACATCTGACAACAGTGTTCACATTTCGATTTGTTGTGATGAATTTTATGTAAATGTGTTTGCATGATAGGAATATAACCTGGTTTTTTATGGGCCATGGCCCAAAAGAAAGCAACGGATCAACTATGATATCTTTCCGATCAAGGGCCTGCATATGGATGGTTTACTCAAAGTTGAGGAAAAAAATGGGCGACGGTCTACATTTGACGGGGAAAAAACACAATGAGATGGTCAGGATTGCACAATCAGTGTGATTTTTGGCTACGACCCTCCTACATGGCGATCGCTCACATTGAAAATCCCGGTTGTCATACATATTTTCAGGTACATGACAGGAAATGCACTTCAGCACCGCTCTGTTTTGTTTGGAATGAGAAATGATAACAAACAAGAAGGATGAATGCTAATCTCACATGGAGAGATTGCCTGATATTGGCATGCGAACCTCCATTGGACACATGACACTTGTAAAACATCTGGACCACTCACCTGGCAGGACCCATCATGGATGGGCCATATCCCAATATTTACACTAGCTGGATGATCCTAAACCATTCAATCTGGATTTTGGATTGACAGATTCATCTCCCTAGCCTGAATGACGTATGAGGGGCTCGGGTCCTCCCAATTGGCACTAAACTTGCATAGAGGCTTACAGGATGGTGGGAAGATTTTCCTCAATACCATATATTACCTACCTTGAATCGGCAAAAAAAAAAAATAATAATAATAAATCCTTTAGTTCACAGCCATGAAAAGGAGACCAATGATTCACATTCAGTGGATAGAAGTGCTCCATCGAGCAACTAGCATTGTCCGAATATAATTTTTGTTTGTGGTCCATCATATGGAGGGTTATGATCTGAATCTCACAATTCAGAAAAAAAAATCTCATGGGAAACAATTTGATTCTTATGTTTAAATCCCATTCTCCAAAGCAATTTAAAATCTTATGCTTCATGATTTGAATTTTGGGAAGTGATTTTTTTTTAATAGCTTTGTATCATTTCAAGGTATACAATGCATGGATGACTCCAATGACAATAGTTATAATGGAAATGAAGATGTCAACACAATTGAAAGTGGTCGACAATTTCACATACATTGAGAATCGAGTGTTTCCATTTCATTTAGTGGGACTTTTAGCTTTGGAACTTGGAATTACAAGAATATGTTTATTTCTCTGAGGGTGCGTTTGATTGCAACAAATATCATGATATTTCATGATTAATTAGACTGATTAATCATGAAATATCATAATATTTTTCGCAACCAAACACACCCTAAACAACGACAAAATGTTTTGTGGTATTATGGCGATGTTTTTCCATATATCTTAATGCGGTATGGTCAAAAGCAAAGATTTGATCACATCCCACTTCTTCTTTCATATTCTCCTAATATTATTTTAGTTTTTTCTATATTACTCCGAAAAAAATAACCATAAAGACATGTTCATTTGTGGCAACCAATGATTTCATTGCTTCACGATTTTACAATCTGAAGATGTTTAAGTCTTGCAGACGTGGGCCATGTCTTCCAATGGAGCCATATGTGACATTTTTACATGATATTCTGTATGCGATACTAGCATTCCTCAAACAAATGGTGGTAGAAAACATCTTACCATTGCAAACTACAACTAGAAAAAAAAATGGAAGATGAAACTAATTCCTTAATCTATGAACCATGAACCGCTCGATTGTATGAAGAAGAACACTCGGCCCCATGCTTGCTTCCTTTCCACCACACAAAACAAAGGGTAAGCGGCATACCTCAATATTTCATTGTGATTGTTGCACTAGAGGGCTCATCCATGATGAATTCAGCACTTCTTTCATTTGATTCATGTCTTTGTTTCAAGTCCTTAGCTAGACGGTAAAAGGCATCCCGAAAGCCAATTCGGGTGTTCTGGTTCATCTGTTCAGGACACAAATCCATTAGGAATTACGTCTAAGATCGTGTTTGGATCTTCGGTTGTTTAAATCACAATATCAATTCAATAAATAGTAAATGACCAACCAAGGTGAGGCTAGCTAGATTGGTTACAAATCCAACTTGAAACGCATGGAATTGCAATTAGTGGTTTCACTTTGTAAAAGTATACAAGCAAGCGAGCATCCAAACACACCCTAATTTATCAAAGCTTCAATGGTCCCATCACTTTTACCTGTCTCATTACATCTACGAGCTCTTGGAGCACTGTTGCCTCCATGGATTCTTCATCGACATCTGAAGCCGCATCGCCAGATTTCTTTAGTTGAGTGGGGTTCAATACTGCGATCGATGGTGCCTGTACACAATCAAGTTATCTGTTTAAACCTTCCGCTTCATTGAATTTCAACAATAGCCATGGGTTTCAATGTACTGTAAGTGGAATGAAGATGATCTATGAAAAAAAAAATGCAAGGAGAATTAAGAGTGATGTATTTGAAGCTCGAAACTCAACTAGGATTCATGAGCATAGTTAGAAAAATGGCAGACGGTCAAAAAAGGGTGTGGGAAATGTTTGTGTTTAACTCAATCTCATTCATAGAAATGCCATAGAAAAAAAGGAAAAGCCAAAAAGAAATTGGAGACTGAAAAGTTCTAGTTTAAAGTGGTTTGGACTAAAAAAAAAAGAAGGGTGAAAAAAACGCTATATGCATGTATATATTATATTATATTACACACAACGTGCGTGCACGCACACACATACACACACCACATGGGCACTCAAACCCATAACCTCAATGTTGAAACACACTCTATCTACCATTGAGCCATGAGTTGAGTCCCAATGCGTATATAATAGTATATATTATATATAAATAGGATAAAATACAAAAAAATAATTAAAATACCTAAAATGTATATATGTATGAACAATAATGTACATAGATAGCTAAATGGTTTTTTTTTTTTTTGGATACACTTTCACCACATGGGCACTCGATCCCATCATCTCAGTGTTGATACATAGTCTGTCTATCATAGATAGCTAAATGGGGTTCCTTGCCTCTCTCAAATCCTTTCTTTTCAAGTAATCCTCATATAAATTAATGGGTCTCTATTAAAAAATTTCACCCTCCACTCAATTTTATCAATGGGTGACGACCACGCATCTCTATCTTTTATATTACCCCCAGAATTTTTTTAATAAATAAAATGTGTTTAATTGGGTTTTCACAAACAGAAAATGAGTTTTGAAATATACATGGTTTTAAACGTTTGATCAATATATGAGTTTTTGTTTTTTTTGTTTTTTTTTTGTTTTTTTGTTTTTTTTTTTTTACAAAAACATGTAATTTAAAATAGAGTTTTTCTAATTAGGTTCGTAAGGGCCCTAATCGATTCCATACCAGGGCCCTAAACGATTCCATACCCATATTTATGCTATTCTAACATAATGGATTTTCTCTACTTCAACAATAATGCCGTCTAACAACAAAAACAGTGATTTTCATAGAATGCTCTTTGAATCATAGTGTACTTGAATAACCCGCTAAGATCAATGATTGGGTCAAGTGAAGCGACTTGTTTTTCCCTAAAAACCTGGAAAAATGGATCAAATCATTCAAAAAGCTTGAACAATTAGGCCACACATACTTTTGAACTTTGAAAACTCAAACAATTGCTCCATGGAGTTAGATTTTACTCATCAATCCATAAAGACCTTTGCCATAACTGTATATGAGATATCTCACCTTTATAGTTGGCAAACTTTCAGTTCCCTCAGAATAATCCGGAACAAAACAGGATGGTGGGTGATCTTCCTTTCCATCTTGATCATCTGATAGGTTGCCTGTTGGTAGAGAAAAGCTACTATCTTGAAGATGCTTTGAACCATCAGTACATGACGATCCTTTCACGGTTCTCTGTGAATCTACAACCATGTCTGAAAAAAGATTCTCACTCGACATCAAGCTCCATTCAGAATCGAGAACTACGCATGCGGGTTGGTGTGGATATTCCACGTCCTGTGCGTCTTCTTTGAGTAATGAATCCCTGCACATTTGAAATGTATGAATTGAGATGACAGAAAATCAAATGACCCCATTTATGAAAATGAAAATTTAAGGCCAAGTTTGGATGCACCATTCAATTGAATTCCAATAATCAGTTCAATATAGAGGAAATATCCTATCTGTAACTACGCTCTTTCAGGACCTACTAGAAAGTAACATAATTGCAATTTGGGGCATACTCTTGCAATATGGATGGTAAGTTAATTCTAATTTGGTCATTTCTGCCTCATCGAACTAATAATTGCAATTATTCAATGGCGCATCCAAATGCTACCTAACATCGAATTATGATTCTGAAGAATTTTTGAAACTACATAATTACTACAGGCATTAAACCAAGAATCTTAAGAACTCCAGAAATGATCACATACAAGAAAATGTCATCCATCAACATGCCACCTAGGCCGTCGACGCTCTCACACATGTTCTGTAGCTGGTAATCAGGCCAAGCATTTGAAAATCCCTGCCCATGTTGTGAAGAATTATCTGAATTCGGTGTGCTATAATCAACAAAAGAGAAGTCTCCACAAGCACTGTAGTTTACAGAGCTTTCGCTTTCGTGAATGGAAGGGACGTGGTTGGATTCAATGGATAAGATTTGTCTGTCAAAGTCAAATTCTTCCATGGTCGGCTTTGCCACTTTGGTGCTACAGTTGTTCGGTAATCTGAAACTTTCAGCTGCTGTTAGACCCCATTGCAGCCATTCATCTGGTGATGAAAATCTTCCGTCCTCGCAAAGCATGGATGCTGTATTGGGTTTCTTTGGAACAATGCAATCGTTGCTCTCTCTTCTGATATACCAGTCCATTTGAACAATCTGAAAATGTTTAGATGCTTGTTACAAGACCTATCTCACACTTATTTGAATTTCCATCCAGTTCATCTAAAGCTGTGTTTGGATGCACTGATGATTTGAATTGCAATAGTAATTTCAATAAAGTGTTGATGACCATATTGCAATTACCTTCCACGGCATTCATAATGAGAGACTAAGCCCTGATCAACATCATTGCTGTGTCCCAGCTATTTGGGTTGCAAAAGTAACTAAAATCTGGTCATTTCCTCTCTATCGAATAAATTACTGCAATTTGATCCAATTCAATGGTGCGTCCAAACACCGCTTAAGTGATCTTTATTGTTTGCAAATCAGAAACACTCTTTAATAACCATAGTTTCACATCACATCTAATTCTGAGCAAAAAAACAAATGAAAAGACTCTATCTGTACCCATACAGAAAATCTATCATACGATATATGAAAGACTAATACAATCATGCAACTACTTATATCAACTGTTACCCTTGAACAAAAGAATTAGGGTTGCAAAACGATCGGTTTGATCCAAACGGGTCATTGGACCAGATATATAATAAGCGGGTCTGGATCTGAATTAGAACTGGGTTTGGGTTTGGAAATTCTTGGAGCTTACCTAAACCAACCCGCCCTGGACTTTTTAGATGGGTTGGATTGGACCATCCCAAATGGTCTTGACACCAACGCAACACGTACCCAATCCAGAACGGTGCCTAAGATTCCTTCAGATAAGGTAATTAAGGAAATTAGCTAAAATCTAAGAGGTATGCACAAAAACATCCTGAAATATTGCAATACGATGCATCAGAACTTTAGTCTTTGAATCTAGGTCTTGCTTCCAATGATAAAAACCATTAATATGTCAAGTCTCACTTGTTATGGTGAAAAACAACAAATAATAGCTCTCAATTGGATTCGTTCAACACCTCGATAATTTGGCTCTTTGGCTATGAACATGAATGGTCACCATAACCTTTGTATAATCAAAGGATTGAAATATTCAATCCATGAGTTCTTTCCGACATCCCCCATCCAAGAGCAGTCCTATCAAATAAACGGTTTGGGGCATTGTAAAAATAAAAATAAAAATCCAACGGCTGGACTCCCGAAGTATCTTAATTGCAATAAGTCGGGATGTATTCGAGCATATATATATATATATATATATATATATATATATATATATATATATATATATATATATATATATAAAAGCATATTCAAGAAATCATGGAGTTGGATGCTTTATGGGAGTCTATATTACATAGAGAACTATAAATTGGACCAAACCCAACTTAGACCCAATCAAAACCCAACCAATAGATACATGGGTCTAGACCTGACCCAACCCAGTTGATTTGAACGTGGACCTAAACCAGACCTGACCCATATAGGTAGGTTCTGAAAATGAAATAAAATATAAATATAAATATAAAATCCTAATTAGATAAGGATCAGTAGGATAGGGATTAGATTTGATTAGGTGATATTTCATATTGATTGGTATCTTTGGGATATCCAAATCTTGATGGATCCTATCTTTGGGATATTAGATAGGGATGTTTTTCCAATATATTTAGTTCTTAAAAAATAATAAAGAGATTGATTCCATAAATCATTAAGTGTCTTGAACACTGGGACATAGATCCCCCTCAAAGAGGATCAAGCACTTGTCCTTGCTCCTGAAGTAAGGACCATATCATTCGGTATCAGAGCATCAATTAGGTGGATTCCCAAACGTAACACGTAAGCTTAGCAGATGGAGTCGATGGAAGCCAAAGTAAAAAAAGTTGGAAAAACAAGTACAATATTCCGATTTGTTGCGAGAGATTAAAAAAAAAATAAAACACCATGTTCACGATGAGCCTCCAATATGAGCAATTGGCACTGTCGGTGACAAAAAATGAGGGGGATCTAACTAATGATTGAGACGTGAGGAACAAATTAGGTGGATCTAACCGTAGGCCCAATAGAAATAGTATGGCACCTATCCAAGCAGGGTACGAGTCTTGACTTTCCAAAATTTTGGTGGCAAAGATCTGACTAGTTGGGTCTATGGCGCTGAACAATTTTCAAGATTTGAAACATGCCGGAGGTTCAGAAAGTTCTATTAGCATCCTTTCATTTGGACAGAGATGCAGTGTGATGGTATCAGTGGTATGAGAAAACGCAAGCGACCTTGCAATGGGCTGATTTTGTAAAGGCCTCATGCGTTCGTTTTGAACCAACCAAATATAAAGATTTAGATGCCGCAATCTCAAAACTACAACAAACAGGAACCTTTTATGACTGCCAAACTAATTTTGAGCAGCTTGCAAATTGAGTTGCACATGTTCTAGAAGCATCTTTTCCTCAATGCGATGAAGCGGTTTGAGTTTTTATTTAATATAATTAGGAATGCAAAGATGCTCTTCCCCCTAAAAAAAGAGTTTGAACCAAACATGATTTATGTTTATTTAATATAATCTTTTAATCTTCAAAAGAATGGAATGCAAAGATGCTCTTCCCCCTAAAAAAAAATTCTAACGAGGAGACATGTCTAAAAGGAGTTATTACATGACAATTCGTGGAACTAAATAGTGTTTTGTTTGGCCCAAAAACACTACTGGTGGAGCTCACCTTTCCAAAATCAAGAAAATTCATCAGGTGGACCCCATCATGTATAGGCCTCCTCTTTGGGAGCAATCTTAACTATCCAATTGGCAGCCAATGGTCCACATTCAGCGATAAACAATCCATTTCTTGTATGGATGAGATTTTCCAATGTGAAAGGTTCCTTTGGGCAGGACCAATAAATGATGGCTCTCACAAGATAAATGGTTCTGATCATTGAAAGGCAGGCCGATTGAATGGTTTCTAGCCAACCAAAAACCACAATTTCCCAATTGGTAGAACATCTTATATTACATGGATTAACTCAAGGTAACCTATTCTTAGTAAATTAACAACAAGGAGAGGATATTTCAAAAATGTTCATAAAGAGAAAACACAACAAGAAAGCCCTATTCCAATACGTCAATGCAAGTAATTTTTAGAAGAAATAACAACAAAACAAGATCGGAATGAGGGAAAAACATGTTAAAAGAAAATTAAACGGCCCGTAAATGTCATACTAAATAAAACACTGAGTAAACAGAGACAAATCCCAGAATCTCAAATTCATGTGCAGGCAATCAAAAGTATAGAAAGCTTCTTGCAATCTAAATGCTAAAAAACATATCTTGAAATTCCATCAAAAATGTATTTTTTACTCATCTAATAGCAACAAAAAGCACATGAATATAATAAACAAATAGGTAGAAAGACTAATACCATCTTAACAAGAGTGATAATCGCAGCTACGAAATCAAAATTTAACCAACAAATGATAAAAATCCAATTTCTAGTATTTCCATCGGTTGTGATATTTCATTCATTAAACAGCATTGATAACAACCTAACCCAAAATCTCGAAATCCACGCCTAGACAATCAAAACCATATAATCAAAATTTCTAGCAATCAAAATGATACAAAACTCATTTCTTGGACTTTCACCAAAAATGATTTTTCAAAAAAAAAAAAAAAAAAAAAAAAAAAAAAACCATTTAAAAGTGAAGAACGAGCATGTGAACTTCATACTGACATTACCTGGATTCCTCGTCGCTCTGGTATGTAGTATGAGAATGGTTATGTGGTACGCAACTTCCTCCACACACAAGGATCATGCGGGTCGCTCCAGTACATACTACCAAGTATACATAATAGTTACGCATCGAAAAATCGGTGTTGTAATTTATATATGAAATGGCGAATGCTATCACCATAAATCTCTATGTCCAAGCTGTTCATCAGATGGGTCCCACGTTGCGGATGGCCTTGACCAAAAATCGGACCTCAGCTGGTCGGTTGAGCTACGATTTGAAACAAATAGATGGCTAGATTTTTTATTTGCTTTTATTATTAAAAAATGCAAGTTCTAGTAAGCCATTCTTTTGTTTCTAACATGGTTGTGTTTGACGAGTGGATTGGCCTGATTTTTGGGCAGGGCTATCTACACGGTGGGACCTGGATTTCAAACACATTCTCCCCGTTGGCACATTGAGTGGCATGTAGATGAGATCCCTTGCGCACGCGTCTGGGCGTAGCAATCCTCATGTTTAACATAGAATTTGAAATTACAGCTTAATCAACATAATATTGCAAACCGTATTGTAAAGGAAAAGTGCGATGATTATAATTTCTTTACCTGTCTCTTGATAATATCTACATTTGACCGCCGATTCCTGTGTTTGGTTTATTGGCAGTAAAATCGTAATGATGACATTTTTCCATTACTTCAATGTCAAATCATCGCTGTTTGTTTTCAAGATTTCAATGGTAATGTCATGGAAAATTGCAATGATGACAAATTCTTTTACCCGTCTCCTGGTGGGGCCATCAATGGGCGGGGTTCGGGCCTGCCAAAACCAAATTTTTAAATAGGCCCTGTCTGATGGCCTAGCCTGAAACAATTCAAAATCTGGGCCGAGGCCAACCTCAGGCCCGGCCCGTTGATAGCCCTATCTCCTGGAAACATCTGTATTTGACTAATGATTCTTGTGTTTGGTTTGGTGGTGGTAAAATCATAATGATGACACTTTTCTTTTACCTTACCATGGCAATTAGTAATCCAAATAGGACCTCGATGCAAATCGTAAATGATCCTATCAATTGTTGACCTATCCAAGTCAGATGCGACTCATCTGAGCTGACTTCAACTCAATCGAGTCTGATCCAGTTTGGAACCACAAGTCAGAAATTGAAAATATGCTCAGCTCAAACAAGTCACCGACTGAGTCACGTGAGTCCCAACTCAACTTGGGACCAAACAAGCCAGTTTGAGTCATCGAGTCTTCAATCCATGAGTGACCCATAATCAGGACCACACAATTCGGAGCGGAAAAATGTAGATGAGCTCCCTTGCACATGCATCTGGGCTTAGCAAACCTCATGATAGAATTTGAAATTCTAGGTTAATCAACGTATTAGTGTAAACCTTAATTTGAAGTCGGCAAAAGCCGCGATCCGGATCATAAATGACCCCATGGATCGCTGACTCATCCAAATTGACTTGGACTCGATCGAGTCCAGTTTAGGACCACTGAGTCAACATTGAAAATCTACCCAAGTCGGACGAGTCGCCCCGAGTCAGGCAAGCCCCAAATCGACTCTAGACCGAACGAACTGGTTTGAGTCGTTGAGTCTTCAATCCATGGATGGCCCATACTCTGGACTGCACAATTCGGAACGGAAAATGTAGGGAGGTTGGCGATTTACGTACCTTTGCATCATACCAACAAAACTAAACCCAAAACAATCACAACCATAGAATGAAGCTTCTACCAATCCAAATGATAGAAAGACCCACATCTTCGATTTCCATCATCCACCATTCTTTCAATCAGTTACCGGCCGCGATCAAACATGCGGGCCGTATACCAAATAAACAAATAAAATAACAGAGATACCATTCCAAACTTCGAAAATTCATGAACAGGTAATTGTAGCAAAAGAATCACAATTACTATCAATCCAAATAATTATATATATAAAAAAATCCATGTCTTGGATTTCCACAAAATGCCCATTTTCCATTCATTAGCAGCAGCGAGCGAAAAATGAACGCACCTCCGATGGCCGATCCACGGCGGGAAAAGCTTCAGAGGACAAAGTGAGAAAAACCCATTGAGATCTTGAATGGAGAATGCGAACCAACGGTGAGGATCGAGCGATTGATCGGTCTGATCGCAAGTAAAATGATTGAAGAGCGATTGTAGAAAGCTTGGAAGGGCCTAAATTTTTGAGGTCGAGCAAGGAGCTGGATGCTTGTGAACTCTGCAGTTAGTGGCTGGCTTTTATTGAGCTCTGTTTGTGGCTGAGAAGTAAGGAGTGGAATTAGTGGCTGAAATTACTCCATCTAAATCTCTCTCGTGATTGGTCCACGTGGCAAAGGAGAGGCCCTCATCCGTCTGTTCGGTAAAAGTCAGTGTACATAGCCAGTTTGTGGTGGTGAGAGCTTTCGTGGCACGTTCACGTTACACGCGGAACACGGCGCTTTCGGATTGGAACATTTTCCCATAATACCCCTGGGATTTATTTGAAATAACGAAATGCCCTCATGAAAAGCGGGCCAGCGCATGCCTGCTGTAGGGCTGTTTTGGTCATTTCGAAAGTAGTGGACAGCTGGGGGGTTGGGATTTCACGACAGCTAGCTCCGCGTCACTCGTTTGGGAGACCGGACATGTGCGAGGGTGGAGGATAGGCTGACACGTGGCGCGAGATGGGGTGTCCTAGGTACGATGAGCGTGCTGTCGCCAGAGAAAGTTTTCGCACGTGCCTTGTGGACTCGTTTAAGAGATGTGGGATGCTATATCCATCGGGTCTCCCTGTCAAGGTTCCCCGGGTCTAAATCTAGGCCATCCCATTCACTGGGTTGTTCACGTGCATTGATTATAGACCGTTCATTACCCATTTCTTACTATCATGTGTGGCCCACCTGACGACGTCACCAGTTTGATGACATCTTGTCATAAACGTTCTGGATCTGGCACAAGTGTGCTGCACCGAACGTGCGAAACACGTGTAGAAGGACATGACGTGCGCACACGCATCAGATCACGTGTTCATCAGGTGGGCCCCTCTATTAGGGTTGTCAATGGGCCGGGCTCGGATCTGAAAACCAGAATTTTGAATAGGCCCGGCCCGAAACAGTTCAAATTATGGGCCGATACCTACTCCAGGCCCGGCACGTGACAGCCCTCTTAGCAAGTATGAGAAGAACTTTGATACTCTGGTAAGGTTTATGGTTGATACACAGGCACTGAGAATTTGTACAGATGGGATACGATTGACTCTTATTAAACTGTCCAAGCTGTGGGTCTTACTCTAGATGGATCATAATCAAAATTTATGCAGATGTGATTAATTAACTAGAGGATTGATGACTACTTTTATGGACGGCTGAGATGAAAAATAGTCAATCGGTCTGAAATCACACTTTTTAGTGTAATGAGCTATCTAGAAACCCTAGAGGGGGGCGGCTGGGAGCGGATTAGTGCGACCTCGGCCTCACCTCAGACAGTACGTTCCTTACCATGGGGCCCACCTTAATGCATTTATTCAATATCCACGCCGTCCATCTGTTTTCTCAGATCAATTTATTTCATGATCCCAAAAATGAAGCAGATCCAATTTCAGCTGGACCATAACCTAAGAAAAAGTAATGAATGACCATTAATGGAACAAAAACGTTTTGGATCAAGTTAATATTTATTTTTTTCCTTAATACATTTTTATATGACCTTATGAAAAGGTCGGATGGAAAATAAACATTATGATAGAGATTACGGTGGTCCCTAGGAAGTTTTTAATGGTAGGGCGTTTAATCGACACTGTTTCCTATAATATGGTCCATATGAACTTGAATCTTATTTTTAGTGTACTAAAATGATATGAAAAACGGATGGACGGTGTGGATATAGAATAGATACATGTGTGTGGCCCCACGGTCAGGTCCGCACCATCTTGAGTACGACTGGGGTCGCACCTAATCCCCTCCCGAACCGGCTTGAGATCCACCGAAGTGGGTAGATCACTGACAGTGGAACCCACAGTGACGTATTTATAATTAATCCACGCCGTCCATACGTTTTTAAAGATAATTTTAGTGTATGATCCAAAAAATGAAATAGAATAAATCTTAGATGGACCACACTATAGGAAAAAGTGGTGATTGAATATCCACAATTAAAAAATTCGTGGGGACCACCAAAATGTTTATTTTCCATCCAAACTGTTGATAAGGACAAAAATAACTGGATGAATATATCACACAAATATCAGCTTGATCAAAAACTATTTTGGCTCACAAAATATTTTTAATGGTTAATCTTCACTTTTTTCTTTTGTGTGGTCCACTTGAGTTCTTATCTAATTTATTTTATGTATAATGTCCTAAAATGATATTTCAAAACGGATGGACGGTGTGGATTTAATTTTCGTAAATTAAGATTGGCTCAACAGTCAAGAATCCACTGCCCCTTGGTGGATCTGGTGATTCACCAAAGCCGCGTTCAATCCGGAGCGGGTCCCGCCATTTAAACATAATTGGAATCTCAGTCTGCCATTGTCTACGAGTGCCTGGGACGCGGATTGCCTGCTACAGCCTGTCACAGGAGCTTTCATGCGACACAGCTGGATGGGGCCCACCATGATTTTTATGATAAATCCACCCGTCCATCTGTTTTTTCAGGTCATTTTATTACATCATCCCAAAAATGAAGTAGATCCAAAAATCATGTGAGCCTCAAGACGGGAAACAGTTAGGTTCGCACATCCACCATTGAAACATTCATCGGGCCACAGAAATTTTGTACCGGCTAAAATTTGAGTGTTTTCAGTTCATCCCAGTACTAACAACCTTATGGACGGTATGGATGACATATAAACATCACGATGGACCCAAGGAGGTTTCGACTATGCACGTTCAGTCCTCACTGTTTCCAGTCGTGCGGCCCACATGAATTTTGGATCTTCCTTCATTTTCATACTAATGTCCTAAGTCAACATAGAAAAATGAATGGACGGTGTGGATTTCTCACAAATGTCACGGTGGGCCCCAACCAGCTTCTGTAGCAGGTAGATCCTCCGACAGACTGGCAGGCAATCCTTCATCATGATGTCTCATCTTGACAGGAGTTGATTTGTCGTTACTCGCTTAGACCTTTGTGGGTGTTAATCTTACTGTGGGGCCCACCTTGATGATTTGATGTATATTCACGCTACCCAACCTATTAATTTCGTGTGACATCTGAACCGTCAAAAGGTGGGCCCTCCACGAAAACACGTCCTGAAAATCCGGCCAACCCATGCAATATATGGGCCATTGTGTCAGACCAATGGCCATCCACTGATTTCAACGATCAAATGTCTAGTTATTCTAATAAAATATTTTTTTTTGTCACTATAAAAGGTGATAATTATCATTTAACGGTTTGGATCACTTAAAAGATGACCCAAAATAAAAGGTTAACGTGCAGATGTATCCTGTAGCAATACGTCAGGATGTATTCTAGAAAACCCGTGCACTACAGTCCATGACCGACATCGGCATTGACATTGCTGGCTCCCGGTCCCACGACAAAGGCTTATAATAGTTAACCACCATTTTTTAAAATGGTGGTGACTCATCTTTCCTCAAATGGGGCACTCATGTACGGCTATCCAGACCAATCAAATTGTAGGGAACGTTGTGAATGAAACATAGGTGTAATATCACGCTCATCAAGCAATCCTAACCGTTGAATTAAAGGCTATCAAATGGATGGCCGGAGTAAAATAGTACGAGGTTCAAATGCTAGGTGAAAATCAGATCGTTACTATCATCTTCACAGTTTAAAATTTAGATTATGTTCCATCGTAAGTAGGTCAGAAATTTGGATGGTCTAGATGGTTGTACATCATGCCACGTGAACAGTTGAAGAGTCACATACCATTTGTTAAAAGGGTGGTGAACTAACAAAGGAGTCCTACGTCAGTCCAAATCTCTACAGAGCCCATGGTAAAAAAAAGCACACCAGAATCATCAAACGAGCGGCCAAGATCAGAAGTTGTCAATGGTCCAGATCAAAAAAGAAGAAGTATATATTAATCTGATGCTACTATTGGTCGATCAAACTGGTTTTCTTACCATCAATAGAATGGCCCACCACTTGGACGGACCAGATTCATCACCCCAACCATCACGTACACTGTAAATCGCAACTAACCATAATCGGTCATTGCGCAATGGACTGAAAAGCTCCATATACAAAGCCAAAACATCATCATCATCAGCAATTTTCATCTATTTGGTGGGCCCGAAATCATCAACAATTTCAGGCACCTATGCATGAGAAATTACGTGTGGCCCACCTTATCCATAAAATCTATAATGTTTTTTGTCTTTTTCTGCTTTTCACATCAAGACTACTTGATTATCCTCATTTCTAAGCGAGGAATATGCCCATCCATCTCGATGGACAGCAAAGTTACCAACTTACCATCCATTGGCTTGTACATGTCACACGTGTAAAAATCCTACCACATCCGATCTTTCGAGAAGGTTGGATCCATCTTGATGAGCATTTCTTGGAAATGATAGGATGATCTGTTTATTAGGTGGGCCACACATGTATATTGAGTCAATCCATTGGTTTTTAATTGTTTTATACGTTTTTCTATAGTGTGGTGTATTTGATGAATATATATGGGAATGAATTATTTCAGTAATGATCCTCAAGGTGGGCCCATACTTTTAGACGGTTTGGATTTCGAATGTCCTTAAAATATTGGCCTTATGAACTAAATGAACGGTCGACTGAGATGTACGTGAACATTTCTCTTTGCAACTTTTACCAGATTGGAATGGAGACTGCTTCAAGAGAACGCGACATGACTGCAACATGGAACCAGCGATGTGGGTGGGACCCTGACCATGGTGCCCACCCTGAGGTAGATATTGTAAATCCACACCGTCCATTCGTTTTTAAAGATTAGTTTAGGGCATGATACAAAAATTGAAGCAGATATAGATCTTAGGTGGACCACACCATGATATAGCTACTCGAGAGACTAGCGATCTCAATCCTACTCGCACGTGTGGAATATGTCCTGTTTTCCAGAACCACGTCCATTCATCGGGTGGGTTCCACTATGGATGTTCTGTGGCTCGGAAATCAGGCCAGTTGAATCATTCAGGGGCGTGCGTTTCTTAAATTAAATGTGGACCGTTGGGTCAAAAAATAAATTTAAACCGTCCATTGTTTCACACGTGTGGCTCACGTGATGAATGGAATGTCCTGTTTTTCTATTCATTAAACATAAATGGTGGGGCCCACCAAATCAACATCCCGGATCTCCCAAGCGTGCTGTATTGTAGTGTGGGACTCAGATGGCTACTCGCAAGTAGGCATTGCTTCTCCTGCCACCCAAGGATAGCGACGTGATCCTCAGCCAGAACATACATTCAGTGTACCGGGGTTTTCAGTTTTTGCAATTGGACCCCATGGTTCCATGATCCAGACCATTGATCTATTGGCCCTCACCATGGATGTTCCATGCCGGAAAATAATCTTCCTAATAGATTAGGATTTCTGCAATTTTTTAAAAAAAATCATTGATTTGCATGCAAAATATATAAAGGTTGGGATTGTCTTATCAAGAAGATTTTTGGGGCATCGTCCATCCAGTGTGGCCCAACAGATAAATGGTCTGGATTATTGAGCCATCGCCCCCCAAATGTACAAACTGAAATCCAGATGTACCTCACATATTGAGGGGTCCTCTTCTAAGAGCCTCAGACAAGCACATGAGAACATGGAATGTATGTGTAACATCTGGATAATATATAAGGTGGACCTCCTCATCGAGCTGAACATACGCAGAAATCGGGTCGGTCCACTCATAGGAGCCACCCCTGTAAGGAAAGAATCCATGCTACAGTTAAGAAACTTGCTGATGGTCCACTTTCCAGTGACCATTAGGTCCTATATTTTATTTTTATACGAAAAATAAAATATGTATTTTTTAAAAAGTAAATAAATATATTATGTATAATTACTTTTTTAAAAATTAATTAAATTAGACTATAGCAATTGGCACTTTATGCGCTTAGGAAGTAAAGCGGTCATACTCATGGTTATGCTCTCTATCATATCAGTATCTATACTGCAAATATTGGCATTAGATTTTAAATTCCTTATTAATTATATGCAAACTTTGCATGGCAGACGGTCTGGATGAAGGTGTTTTTACGTGCAAGTTTGAAAAAGCGAGTTTCCGTCTCTCGTACGTCTCCTTTCCCTATTATCTGACTCTGTAGAGGATGCGGCGGAAACATTTCACATGAAGTTCTTTGGTTGGGATGCTAAGTGGGTTCCACCAAGATATTAGTGATAAATCCACGCCGTTCATATATTTTTAAAAATAATTTTATGGTATGAACTCAAAATTGAAGTAGATCAAAATCTCAAGTGGGCCACATAGTGTTGATTGAACTCTCACCATTAAAAACTTCCTAGGGCTACCAAAGTTTTAGATAAAGTTGATATTTGTTTTTTGCCATCATCCAGGTTTGTATAACCTAATCTACAGGTTGGATGTCAAATAAGCATCAAGGTGGGCCCTAAAAATTTTTTAACAGTAAGAATCATTATCACTACTGGTTCTTGTGGTGTGGTCTACTTGAGATTTGGATCTGCCTCAGTTTTGAGATAATGCCCTGAAATGATAATAAAACCCATACATCAAGTGACCACTCAAAGCTTCTGCCCATTCATAGCTAGAGACAGGCGGCGGACGCGATCTGGGTCGATTTCGCGAGAAGTTACTGGACTCGTATTAGTTACTGATAGGTTGAGCAGCGTGACTAGATACTGAACTGACGTGCTCAAGTTTTGTGGGATCCATCATGATGTATGTGTTACATCCACACCGTCCATCCATTTGGAGAGATTTTTTTAAGGCATAAAGCATAGAATAGGGCAAATCCAAAGTTGTAGTGGACCCCACCACATAAAATAGTGGGGAGAGTGACGCCCACCGTTAGAAACTTCCTAAGGTTCACCATTATGTTTATTTGAGATCCAAACTGTTCATAAATTAACGCAGACATGAAAGAAGGGAAAACATAAATATCAGCTTGATCGAAAACTTTTATGGCCCTTGGAAGATTTTAACGGTGGGCGTCACTCTCCCCACTATTTTTTGTGGTGGGTCCCCTAAAGCTTTGTATGTGGCTCATTCTTTGGGTCATGACCTAAAATGATCTTTCTAAATAGATGGATGGTGTGGATACAAAATATGCACCATGGTGGGGCCCACAGAACCTGGTGACGTCACTTCAGTAGCGAGTCTAGCTGCTCAACCTATTCGTAACTAATCCGCTTCCGAAGTCACCGCACTGGAAGGCGCGGATTTCAGAACCTGGTGACATCACTTTGGTAGCGAGTCTAGCTACTCAACCTATCCGTAACTAATCTGCTTCCAAAGTCAACCCGCTGGAAAGACTTGGATTTCCTGCTAAAGCCTTTCGCAGGAAGTTCCTGCGCTGAAAACCTAGGTGGGGCCCAACGTGATGTTTTTGAGAAATCTACTCTGTTCATCCATTTTTTGAGCTCATTTTAGGACTTAATACAAAAATTGAGTATGATAAAAAACTTAAGTAAGCCGCACTAAAGGAAAAGGTAGGTAGGGAAATTTCTACCGTTGAAACCTCCCTGGGTCGATAGTGATGTTTACATGCCATCCAGGTTTAACTAAAAACACAAATATTAGCCTGATTCAAAGCTCTTGTGGCGCTATGAATATTTCAACTGTGTATGTTCGATCCTTACGTTTTTGGCCCACTTGAGTACCGGATCCTGTTCATTTTTGGCCCATGATATATAGAGAGAGGAATGCTCGTTAGTGCGAGAACTCATCTCCCGTGATATGAGTATAAGATCTGAACTGTCCATGTGATGCAACACCACATGAAACCCTCTTGGCCCAACTTTTACCCTGATTCAAAGCTTTGGTGGGCTGTGCCAAAACAAAATAGTTTTCTCCATTGATTTGCTTCTTTTGCCATGACCAACAAAAGTATTGGATTAGAATAAAAGTTGATGGGGGTGCTGTATCACATGAATGGTTCAGATCTTGCACTTATATCACGAGAGATAGTTTTCAAAAGGTTTTTACGAGTTTACATTAGAAGTGGTGCACAAGTGAGCATTCTTATGTATAGATTCTCACGAGTGAGTTAGCGTGAGAACTTTTTGGAACTCATTTATGGTGATATTAGCTCAAAATTTGAACTGTTCACCTATGCATCACCCTGTGAAATGGGTACAACTCAACTTTTACCATGATCCAAAACTTTAGTGGGCTATGACAGAAGAAAAAGGTATATCAAGGGAGGAAACTATTTCCTTTTGCCATGGCCCACCATAGTTTTTTATTAGGGTAAAATTTAAGCCCTAAGAGTTTCCTGGGTTGCTTGATCAAGTGAACGGTTCAGATTTTGGGCTCATCAATAGAAATGAGTTCTTAAAAAGTTTTCACGAGAACTGTTGTCAAGTTGAGCATACACACACACACACGGAAACACTCACCAGTGAACCAGTTCGTACGTACTACATATGAACTTTTTTGAGAACTCATCATATTTGATGAGTCTCGCAAATCAGAATGGTCCACATGAAGCAGAACCTCATGAAATCCCCTGGTACAAATTTTTACTTTGAACCAAAACTTTGGTGGGCCATGAAAAATGCAGTTTATTCCCTTGATTTGAATTTCTCTTTGCTATGGCCCACCAGAATCTTAGATCAGAGTGAAACTTCACCCCCTAAGGTTTCATGGGATTCCGCATCTTATGGACTGTTCGGATTCAACACCCATGACACGTGTGCAAAGGTGCGCACGTGCGTAGCTAGGTGCGTAGGTGAGCATGCCTCTCTCTCTCTCTCTCTTTATATATATATATATATATATATATATATATATATATATATATATATATATATATATATATATATATATATATATATGAGTAATAGTCTTGTGCGCACCATACCGTAGGAGACCTTTTGCGCACCACCGTTCATGCCAACTTAAACAAGCGCGTTGTAAGTGAGCCTCACCATGATGCATTCATGTGATCCATTTCGACAATTCATTCCATGATATCAATTGAACTGTAGGGTGAAAAAATATGGCCGATTTGTGATTTAATGGGCCACAAAATAAAAACAGTGGGAGAGGAGAAGCTTACCTTTGAATTTTTATAGGGCCTATTATGATATTTATGTGAAATCCATTCCATCCATTAATTGCCTTGTAGAGGTTAATGCATGGAAACCAAACATTAGACTCATAACTGATGTATGTGGATCACACCAAGTGAAGTGATTTTGATAGTGGGTGTTCCCTACACGGTTTTCATTCATGTAGGCCCACTAGAATTATAGATGTGGCTGATGTTGGAGTGATACCCCAAATTATCATATGGTTGAAGTGGATTTTACATACATGTCAAGGTGGGACCACCTTCAATTGACGTAATATTGGTTGGGACGTCGTCCTATGCTGTGGATTACATATTGTGACTGTCATCAGCTACCTAACAGCTGGTTGGTAACAATGATGCATGTGTTTAATCCAAGCCGTTCATCTATTTTGCCACCTGAATGTATGACATTATCCAAAAAATGAGTTAGATCCAAATGTCAAGTGGACCATGCCACAAGAAAGATTGCTAGAAAGTCCACCATTAAAAAATTCTTTGGGCCAATGTAAGTTTTGGATCAAGCTGATATTTGTGTTTTCCCTTCATCCAAGTCTCTATAACTTGATCAATAAGTTGGATAGCAGATAAACTGTACCTACTAATTTTTAATGATGGGCGTTTAATCCGTTTAATCACCACTATTTTCATGTGGTGTGGTCCACTTTAAATTTGGATCTTATGCATTTTTGGGATCATGCCATAAATTGAGCTAGAAAAATGGATGGACAGCTCGAATTAAACATATACATCATTGTTGGGCCCAATAGCACCAACCAGTAACAAGGTTGTTAGTTATTGACTGGGTCGTTATGCAATCCACGTTTTTGACACATCCCAACCACTACTGAGTCGGTTGGGGGTTGGCCAATCTTGATGTTTATTTGAAATCCGCTCCATTCATAAGGTGTGTGATAATAATTTAGTCATAGGGATAAAATATCAGCCACATTTATAATGTTGGTGGACCACATGAGAAAAACAGTGTAGGGGATGCCCACTATCCAAACGATTTCACTTGGTGTGACCCATATGAATCACAAATTTATCTACTTTTTAAGACATACGGGTAAATTTCTATCATGGACCTAATGATCGGGGGTAGATTTCATGAATGCATCATGGTAGGGCCTGATCCCAGCCCACTATTTTTACTTGCGTTGGTTGGTGATATATATATATATATATATATATATATATATATATATATATATATATATATATATATATATATATATGGGAAAAGGTACTATGCGCTCGAGCGTAAAGCGGTCGTCTGGAGGTCGAGTGGGGTGGGCCCCACCGTGATGCCGTTCGAAGATCCACACCGTCCACCGTATGCACCGTCCATTTTAAGCCTGACAAATTTCAAAATCGTCCGTCCACCATGATCAGGTGGGTGATACCATCTGAAAACATAAGTATACAAGCAAAAACATGTAAAAGCACTTGGTGGGCCCCACCTGAGATGTGGATACCACCTGAAAAGTGGTTTAAAATTACTTTCAAGTGGGACACACATGATGGACGGTTTTGATCATGAAGAAACCTCTCGAAAGGCCCCCACAACTGGTTTTGAATGTTTCAATGGTGCACGACCCATCTCCACTTCTGTATGTGGTGTGGCACACAAAAGTCACAAATTGAGGTGATTTTCAGCCGTGTGGGCCCCACCTAGGATGGTGCATTTGACTGAGGGGGTAGATGTTCGAACGGCATTACGGTGGGGCCCACCCCAGCTCGACCTCATGGAGACCGCTTTACGCTCGAGCGCATAGTACCTTTTCCCTATATATATATATATATATATATATATATATATATATATATACACACACACCATGAGGTTGAGCTGTGTGGGCCCCACTGTGATGTGTGTTGAACATCTACACCATTAGCTAGATGCACCATTTCATGGTGGGCCATGGGCTTAAAAATCATGTTAATCCATAATTTTTTTGGGCCACACTGCATACAACAGTTGAGAGGGGCTACCCTCCCATTAAAACATTCATAATCATTTATTGGGCCCACTGAGATGTGGTTCACAAATCCAGTCCATCCATTGTGTGTGTTCCACTTGTATGAGGGGCCAGACCAAGTTTCAATAGCATACAAAACTCAGGTGGGCCCCACCAAATGCTTTTATATGTTTTAGGATGTCTTCACATGGTTTTAGATGGTATGGCCCACCTGAGTTTCCTATATAATTGATTTTTGGAATATCCAATAACCTAAATGGGGCCATCATATGCATGGTGTTGATGTTTGACACGCATCAAGGTGGGGTCCACACAGCTCGACCTCATGGTAAGTTCCCATGAGGTCTGACCTTATAGTACCATTTCTATGAGGTCGAGCTCATGGGATATCTCAAAAATCAGCCATATATGGAACTCAGGTGGCCCATACCATCTAAAATCATGTGAAGACATTTCTAAAACATACAAAAGCACTTGGTGGGGCCCACTTGAAATTTGGATGCATTTGAAAATTGATCTGACCCCTCATCCAAGTGGGACACACATAATGGATGGGCTGGATTTGTGAACCATATCTCGGTGGGCCCAACAAATGATTATGAATGTTTTAATGGAGAATAACCCCTCTCAAGTTTTGTATGTGGTATGGCCCAACAAGTTACTGATCGACTTGATTTTTAAGCTTCCCTGAGATGGAGAGTAATGCTCACCTGGTTCTCACACCAACACATGAGCACTCTATGAGAACTTATCTCACATGATGTGTATATGTAATTCATTTAGTGGACTAGATAAGTCACCTTATGAAATCCCTGCGACCCACAACTTAGCTCGATGTAAAAATCTAGTAGGCCATAGTGAAATGAGAGGCATATCAAAATATACAATTACCTCTCGCTTTGCCATGGCCCATCAAAATTTTTAGATCAAGCTAACTTTTAGCTACCAAGGTTTGCTATGGACCATCTCTCTCTCTCTCTCTCTATATATATAACATGAGTTCCTGTGAAAATTTTTTGAGAACTCATCATGTGCAAAGGTACCCACATGTGTAGGTGAGTAACACAAGTGTGTTGGGCACAAAATCCAATCAGCCGCCCACGTGATGCGGCACCCCATGAAACCTCTCAACTCCAAATTTCAGCCCGACCCAAAACTCTGGTGGGCCATAGTAATGAGAGAAGTAAATCAAGGGATGAAACTTTTTTATTTGCCATGGTCCGCTAGAGTTTTGGAAGAGGCTGAAATTTTGGGCCCAGATGTTTTCAAGGGGTGCTGCATCACATAGACTGTCCAGATTTTGTGCCCAAGACATGTGTGCAAAAGTTAGCATTTTTTTCCCTCCAATGTGTACTACTTGAAAAAAAGAATATTAAATCTACAGGAAGACATTGACCATTCAAGTCAAGCTCAAGATCTGACATTTCAGTCTCCAAAAAATTTTCCTCCATGTGGGCCACCTTTCGCACGACTCTCATGTCCCACACGTGTGTTGTGTACATGTAGGTGTACGGATGGGTCCATGCAAAGCTAGCAGACATCCCTCAAACCAAGTACATACATATCCTCAGCTCATATTCTTCTTGTGGATACCATGGTTCATGGATGGATCTGATAACCCTACAATAGATGGACCACCCCTTCAAATCCCCATGGTCAGATAATTCCAACCCTTTATTGCTTGCCTGCAAATAGACGTTTAAGAGAAGAAATACAACAACCATCCCCACCAACTGATAAAAAGATCAAGTATTGGATGGCTAGGATCTTCTGAACTGAGAGCTTTCCACAGCAGGGACCATCCACATTAGCGGGCATCAGATCAACTGTCCAAATCATTGAACTATACCTGCACAATGCAATGATGCATTACAATGCCTCTCCAGATAGGCCTCCAGCCTACTATCATTAAGGGCCCACTTTGGTGGGAGGGGGGGGTCCCACAAATTCACAACCATGCCTTAATCCCAGTGTATGTGTAACATCTGGATAGTATGTAAGGTGGACCACCTCATCGAGCTTAACATACGCAGAAATCAGGCCGGTCCACTCATAGGAGCCACCCCTGTAAGGAAAGAATTCATGGTACAATTAAGAAACTTGCTGATGGTCCACTTTCAAGTGACCATTAGGTCCTATGTTTTATTTTTATTAGAAAAATAAATTTTAAAAATAAAAAAATATTTTTAAAAAGTAAATAAATATATTATATATATAATTTCTTTAAAATTTTAATTAAATTAGACTATAGCAATTCGCACTTCCTGCGCTTAGGAAGTAAAGCGGCATCTAAGATTGTACTTATCTTCGGAAACGCTCACCTGCGAACCAGTTCCAACGGACTACCTATAGACTTTTTTGAGAACTCATCATATGTGATGAGTCTTGAAAATCTGAACCGTCCACGTGAAGCATAGCCTCATTGAACCCCTTGGTACCAATTTTTACTTTGAACCAAAACTTCGGTGGGCCATGAAGAATGCAAACAATTTCTTCCCTTAATTTGCATTTCTCTTTTCCATGGCCCAACAGAATCTTAGATCAGGGTGAAAATTCACACCCTGTGATTTCATGAAATTTCTCATCTTATGGACCGTTCGGATTCGACTCCAATGACACGTGTGAAAAGATCCGTACATGTATAGGTACATAGGTGAGCATGCCTCACTTATCTTTATGCTCTTATAGATCATATCAGAATCTATACTGCAAACTTTCGCGAGAAAATGACCACCGTAGACAAACCCTTTTGCCCAGCGGTTTCTATGAAAGAATACAAACCTTAGTTACCAATCTAGACTATCACGTGCGGACAGCAACGTTGAGGACGAAACTACCCCTCCATTTCACTGCGAAGACGTGCGCTGACGCTCCTCGCACTGAGAGTTGTACGAACGGCTTAAAAGGATTGGGTACTCCCCCTGCCACCAGCCAATGGCGGATGGTCGGTGGTCTGTGGGCCCCACCATGATGTATGCTATTCATCCATGCCGTTCATATATTTTTCCATATCATTTTATGGTATACGATCAAAAATGAGGTATATGCAAATCTCAAGTGTACCACATTACAGGAAACAGTGTTGAATGAGCGTCGACCATTAAAAACTTTCTGGGGGCCCACTGTGATGTTCGTGAGAAATCCTCCCCATCTAAGTTCATTCATAGGTCACAAAGACCTGGATGAAGAAGAAAAACAAATTTCATAATGATCCAAAACTTCTATAACCCCTAAAAGGGTTTCAATGGTAGACGTTCAATTCCCCATTGCCTTTTACAAAGGTGGGTCTACTTGATAGTTAGATCTATCTTATTTTTAGTCTCAAGCCTGAATACGAGCTCGCCAAATAGATGGACGGTTTGGATATAACACATACCTCATAATAGGACCCACAAAAAGCGGTGGGATTACAAAAAAAAAAAAAAAAAAAAATATATCGATCGATATATAATATGACAGTTGATATATCGAAAATGGTCCAGAATCGTCCGAAGAGTTTTCTTCAAAAATCTTACAATTTTCGATATATCGACTGTCTGTCGATATATCGAAAAAGGTGCTTTACCTTTAGCTACGGATTATAACCGTAGCCATAACTGTAGTTTGTGTCCGTCTTTGAAAATTTTTATTTATTTATTTATTTTTTATTTTTTACATAGAAAAATTTATTCTACCTACAATTTTCTTTAATACATATTTATATAAATAAGTATATATAAGCATATAAAATTTTTTTCCCTCTTTTTTTTCATTTATTTCTTTAATCATTTAACAAGAATATCTTCTAAACCAAAATTAGTTACTTGACGTACCACATATGATTTTGGGGTAAGAGAAGCTACTTTAGCCAACCAACCTAGTTATTTTCCAAGATTCCATCAGGTCGATGGTTGAGCGAGGCAACGTAGAAATTGAGCGAGGCAACGTAAAAACGAGCGAGGAACCTACGATTTGAGCTGCAACCTAGGAATTGAGCGAGGGAAGCTAGAAATTGAGCGAGGCAACGTAGAAATTGAGCGAGGGAAGCTAGAAATTGAGCGAGGCAACGTGGGAATTGAGCGAGGGAAGCTAGAAATTGAGCAAGGGAAGCCAGAAAATGAGCGAGGCAACCTAGAAATTGAGCGAGGGAAGGTAGAAATTGAGCAAGGGCAACCTAGAAATTGAGCGAGGGAAGGTAGAAATTGAGCGAGGCAACGTAGGAATTGAGCGAGGGAAGGTAGAAATTGAGCGAGGGAAGGTAGAAATTGAGCGAGGCAACCTAGAAATTGAGCGAGGGAAGCTCGAAATTGTGCAAGGGAAGCTAGAAATTGAGCGAGGGAAGGTAGAAATTGAGCGAGGCAACGTAGGAATTGAGCGAGGGAAGGTAGAAATTGAGCGAGGCAACCTAGAAATTGAGCGAGGGAAGGTAGAAATTGAGCGAGGCAACCTAGAAATTGAGCGAGGAAGGTAGGAATTGAGCGAGGAAGGTAGAAATGAGCGAGGCAACCCAGGAGTTGAGCGAGGAAAGGTAGAAATGAGCGAGGAAGGTAGAAATTGAGCGAGGCAACCTAGAAATTGAGCGAGGAAGGTAGAAATTGAGCGAGGCAACGTAGAAATTGAGCGAGGAAGCCGGAAATGAGCGAGGCAACGTAAAAAAATTGAGCGAGGAAGCCGAAATTGAGCGAGGAAGCTAGAAATCGAGCGCGCAACGTAGCGTAGAATTGAGCGAGGATCTTAGAAATTGAAGCGAGGAAGCTAGAAATTGAGCGAGGCAACGTAGAAATTTAGCGAGGAAGCTAGAAATTGAGCGAGGAAGCTAGAAATGAGCGAGGCAACGTAGAAATTGAATTGAGCGAGGAAGTTAGAAATGAGCGAGGCAACGTAGGAATTGAGCGAGGAAGCTAGAAATTGAGCGAGGCAAGCGAGAAATGAGCGAGGCAACATAGAAATTGAGCGAGGAAGTCGAAATGAGCGAGGAAGGAAAATTGAGCGAGGCAACGTAGGAATTGAGCGAGGGAAGCTAGAAATTGAGCCAGGGAAGCTAGAAATTGAGCAAGGTAACATAGGTTCCCTCGCACAATTCCTACGTTCCCTCGCTCAAATCCTAGGTTACCTCGCTCAATTTCTAGCTTCCCTCGCACAATTTGTAGCTTCCCTCGCTCAAATCCTATGTTGCCTCGCTGAATTTCTAAGTTCCCTTGTCAAATTCTAACTTCCCTCGCTAAATTTCTAACTTACCTCGCTCAATTCCTAGGTTACCTCGCTCAAATTCTTGGTTTCTCATTTGAATTTTTTTCTTCCTCAATTTCTACTTCCTCGCTTAATTTCTACGTTGCCTGCTTCAATTTCTAATTTCCTCGCTCAATTTCTAGCTTCCTCGCTAAATTTCTACGTTGCCTCGCTTCAATTTTTAAGCATCCTCGCTCAATTCCTACGTTGCCTCGCTCAATTTCTACTTTCCTCAATTTCTAGCTTCACTGCTTCACTTTCGCTTCTCGCTCAATTTCTACGTTACCTCGCTCAATTTCTTTTCCTCGCTCAATTCCTACGTTCTGCGTTGCCTCACTCATTTCTTTTCCTCGCTCAATTTCTGCTTCCTCGCTCAATTCCTACATTGCCTCGCTCGATTTGCTTCCTCAACTTCAATTTCTACGTTGCCTAAAACTCATTTCTGCTTCCTCGCTCAATTTTTCCTCGCTAAATTTCTACGTTGCCTCGCTTTCAATTTCTAAGATCCTCACTCAATTCCTACGTTGCCTCGCTCAATTTCTAGCTTCCTCGCTCAATTTCTGGCTTCCCTCGCTCAATTTCTAGGTTGCCTCGCTCAATTTCTAGGTTCCCTCGCTCAATTTCTGGCTTCCCTCGCTCAATTTCTACGTTACCTCGCTCAATTTCTAGCTTCCCTCGCTCAATTTCTAGCTTCCCTTGCTCAATTCTAGCTTCCCTCGCTCAATTCCTACGTTGCCTCGCTCAATTTCTAGCTTCCCTCGCTCAATTTCTACGTTGCCTCGCTCAATTTCTAGCATCCCTTGCTCAATTTCTAGCTTCCCTCGCTAAATTTCTACGTTGCCTTGCTCAATTTCTAGCATCCCTCGCTCAATTCCTGGCTTCCCTCGCTCAATTTCTAGCTTCCCTCGCTCAATTTCTAGCTTCCCTCGCTCAATTTCTACGTTACCTCGCTCAATTTCTAGCTTCCTCGCAATTTCTAATTTCTTTCCTCGCTCAATTCTACGTTGCCTCGCTCATTTCTAGCTTCCCTCGCTCAATTTCTACGTTGCCTCGCTCAATTTCTAGCTTCCCTCGCTCAATTTCTAGCTTCCCTCGCTAAATTTCTACGTTGCCTCGCTCAATTTCTAGCATCCCTCGCTCAATTCCTACGTTGCCTCGCTCAATTTCTAGCTTCCCTCGCTCAATTTATGGCTTCCCTCTCTCAATTTCTAGGTTCCCTCGCTCAATTCCTACCTTCCCTCGCTCAATTTCTAGGTTCCCTCGCTCAATTCCTATCTTCCCTCGCTCAATTTCTAGCTTCACTCGCTCAATTCCTACCTTCCCTCGCTCAATTCCTACCTTCACTCGCTCAATTTCTAGGTTACCTCGCTCAATTCCTACCTTCCCTCGCTCAATTCCTACCTTTCGGTGAAAATCAATTTTTAACGGTGGGCCCTATAAAATTTTTAACGGTGAAAATCAATTTCCCTGCTGCTCTGTGATGTGGTCCAGTTGATCTTTGGATATAAATTTTTTTTTTGGATAATGCTCCGAAATGATATCGAAATATGGATGAACGTTGTGGATATAATAAATATATAGCTGTGGGGCCATGTAACTTTGATCTCTTTTAAGCCGTTCGTACAACTCTCAGTTGGAGTAAGCGTCGGCGCTCGTCTTCGCGAGTGAAAAGGAGGGGTAGTTTCGTCCTCAAAGTCGTTGTCCGCACGTGCTAGTCTAGATTGGTAACTAAAGTTTGTATTCTGGAAAATAGATTGGATGGAAAATAAATGTTATGGTGGACCCTACAAAATCATATCCAAAGATCAACCGGACCACACCACAAAGAGCAACGGAGAAATTGATTTTCACCATTAAAAATTTTGTAGGGCCCACCATAACACTTATTTTCCATCCAATCTATTCATAAGGTCACAGAGGCCTGGATGAAGAGGAAAAACAAATTTCATAATGATCCAAAACTTCTGTAACCCTAAAAGGGTTTCAATGGTAGACATTCAATTCCCCACTGTCTTTTACAATGTGGTCCACTTGATAGGTAGATCGGTCTTATTTTTCGTCTCAAGGCTTAATATGAGGTCGTCAAATAGATGAACGGTTTGAGTATGACACAGACCTCATGGTGTGGCCCACAAATGCAACGAAAATTTCACAAAAAAAAAACAAAAAAACAGAATTTGGGGATGAATCGCAGACTTTGCGATTCCACCGCAACTGATTTGGGGATGGATCGCGGAATCCGCGATTGATCCCCGTTTCAAACAAAAGGCAATAGCTACGGATTATAACCGTAGCTATAGCCGTATCCCATGTACTTTTTTTTTAAATTTTTAAATTTTTAATTAAAAAAATTTTTTTTAAAATTTTTTTTAAATTTTTTTTTTTTTTTTACATTTAGAATTTTATTTTACCTACATTTTTCTCTAAAACATATTTATATAAATATGTATATATAAGCATACAAAAAAAAAAAAAATTCTCTCCTTTGTTCATTTTTTTCTTTATTCATATAACAAGAATATCTTCTAAACCAAAATTAGTTACTTGACGTAATATATATGATTTTAGGGCTGAAAGTTGGGCGGGTTCAACCTGACCACGTTGTGACCCACTTGACATTGGGTTGGGCTTGAGCAAGATGTATCGGGTTTGGTCTTCGGGGTTGAGCCATACAAACACCAACCCGATAAAACTTAGAAACGGAATCGCCGGGATTGACCGTCAAATGCATGGAAATGACCGTGAAGTGCATTAAAATGACCGTGAATCTAAACGGAATCGCTTGAGATGATCGTGAAATGAAGCGAAATGACCATGAAATGCATGGAAATGACCGTGAAGTGAAGGGAAATGACCGTGAATCTAAACAAAATCGTCGGAATTGACCATGAAATGCATGAAAATGACCATGAAGTGAAGCGAATTGAACGTGAAATGCGTGGAAATTCAGCGAGGGAAACTAGGAATTGAGTGAGGGAACCTACGAATTAAGCGAGGCAACCTTTGAATTTAGCGAGGGAAACAAGAAATTGAGCGAGGGAACCTAGGAAATGAGCGAGGGAACCTAGGGATTGAGCGAGGTAAGCTAGGAATTGAGCGAGGGAACCTACAAATTAAGTGAGGCAACCTACGAATTGAGCGAGAGAAGCTAGGAATTGAGCGAGGGAAGCTAGGAATTGAGCGAGGCAACGTAGGAATTGAGCGAGGGAAGTTAGAAATTGAGCGAGGGAAGCTAGAAATTGAGCGAGGCAACGTAGGAATTGAGCGAGGGAAGCTAGAAATTGAGCGAGGCAACGTAGGAATTGAGCGAGGGAAGTTAGAAATTGAGCGAGGGAAGCTAGAAATTGAGCGAGGCAACGTAGGAATTGAGCGAGGGAAGTTAGAAATTGAGCGATAGAAGCTAGAAATTGAGCGAGGCAACGTAGGAATTGAGCGAGGGAAGCTAGAAATTGAGCGAGGGAAGCTAGAAATTGAGCGAGGCAACGTAGGAATTGAGCGAGGGAAGTTAGAAATTGAGCGAGGGAAGCTAGAAATTGAGCGAGGCAACGTAGGAATTGAGCGAGGGAAGCTAGAAATTGAGCGAGGCAACGTAGGAATTGAGCGAGGGAAGCTAGAAATTGAGCGAGGCAACGTAGGAATTGAGCGAGGGAAGCTAGAAATTGAGCGAGGCAACGTAGGAATTGAGCGAGGGAAGCTAGAAATTGAGCGAGGCAACGTAGGAATTGAGCGAGGGAAGTTAGAAATTGAGCGAGGGAAGCTAGAAATTGAGCAAGGGAAGCGAGGGAAGCTAGAAATTGAGCGAGGGAAGCTAGAAATTGAGCGAGGCAACGTAGGAATTGAGCGAGGGAAGCTAGAAATTGAGCGAGGGAAGCTAGAAATTGAGCGAGGCAACGTAGGAATTGAGCGAGGGAAGTTAGAAATTGAGCGAGGGAAGCTAGAAATTGAGCGAGGCAACGTAGGAATTGAGCGAGGGAAGCTAGAAATTGAGCGAGGGAAGCTAGAAATTGAGCGAGGCAACGTAGGAATTGAGCGAGGGAAGTTAGAAATTGAGCGAGGGAAGCTAGAAATTGAGCGAGGCAACGTAGAAATTGAGCGAGGGAAGCTAGAAATTGAGTGAGGCAACGTAGGAATTGAGCGAGGGAAGCTAGAAATTGAGCGAGGGAAGCTAGAAATTGAGCGAGGCAACGTAGGAATTGAGCGAGGGAAGTTAGAAATTAAGCGAGGGAGGCTAGAAATTGAGCGAGGCAACGTAGGAATTGAGCGAGGGAAGCTAGAAATTGAGCGAGGGAAGCTAGAAATTGAGCGAGGCAACGTAGGAATTGAGCGAGGGAAGCTAGAAATTGAGCGAGGGAAGCTAGAAATTGAGCGAGGCAACGTAGGAATTGAGCGAGGGAAGCTAGAAATTGAGCGAGGAAAGCTAGAAATTGAGCGAGGCAACGTAGGAATTGAGGGAGGGAAGCTAGAAATTGAGCGAGGCAACGTAGGAATTGAGCGAGGGAAGCTAGAAATTGAGCGAGGGAAGCTAGAAATTGAGCAAGGCAACGTAGGAATTGAGCGAGCTAGAAATGAGTTTTAGTAGGCAACGTAGGAATTGAGCGAGGGAAGCTAGAAATTAAGCGAGGCAACGTAGGAATTGAGCGAGGCAACCAGGAATTTATAGGTTCCTTCACTCAATTCCTATGTTAGCTCGCTCCAATTTCTACGTTGCCTCACTCAATTCCTACGTTGCCTCGCTCAATTCCTACGTTGCCTCGCTCAATTTCTAGCTTCCCTCACTCAATTTCTAGCTTCCCTCGCTGAATCCCTACGTTGCCTCGCTCAATTTCTAGCTTCCCTCGCTCAATTCCTACGTTGCCTCGCTCAATTTCTAGCTTCCCTCTCTCAATTCCTAGGTTGCCTAGCTCAAATCGTAGGTTCCCTCGCTCATTTTCTACGTTGCCTCGCTCATTTTCTAGCTTGCCTTGCTCAGTTTCCTTGAAAGGAGGGGAGTACCCAATCCGTTAGTTGGTTTTGATGAAGTGCCTTAAGGGTTGTTTGGATGTGTGGAACTCTCCACTTAAGTTCAATGGAATCTGATGAGGCCCACAGAGCACTGAACACCAGCCATTGGCTGGTGGCAGGGGGAGTAGCCAATCCGTTTCATGTAGTATATCCACGCCGTTCATCCGTTTTTCTATCTAATTTAAGGGGTTGTGCCCCAAATTGAAGCATATCGAAATATCAAGTGGATCATACCACGGGAAACCGTGGGCATAATTTTCAGTTTGGCCCACTCAATTTCCAGTTTGTCCCGCTCAATTTCCAGTTTATCCCCCTCAATTTCCAGTTTGGCCCGCTCAATTTCCAAAGTCGGGTGGGTCACATGTTGGTCGGGTTGAACCCACCCAACTTTCAGCCCTAAAATCATATATGGTACGTCAAGTAACTAATTTTGGTTTAGAAGATATTCTTGTTATATAAATAAAGAAATAAATGAAAAAAGGAGAGAAATTTTTTTTATATGCTTATATATACATATTTATATAAATTTGTGTTAGAGAAAAATGTAGGTAGAATAAAATTCTAAATGTAAAAAAAAAAAAAAAAAAAAAAAAAAAGAAAGAAAGAAAAGTACACAGGGATCTTTATAGCTACTGTTATAATCCGTAGCCATAGCCTTTGTTTGAATCGGGGATCAATCGCGGATTCACGATCCATCCCCAAATCATACAAGTTGCGGTGGAATCGCGAGAATCCGCGATTCATCGCGGATTCATTTTTTTTTTTTTTTTTTTTTTTTTTAATTTTCGTTGTTTTTGTGGGCCCCACCATGAGGTCTGTGTTATATCCAAACCGTCCATCTATTTGGCGAGCTCTTATTAAGGCTTAAGACGAAAAATAAGACAGATCTAACTATCAAGTGGACCACACTTGTAAAAGGCAGTGGGAAATTGAACGTCTACCATTGAAACCCTTTTAAGGGTTACACAAGTTTTGGATCATTATGAAATTTATTTTTCCTCTTCATCCTGGCCTTTGTAACCTTATGAATAGATTGGATGGAAAATAAATGTTATGGTGGACCCTACAAAATTTTTAACGGTGAAAATCAATTTCCCCGCTGCTCTTTGTGGTGTGGTCCAGTTGATCTTTGGATATGATTTTTTTTTGGATAATGCTCCGAAATGATCTCGAAATACGGATGAACGTTGTGGATATAATAAATATATAGCTGTGGGGCCATGTAACTTTGATCTCTTTTAAGCCGTTCGTACAACTCTCAGTTGGAGGATCGTCAGCGCTCGTCTTCGCAGCGAAAAGGAGGGGTAGTTTCGTCCTCAACGTCGCTGTCCGCACGTGCTAGTCTAGATTGGTAACTAAAGTTTGTATTCTTTGATAGAAACCGCTGGGTAAAAGGTTTTGTCTACAATGGTCATTTTCTCAACTTTCGCATTAGATTTTAAATTCGTGCGGGAAAAGGTACTATGCAATCGACCTCACGTGTCCGTCCCATGAGGTCGAGCTGTGTGGGCCCCACCGTGATGCGTTTCAAACATCTACCCTATCAATCAGATGCACCATTCCATCGTGGGCCTAGGTCTCAAAAATCAAGTCAATCCGTGACTTGTGTGGGCCACACCACATACAGAAGTTGAGAGGGGCCGTGCACCATTAAAACATTCCTAATCATTTTTTGGGCCCACTGAGATGTGTTTTGCAAATCCAGCCCATCCATTATGTGTGTCCCACTTGGATGAGGGTTCAGACCAAGTTTCAGCGGCATTCAAAACTCAAGTGGGCCCCACCAAGTGCTTTTATATGTTTTTGGCATGTCTTCACATGTTTTTAGATGGTATGGCCCACCTGAGTTCCATATACGGATGATTTTTGGGATATCCCATAATTTAAAGGGGACCCATCAAATGCACGGTGTTGATGGTCAACACGCATCACGGTGGGGCCCACACAGCTCGACCTCATGGGAGCTTATCGTGAGGTTGAGCACATAGTACCTTCCCCCATATATATATATAGAGAGAGAGAGAGAGGAATGCTCACCTTTGCAGAACTCATCTCCTGTTATATATGAGTATAAGATTTGAACCTTCCATTTGATGCAGCGCCCCATGAAACCCTCTTGGCCCAACTTTTACCCCTACTCAAGACTTTGGTCCGCCATGGCAAAACAAAAGAATTTTTTTACTTGATTTGATCTTTTTGCCATGGCCAACCAAAGTATTTGATCAGAGTAAAAGTTGGGCTCCAAGAGTACTTGATGTAGAGTGGGTTGCGGACAGTTTCATGGCCAAGATGGATCAGAAAAGGCCCGGTCGACGACAGAAGTGATCCGGACCGTCGGACCTTAGATCGGACATATCTCGCAATCCGGAATGAGTTATCTGACGTAAAATATATGATTTTGGGGTAGAACGAGCTACTTTAGCCAACCAACCTGGCTATGCCGGGTTGCGACGCTTGGAATTGCGAGAAACCCCTGGATCAACGGTCGTTTCCCTATTTTAATTTCGTTTTTACTATAAATAATAAGTTTTAGTTTGATTATAACTCTTCATCCGTCGGGCTTTAGGAGTTGCGTCCAACATGAAAAGAGCTTAGAATAATTAGGGGAACGGTTTGGTGAAGCCAAATAGGACACTTACTATTTTTGGCCGAAAACCTTGCGCACTAGTAGACATCACGACCGTCTATACATTGTAAGTTTACTATTTATAGTAAGTCACGGATTCTAGGAGTTTTAGTTGTAGTTTGATTCTGATTTCTTTCCCATTGCTTGGTATCCCTATTTAAAGGGTTGTAAACTCATTTTTAGTCATCAATTAATCAATTTCGAATTTCTTAGAATTTATTTCTATTTTCTGCTTTCTTTCCTCATGGATTCGAGAAGTCTCTGTGAGGAGTCTAGAGAAGCTCCATGGATTCGGAGTAGTTATCCTCAATACGTTCATCCCTGCATCAATTGGTATCAAAGCGAAGATTCCCCTCGGGCCGATGGTAAACAATGAAGGTATGAATCAAAATCCTATGGACGGTGATTCAGGGATTCGTTATCTTTCGGAAAGAATGAAAGCTTTCCACCGGGAGAGTCAGTTGACCATGCAAGGGCTGCAGGCAACCCTCGACCGTCTTGTGGATGCACTACTTCCGCCCCGAGCCCTAGGCGGTGCTCTACCACCTATGGTTGCTCCACCACCCATGGTTGCTGTACGACACAACCCTGGTTTCCTAGAGCACTACCAGTGGCAAACCGTAGGGCTACACCAGATGATTCAAATTCTAGCGATGAGGACCTTAATGAGGGTTTTGCCCGACGACCAATCCATGGAGGCAATCATCTAGATCATGCTAAAAAAGACTATCGAGGTAAGGCTGAACTTCCTAGTTTTAATGGTTTATTATGTATACAAGATTTTCTTGATTGACTAGCCGAAGTAGAGAGATATTTTGATTATATGGACGTTCCAGATCATGAAATGGTAAAATTGGTAGCGTTTAAGTTAAAATATGGTGCTTCTGCATGGTGGGAACAATTACAGCTCTCACGAGCCCGCCAGAACAAGGCACCCATCTCATCATGGCCACGGATGAGACGTCTTCTTCGATCACGATTTCTCCCCAGTGATTATGAGCAGATATTATTCTAACAATACCAAAATTGTCGACAAGGAAATCGAACCATCACAGATTACATTGAAGAATTCCAGCGGTTGGCTACACGAAACGATCTGTCAGAATCTGAGTTACAGAAGGTGGCACGATTTATAGATGGATTACGATTGACAATTCAGGACCGAGTTCAGATGTATCCAGTCGGGACCGTGGATGAAGCAGTTCAATTGGCGGATATGGCAGAAACATAACTTGTAAGAGTTCCTGCTCGTCCCTATCCTTCAACTCGACCCCCTATGATGGGTCCCATGCAAGATCCAGTGCTGGCACGAGGAAAAGATCCAGTAGGAGAACGTCCTCAACATCCTACAACCGTAAATTGTGATACGAGGAGCGGCTCATCCAGACCTCAACGTACAGCACCCATAACAGCGGACCCGAGTAGGATTCCAAATCCTTATGCTCGACCAAGGTCGAACAATTGTTACCACTGTGGCCAGCCAGGCCACTTATCAAACACCTGTCCTTAACGTCCCGTAGCACACTTGACTATAAACGAAGGGGGCACTGAAGATAAGGCACAGAAGAAGACCATGATTATGATGAACATGAACAAACCACTGAAAAAATAGCAGATGACGATGAAATGATGGTCGAGGATCGTGGTAAATTTCTAATTGTGAGGCGATTACTGTATACCCCACGAAAAGAATTACATCCACAGCGACATAATATATTTCGTACTTGGTGCACTGTCAACGGAAAGGTTTGTGATGTGATTATAGGCAGTGGTAGTAGCGAGAACATCGTCTCAAGAGTGATGGTGGACAAGTTGCGGCTACCAACGGCGAAACATCCTTTCCCGTACTTAATCGGTTAGATAAAAAAGGTGAATGAAACCAAGGTAACTGAATAATGCACTATCTCGTTTTCAATTGGTAAAAATTATAAGGATCAGATACTTTGTGACGTGGTTAACATGGAAGCTTGCCACATGCTACTCGGTCGACCCTGGCAGTCGGACCGTGATGCGACCCATCGGAGACAAGACAATGTCTACGTATTCGTCAATAATAGCTGAAAAATAATCCTTGCCCCTATGGCACTAGAAAACCACCTTGAAGCCTCTAAAGTGGAGAGGGGTTTCCTCTTGACCATTCGGGATTTCATGGAGAAATCCAAGGAAACCGGCGAGGTGTACGCCGTAGTGGTGAAGGGCGAGGAAGATGAACCCTCAAACATCCTTCCAAGTTTTAGACTGTTGTTAAACGAATTCAAAGAAGTTTGGCCTGAGGATTTACCTGATGGATTGCCCCCCATGAGAGACATCCAATATCACATAGACATCGTCCCTGGGGCTAGCCTGCCCAACCGCCCTCATTATAGAATGACTCTGAAGGAGTGTGAGATAATTAAGGGGCAAGTGGAGGAATTGATCCGTAAGGGTCTCTTGAGAGAGAGCATGAGCCCATGTGCCGTACCAGTATTATTAACGCCAAAAAAAAAGATGGAAGCTGGCGCATGCGTGTCGACAGCCGGGCAATTAACAAAATTACCATCAAATATCGGTTCCCAATACCACGGTTGGACGACATGCTCGATATGCTAGTAGGGGCTAAGGTGTTCTCTAAACTAGATCTAAGAAGCGGGTACCATCAAATTCGTATCCGACTCGGTGATGAGTGGAAAATGACATTCAAGACAAAGGAAGGGTTGTATGAGTGGTTGGTCATGCCCTTCGGCCTATCGAATGCACCAAGTACTTTTATGCGTTTGATAAATCAAGTTCTAAAATCATTCACTGGCTGATTTGTGGTAGTATATTTCGATGACATATTGATATATAGCCAGGATGAGGCGGAGCACAGGAAACATCTCAGGCAGGTGTTGTAGGTCCTACAAATTAATAAGTTGTACCTCAACTTGAAGAAGTGTAGTTTTTTAACTGACAGCCTGTTGTTTTTAGGATTTGTTGTAACGTCCACAAGCATTCGTGTAGACGATGAAAAGGTGCGAGTTATTAGGGAATGACCGATCCCGACAAACATTCATGAGATGAAGAGTTTTCATGGGTTGGCGACTTTCTATCGTCGATTTGTGCGAGATTTTAGCATCATAGTCGCGCATATAACAAATTGCATGAAAAAAAGACCGTTCCAGTGGACCGATAAAGCTGATAAGAGCTTTCATGAGATCAAGCATCGTTTATCTATAACACCGGTCTTGGTGCTTCCTAATTTCGACAAATTGTTTGAGGTTGAGTGTGACGCTTCATACGTCAGAATTGGGGGAGTATTATCACAGGAAGGTAGGCTGGTAACCTTCTACATCGAGAAGTTCAGCGAAGCTCGAAAGAAGTGGTCGACTTATGAGCTTGAGTTGTACGCAGTTGTTCAGGCGCTGCGACATTGGCGGCATTATCTGATTCAAAGAGAGTTTGTTCTGTACACTGACCATTAAGTATTAAAGTTTATTAATAGTCAGACTAACGTGAATCATGTGCATGCTAGATGGGTTGCATTTTTACAGGAATTCACGTTCGTTCTGAAGCACAAGTCAGGGCAGCAGAACAAGGTAGCTGATGCACTTAGTCGTCGTGCATCACTACTTGTTACGTGAGCAACAAGGTGGTCGGCTTCGACTGTCTTAATGAGCTGTATGCCGAGGATGAGGACTTCAAAGATTCTTGGGTGAAGTGCCAAGAAGGTCACCCCAGTGACCTTCATATACAGGACGATTTTCTCTTCAAAGAAAATCGATTGTGCATCCCCCAAAGTTTTCTGAGGGAGCAGATTATTCAGGAGCTACATGGAGGTAGCCTCGGTAGACACCTTGGACGAGACAAGACTCGAGCTCTTGTGGAAGAGCGGTATTACTAGCCGCAATTAGTACGTGATGTGGGAAAAGTCATACAACGTTGTCATGTTTGTCAGACCTCCAAGGGACGATCTCAGAATACGGGCTTCTACATCCCGTTACCTGTGCCTGACGGTCCTTGGGAGGATTTATCAATGGACTTCGTGCTTGGGCTACCACAAGCACAACGTGGTATGGATTCGGTGTTCGTGGTGGTAGATCGTTTCTCTAAGATGACACACTTTATCCCATGCAAGAATACCCTCGATGCAACACACGTGGCGAATCTATTCTTCAGGGAGGTCGTACGGCTACACGGGGTCCCTAAGACCATTACTTCTGATCGTGACACGAAGTTCATTAGCCACTTTTGGCAGACTTTGTGGACTCGATTCGATACGCGACTTCAATTCAGCAGTGCTTACCACCCACAGACTGATGGACAGACTGAAGTTGTGAATCGCACGTTGAGAAACCTCCTTCGCTGTATTTCAGGAGAAAAACCGAAGCAGTGAGATTTGGCCTTAGAGTTCGCATTCAACAATATGGTGAACCGCTCGACAGGAAAATCACCGTTCCAGATTATCTATGGATGAGTGTCTCACCACACGCTTGACTTGGTCCCTCTGCTCAAGCACCCAGGCACGGGCATTACAGCAGAATATATGGCAGACAATATTATGGGCATCCATGCGGAAGTGCAGACCAAGCTACATGCCTCGAACGAGAAGTACAAGGAACAAGCGGACAAGCACCGACGATAAAAAGTGTTCGAGGTGGGCGAGCGCGTTATGGTCCATCTACGCAAAGAGAGATTTTCGACCGAGACGTACAACAAGTTGAAAAATAAGAAGATTGGACCCGTCCCAATCATTCAAAAGATCAATGACAACGCTTATGTTGTTGATCTTCCAGATGACATGACGATCTCACGGACTTTCAACATCGCGAACCTGATCGAGTATCATGAACCAGCGCAGGATGAGAACTCGAGGACGAGTTCTTTTGAAGTGGAGGGGACTAATGTAAAGCGGGTTGCGGACAACTTCATGGCCAAGATGGATCAGAAAAGGCCCGGTTGACGACAGAAGTGATTCGGACCGTCGGACCTTAGATTGGACGTATCTCGTAATCCGGAATGAGTTACTTGACGTAAAATATATGATTTTGGGGTAGAACGAGCTACTTTATCCAACCAACCCTGTTATGCCGGGTTGCGACGCTCGGAATTGCGAGAAACCCCTGGATCGACGGTCGTTTCCCTATTTTAATTTCGTTTTTACTATAAATAGTAAGTTTTAATTTGATTATAACTCTTCATCCGTCGGGCTTTAGGAGTTGCGTTCAACGTGAAAAGAGCTTAGAATAATTAGGGGAACGGTTTCGTGAAGTCAAATAGGACACTTACTATTTTTGGCCGAAAACCTTGCGCACTAGTAGACATCACGACCGTCTATAAATAGTAAGTTTACTATTTATAGTAAGTCGCAGATTCTAGGAGTTTTAGTTGTAGTTTGATTCTGATTTCTTTCCCATTGCTTGGTACCCCTATTTAAAGGGTTGTGAACTCGTTTTTAGTCATCAATTAATCAATTTCGAATTTCTTAGAATTTATTTCTATTTTCTGCTTTCTTTCCTCATGGATTCGTGAAGTCTCTGTGAGGAGTCCAGAGAAGCTCCATGGATTCAGAGTAGTTATCCTCATCACGTTCATCCCTGCGTCAGTACTGCATCACGTGGACAGTTCAGATCTTACACTCATGTCATGAGAGATAGTTATCAAAAAGTTTACCTGCTTACGTTAGAAGTGGTGCAACAGGTGAGCATTCTTATGTGGAGAGGATTGGTAGCTGGGCAACATATCTCACAAGTTCTCATGAGAACTTCTTGGAAACTCATTTATAGTGATATGAGCTCAAAATTTGAACCGTTAACCCAATGCATCACCCCATGAAACCCATATGGTACAACTTTTACCATGATTGGGCTATTACAAAAGAGAAGTAAATCAATGGAGGAAAATATTTACTTTTGCTATGGCCAATCAGAGTTTTGGATAATGGTAAAATTTGAGCCCTGAGGGTTTCATTGGATGCTGGATCAGGTGAACTGTTCAGGAAGTTCTCACGAGAATATAGAGAGAGAGAGAGAGAGAGAGAGAGAGAGAGAGAGAGATTAATGCTCACCCATTCTCACATGTGAGCACTATTTGAGAACTCATCTCACATAATGTATATATGTAATTCCATCCGTACACTAGATAAGTCACCTTATAAAATCCCTACCACCTAATACATATCTCGACATAAAAATTTAGTGGGCCATAGCGAAATGAGAGGCAAATCAAAATATAAAATTACCTCTCACTTTGCCATGGCAGACCAAATTTTTAAATCAAGCTACCTTTTAAACACCGGGTTATATAAGGTGATGGGTTTTATAAGGTGATTCATCTAATGGACCATTCAAATTTTGTGCACACATCACGTATCAGTTTTCTTGAGAATAAGTCCATTGTAAACAATTCACAGACTCTCTCTCTCTCTCTCTCTCTCTCTCTCTCTCTCTCTCTCTATGTTAGCTGTGCACCACTTCTCATGAGTTCTTGTGAAAATTTTTTGAGAACTCATCATACATGATGTAAGCCCAAAATCTCAAGGGTCCACATGATGCACCACCCCATAAAATTGTAGGCTTAACTTTTACCAAAAACTTTGGTGGGCCATAGCAAAAGAAAAACAATTTCCTCCTTTGATTTGCATATCTCTTTACTACAGCTAACCAGAGTTTCAAATCAGGGTGAGAATTGGTCCTTATGGGTTGCATGGGATGTCATATCACGACCATTTGGATTTTTGTCCTTTGACAAGTATGCAAAGGCGTGCACATGAGTAGGTGAGCAACATAAGTGTGTTGGGCACAAAATCCAATCGGCCGCCCATGTGATCTTGATGCAGCAGCACCCCATGAAGCCTCTCATGCCCAAATTTCAGCCCGATCCAAAATTCTGGTGGGCCATAATAACAAGTAAATCAAGGAATAAAACTTTTTTATTTGCCATGGCCTACTAGAGTTTTGGATCGGCCTGAAATTTGGGCCTAGATGTTTTCAAGCGGTGCTGCATCACATAGACCGTTCAGATTTTGTGCTCAAGACATGTTTGCAAAGGTGAGCATTTTTTTCCTCCATTGTGTACTACTTTGAAAAAAGAATAGTAAATCTATAGGAAGACATTTCTTAAGAATAGTAAATCTAGGAGGAAGACGTTAACCATTCAAGTCAAGCTCAAGATCTGACATTCCAGTCTTCAAAAATTTTTTCCTTAATCACGTGATCCTATTATCTAAAGGGACGCGGATTGCGTCCTACCCCAGCCCGTCTCCAGCCCCGAAGGGGCAGTTCTGTGGGCGGGCCCACTGTGATGTATCGGTTTATCCACGCCGTCCATCCCTCCTCTAGGATCATTTAAAGGCAAAATAACAAAAATGAGGCAGATCCAACGCTCAGGTGGACCACACCAAATAATAAGCTTAGTTGCATAAATGCACGGAAGCATTAAATGCCGGTTGCATTAAATGTAAGGGTCATCTGTGGTGTGGTCCACTTTAGTGTTGGATCTGCCTATTTTTGTTGTTATACCTTAAAATGATGGGAGAGGAGGGATGGACGGCGTGGATAAACCGATACATCATAATGGGCCCGCCCACAGAACTGCCCGTTCGGGGCTAGAGACGGTATCCAAAGAACTAATAGTCCATGTGGTCAGCTTAACCATGTCGGCCACCTTTCGCACGACTCTCATGTCCCATACGTGTGTTGTGTGTACATGTAGGTGTACGGATGGGTCCATGCAAAGCTAGCAGACCTCCCTCAAACCAAGTACATACACATCGTATTCTTCTTGTGGATAGCATGGTTCATGGATGGATCTGATGACCCTACAATAGATGGACCACCCCTTCAAATCCCCATGGTCAGATAATTCCAACCCTCTATTGCTTGCCTGCAAATGGACATTTAAGAGAAGAAATACAGCATCCATCCCCACCATCTGATAAAAATGTCAAAGTATTGGATGGCTAGGATCTTCTGAACTGAGAACTTTCCAGGGCAGGAACCATCCACATTAGTGGGCATCAGATCAACGGTCCAAATCATTGAACTATACCTGCACAATGCAATGATGCATTATAATGCTTCTCCAGATATGCCTCTGGCCTACTATCATTAAGGGCCCACTTTGGTGGGGGGTCCCACAAATTCACGAACATGCCTTAATCCCAGTTTTAGTGGACCCCACACACCCACATCAGATTCTGCAGCGGGAAAACGGACCTCGGCCCACTTAATCACAATTACATTAACAAAGAGAAAATCTCACTTTGATAAATCTCAATCGCTCGAAATCTTAATATTGTGATTTAAGTTGGAGAAAAGCCCACTTTGACAGAGGATAAACTGACATGGAGGTCGTGGGGCCCGCCAAAATCAGGATTAAGTAGAGGTGTACATGAGTCGAACCGAGTTGAGCTTGGCACAGCTTGACTCGGCTTGGCCACTAGCTGACCCCAGCTTGAACTCGGCTCGGTTCGGTTAGCAGCTTGGGCCAGTTTGAGCCACGGCATTTTCTCAAACACATGAAGTGCACCTTCAATTTCTCACAGAATGTAAAACAATAGCATCAGTTTACAGGTATTTCAACAAACACTCAGTAGGCAACATAAAAATCAAGATACAAGGGTATTTGTTTCATATCCATACATTCCTAACCACCAGCCAACACTTCGTTGAGTCATTTCATCAAACACTTATTGAGCAACATCAATATCAAAATAAAGAGCTACTGAACTGGTTCAATCTGAGTTTGATTTGAGTTAGGGTTCGAACTCAGCTCGAAAAAATCAGCTCTACTCGGCTCGAACTTAGTTTCGAACCGAGTTGAATCGAGCTTTTT